>CM052451.1:3128884-3158197 GCA_028533085.1 Varecia variegata | reverse complement strand
GACCTGGGACAGTACTCAAGTTCATTAGCCATCAGGGAAATGCAAATTCAAACTACCATGTGGCTAAAATGGCTACAATTTAAAATATTGACAATACTAAGTGCTGGCGAGGTTGAGAAGCTGTGGGAGTGTAAATTGGTGGAAGCACTTTGGTAAGCTGGCATTACCTGCTGAAGATATGGCCCAGAAATTCCACTCTCAGGTTTATACCCAAATGAATGTGAGCATATGTTCCCCAAAAGACATACGTAAGAATGTTCATAGCAGCATTATTTGTAATAGCCACAAACTGGAAATAACACAAATGTCTATCAACAATAGCATGGATAACAAATTGTGCTATATTTATATGATGGAATAAAAAAAAGAACAAATTGCTATAATATCAAATGAACCTAAATATTGAAGAAAGGAAACCAGACACAAAAGAGCATGTACTGTATGATTCCATTCATGTGACCAGCAAAGACGGGCTAAACTGTGAAGACAGAGTGAGCAGGGCAACTTTCAGGGCAGTGATAGTAACTGGGAGGGGTGCTGGGATGCTGGGGATTGTCTACATCTGTATCTGGGTGCTCGCTTTGCAAAAATTCACTGGGCTTTAAAGTGTATACGTTACGTTTCCATAAAAAACTAGAGGGACTCAGAGGTAAACAGAAATGAGCTGTCAAGCCACAAAGAAACCATGAAGAACCTTAAACGCACATTGCCAAGTGAAAACAGCCAATCTGAAGAAGCTATATGCTTATGCATTCCAACTACGTGACATTCTGCAAAAGGCAAAATGACCGCGACAGTAAAAAGATTAGTGATTTCCAAGGGTTAAGGTGGGGGCAGGGAGGGAGGAATGAGCAGGCGGAGCACAGAGGATTTTCTGGGCTGTGAAGCTATTCCGTAGGATATGGTGAAGGGAGACACACGTCTCTATGCGTCTGTCGAAAGCTATGGCAGGGGCGACACCAACAGTGGAGATGCTCATGGTCGGGGAAACTAGTGGGCAGTGGGGAAGAGATATAAGGGAATGCTGTACTTTCTGCTCAATCTTCCTGTAAACCTAAAACTGTTCAAAAAATAAAGTCCACTAGTTTAAAAAAAAATGAGAGAGAGAAAGAGAGTGGGAGAGAGGCCCAGAGGAGTGAAGTAGTTTCCACAGGTAGGAAAGGTGGGAGGGGACGTGGATCCAGGCTGTCTCGCCCCAGTGCTCCTGTTCTTGCTGCCAGTGGCTGTGCTGCAGTGCCACCCAGGTTGGCCTTCCCTGGGGACGATGCCTGTATCCGGAAGGTTCTCTGTGAATATCTATTCTCAGATAGTCGACACATTAGGAAGTAATGATAATAGAGGACTGATAAGAAGTAAAAGCAGTGGAGGATCGTTCCCTTTAGGGTATTGTCATTTGAGCTCAAAGGACGGAGGCCAGAGGAATGCATCTGCTCGTGAGAAAGGGAGGGACCCTCCCTCTCGGCAGCCCTCGTGCTGCCCTGGGCATTCTGGGGGCTCACGGACCTGGCCATTTTGAGATATTTAAAGGGTCTCTAAATACCAGCCTCCCTCCATCCTTCACCATGGTGGCAAAAAAAGCTTCCGCCCATTGAAGAGAGAAGGGGAGGAGAAGAGGCAGGGTAAGATTCGAGAAGTTGTTAATATTTTGTGGCCTTGGAATCACAAGCTCTTTGGGCAGTGTAAGTTATCCTGGGTCGTAGGAAGATGACTGCGCTCCCTTCTGCAGTCTGACATACCCTCAGTCGACAATCTACCAGGACGCAAAGCCTCCAGCATCGTACCTGGCACATAACGAGCCCTCAATAAATATCAAATTTCCTTGTCTCTCTAGGGTGTGGCACGGCTTGAGGATCCCGGGCGGACACAAAGAAATACAAGGTATCGTCCTGGCCTTTAAAGAGCTTAGTGACTTAACAATATTCGGCTATGAATCTAACCCACCAGAACGAAGAAAAAAGCAGAGAAATCCCTTCCCACTGAGCCACAGCCCCTTTGGAACTGACAATCACAGGCCCCAGTCTCAGCCCGCTAAGCCCCTGCCCCTCTCTTTCTGCCCTCCCGAGTTCAATCTGTTTAATTATTTCTTCACGTGTGCTCTAGAGAGCCTGTTGTTTTCATGAGCCTGTGTCTATTAATTTTTCTTCCCCAACCTTCCCTCTTGCAGCACGGCTAGGGCAGCACAGACAGAGGCTGCAGAGACGGAGCGGGGGATGAGAGGATGCGGTCACCGCTGAGGCTGCGGAGAAGCTGTTAAGTGCTGGAGATTTAAAGCTTCATTCGCTCCTGTGCTAACTTCAAGCTGTTCTAAGCCCAGTCTCCCAGACGACAAAACTCAGACCAGCTGCGAGAGAAAGGATATTACTCCCTCCGGAGCCTCAGATCTGATTTAGAGGGTGCTTAGAGGGGGCAAGTGGGAAGGAAGGAGAACAGTCAGAGTTTTATTTCTGGGGGAACTTTCTCTGCTGAAGAGAAGGCTCAGGACAGAAAGAAAACACGCATCAGTCATTTGTCACAGATACAAAGGTTGGGATGAGAGATACTGGGGCCTAAATCAGGGCAGGAAAAAAATCAGGTTGAATCGAAGGAAGAACTCCTCACCTAAAAGGACAATTAAATTGTAGCAGGGCTATCAGAACATAGGGTAGACAAATTGTCTCGGTAAGATTTGGAGAGTCACCTGTCTAGATGCAGGAGGCTGGACCAAGTGACCTCCCAAGGTCATTTCCCACTGTGTTGTTGGTCTTCAGAGCCGGTGGCCAGGGTATCGCTGGAGCAAGGCGGATCAGGTTTCCAAACGTGACAGAATTGTAGAGGTGGTGGTACGGTTGTTAGGACTCAAACCTGTCTAGCTCCCCTACTGGAGCAGAAACAGCTTGGAGGACCCTGCAGTAGACATAGCCTGAGTCTGCGGAGGGAGCGACAGAAAAAATGCTTTTAAAAGTAACAACTGGGAGGGCATGTGGAAGCCTGAGGAGGAGCAAGGAGAAAGAGAACTTCTCCATCTGTTGGGAAACTGGGAGAATTTCAGAGGACAAACTGAGTCCCCTTTTGTCCAAGGGCAGTTGCGGTTGATCTTGGGCTTGACTGAATGAATCCTAACGGCAGGGTTTGAGAATTTGCGAGGTAACAGCTGCCTGCTGGTCTCGAGGTGCTCTGTTTATCCCCAAGTCAGTGGCAGGGGCTTTTCCTAACGAGGGGCTTTCGGGACAGCTTTGGAGCTGGAGAGCATTCAGGCTTCAGGACCTCCAGGTAGAGGGTTGCTTTGTGTCCCTTCCAAAGGGATGTGATTGAGTAAGAGAGAAAATGCTACATTTTCCTCTTAAAAATGTCTGGCCCACATATTCCGATGGAGCTTTCCTCCTGGGATGGAACTGCTACGGAGAGCAACTGGGCATGTCCCCAGTGTCCTGTGGCGTCACGGGCGAGCCTCCCCTGCTGGGGCCATGCTAGTGGCCGGCATTCATCATGGGGATTTCTTAGAAGGGCCCAGACTCAGAAACAGAGTTGAAACAGGGACGTAAGAAACTTGTTTCAGGGTTTTCTCTTCTCCAAAAACCTTTCTAGCAACCCACCCTCTTCCCCATTCTTCTGGGACTTCCCCCGCAGTGATTTGCCTTCCCAACCCAGGGGTGGCCGAGAGTCAATGAAAAAATATTTATTGAATCCGGTGTTCACCTAGGAAGGTGACCCCCTCATGCCTCAGCTGCCAAAAAAAAAAAAAAAAAAAAGCCAAATTTGTTGCTAAAATATCAGAAGCAGAACATCTTTAGTGCCTAAAACCATCAATTTCTTTTGATTCCTTCAGATGGATTCTATTTAAACTGATCCTGAACTGTGTCCTTGTCTCACAGCACCTTGAGTCACATTGAAAGTAAGTTGAGCATAAAAGCAAATCAATTACACACTAACTTTCATGCCCTCAACAAAGCTGGGCCAGTGGATGTGACCCAAAGAAGAACATTGTCCCTGCATCATTCTTTCAGGAAGACAAGAGGCACACAAAGATGAGAGCTGAACCCCAAGGTGGTTCTGCCCTGTGTGGTCAGAGCTGGAATCGAACGTAAATGTCCTCCAGACTTTGCTCTTTTGCCCGTCCTTTCAGCCAGAGCTTTTCCTTGGACCTGAACAGATTTTCCAGCTGCAGGTTGGAGTTTCTCTTCTCTTAGTCATCCTACAGAGGGGGCAAGTTGTGGCGCAGAGAGGAAAGGTGACTTGCCAAAGATCACAGAGCAAGTCACTGGATGAAGAATGCCCAATAAATCATGCAGAATGCTGGGACTTCATTCAGAGAAGGAGAAAGAAAGCCCCTTGTACAAGACAAGAGGATTTGGCAGCCACAATCCTTTTTGAGGGGCCTTTAAGAGAGAACTGTTGAGTGATGGAAAACTTCAAGGTTCCCAAGGAATCTAACAACAGAATTCAGGAGAAGGCAGAATTTTTTTTGAGAAAGGAAGGCCTCCTGGAACCCCCAGCATTGCTTGACTGTGTATAAGGCCAGCCTGAGTACCCAGCCTGTAGTTCTGAGCGCTCTGCTCCCCCTAAGAATAGAGGCTTCTAGAGCATTGCCCTTAGGAGAATGCAGCAGAGAAATGTGGGAGGACATGTCCACGGAGAGGGAGTGAGTTTGAAGAGAGACTTCTTTTAATAAGGAAAGCAAGAGGTTCACTTGAGAGAGAATACTTCAGGAGGGGAAGCAGGAAGCAAGATGCTCCAATACCCACGCTCCGTAATTGGGAGCAGAGAGCCATGAACTTCCCTCCTGATGGCTCTCTGGGTGGACAGCGAACTCCTCCTGGGGAGCTGCGGTCCTCCCAGCTAAGACAATGATTGCATAACCTCTCATTTTCAGCCAGCTAATGGGCTGCATTAACAGCCTTTTTTATTAGCTTTTTATGAGAGGATTATATAGTCCTGGCTTTTTAGTATTTAGTCAAATTGTCAAGTTGCTCATAAACCGAGACAAATTAGAATGATCATCCTGTCTTCTGAAGGAGTCTGACATGCCTAGTGACAATCTTTTGAGAGTGTCAGACAGGAAGGAAGGTGGCCATGGACATAATGGAGGTGAGCAGGTTCCCTAGAGCTTATGCACTTGTAATTCAGCAGCCCCAGAGATAGAGGAAATATTCAATTCTGCACTCAGTAGCAAGAGGCCAAAAACCGAAGCCAGGAGTTATGATTTAATGGAGTTTAATTAAGTATCATTCCTGTTTGAGGAAGATTTTCTAGGTCATTAATCTGCAGTCTTCCTATTGCCACCAATTCCTCTCCGGGAGAAGGGGAGAAAGTCTCTTCTTCCATGTGAAGGAATGAAGCAAAGGGGTTTCAGGACTGTAATTCCCCGAAGTTCCTTCCTGTGAGGGTGTCTCAGGGCCCCATGAGTTGAGGAAAGGCTAGGGCTGGGGGTTGGAGTTTCATCAGAAATGATATGCTCATCTGGGTTCAAAGACAGTTTCTAACTGAATTATATAATGTAAGAGCTAAAAGACCTTAGAGATTATTTCATGCAAGTGCCTCATTTTACAGATGAGGGTGAGAGAGGAAAAGGCACCTGTCCCCCACAGGGCAGAACACAGACCCACTAGAACCCTGGCTGTGCTGACCCGTGTTCCCTTCTTGTCTTGGTATAGCCTTCCTCCCATGGAAGTGAAATGTCCTCTTCGGCTGGGTGGCCACACCGAGGAAGTACACTCACTTTCTTTTTCCTTTGGCAGTCCCCTTCTTCCATCTCCTCCTGTGTTTTTTTTTTTTCTCTTTTCTTTTTTATTTCAGAATATTACAGGGGCACAAGTGCTTTGGTTACATATATTGCCTTTGCACCACCCAAGTCAGAGCTACAAGTGTCCCCAACCCTCAGACATCGTGCATGATGACAGGGTCTTGCTCCGTCGCTCAGGCTGGAATGCAGTGGTGCAATCACAGCTCACTGTAGCCTTGAACTCCTGGGCTCAAGCAATCTCCTGGCTTAGCCTCCCAAGTAGCTGGGACTACAGGTGCATGCCACCACATCCAGTTAATTGTTTTATTTTTTGTAGAGATGGGGCATCGCTATGTTGCCCAGGCTGGTCTTGAACTCCTGGCCTCAAGTGATCCTCCCATCTTGCCCTCCCAGAGTGCTGGGATTTACAGCATAAGCCACCACACCCAGCCCTCCCCCTGTGTTATTACCTATCCCATATAGCAAGGATAGAGCAGGGGCCTTTGTGCCCCTATCAATGCATAAAAGAACAACACCCAGAGAGTCCATCTATGGCGGAGATGCCTAGTCTTTCCCAACGCTTACTGCCATGGTGTGTCCTGATTTTGAAAATGTTGGTCACTCACAACAGCCAAATCCTCCTGCTACTCAGGCTTGTTCCTTCCTAACACTGCTCTTCTTCCGAGTCATCGATGTATCCATGTTGTTTTGGTGCTGGGCAGGTGGAACACGGAATGATGGAAACTGCTGCCCGCTAACTCCAGAGCAGATCTAGAGTTAGTGGAGAAGAGCCGCTCTGGTGGGTATCTACCTCTTCTCAGGAAAGGACCCCCCCAGCTCCGTCCATTACCAGGAGGAGGCCACTGGCTACACCTCTTTTTCTTTTTACAGGGGAGAGTGGAGGCATAGGGAGGGTGAGTGACTGTCCAAGGTCACCAAGCAAGGCAGGGGCACTTTTGGGAATAGGTTTGACTTGTCACCTGGTTCTCTTTCCACTACACTTCACTTTTTAAAATCAATTTTCAATGCACTATGGTCAGCAGAATTCTGAATTAATGGAATTCTTCAGGTATTATTATTATTTATTTACTAGATTTTTAGAGTTATCTTTCCAAAACTTTCGAGACACATTACACATAGACATTGAGTCTTGTCATGAGAGGTATAGTAGATAACAAGAAAATTATGTGGAAAGACCAGAAAACATTAATTCATTTTTTTCTTAATCAAGAAAACATTAATTGATGCTTTTATTCAACAAGAGTTTACGGAGGGCTTGTACTTCAGCACACAATGCTGGTCGCCGAAGGGGATAGAAAAATGTAAACTGGTATTCCCTCTTCATGGGCTTATACTTAGGGAAACACACAGAAAGAAAGATCAGTGGAGGCTTGGGAGGTCAGGAAGGGCTTCACAGATGAAAATAAACTTGAGGTAGGCCTGGAAGGGTTGAAAACATTTGGACTGACACGAAGAGAACAGGGGATTCCAGACAGGGGATTGCAGGCACAAGGAAAGGCCGGATTCAGAATCAGCATGGCTTATTTTAGCCTTGATAGGGAGTACTGTTTGCCTTGGGAAAGGAATAGGAGATAAAACCGAGCAGGTAGGGTAGGGCTAGAGCATTGAATGCCAGGAGAAGGAGGAGGTAAAATGGAAGTGGGGGAAGACTAAGCAATGTCTAATTTAAAACTTCCAGCAACCCGATATCAAAAGGAAAAAGGAAGGGCCGTCTCGGCCCCGCGCCTACCCAGGATCAGTGGTGACGCGGGCCGTGCAGCCCCGGCCTTTCACCGGGACAGGACAGCCGAGGCGCCCGGGTGGGGACGGGCCAGCGCTCGGTGCGACCGAGGGGGCGCCGCAGCGCGGCCGCCGTCGTCTTTGTGTGTTCGAGATCCGGACTGACGGACGAGCGGGATAATTTCGCCCAGTTACGTACTGAATTCTCCTCTCTGTGGTACAGGATCCCCTTGAAGCGTGACAGCTGCGATGACTTCCAGATGTTCGCCTCCTGCCTTCCAGCAGCCCAGGGTGGATGTGGTAAACTCCGCCATGGAAACCAAACCCCCAGCCAGATGCACCCTGTCAGGGTCGGCAACGCGCACATCTGGCCCCAATACCGGCGCGACGACCAGAGCAAATGGCTGCTGTTCCCGCCGCCTTCAGCTCGTCCGCGTGCGCCGTCAGGGGGCGGCGGGGCCGCCGGGCCGGGCCTGGCGGGCCTCGGACGAGGAGCCTCGGGCTCCACGGGCGCAGCCTTCCCTCCGCTCGCGGGCGCCGCTCGTCCCCCGGGCGCCACCTACTCCGGGCCGCGGCCCGGCCTCTCCGCGGCCTCGGCCTCGGGCTGGGCCGGAGACCGGCAGGGCGGCCGCGGGCCTCCCCTGCGGGGTGTGGCGGGAGGACAGAACGAGGAGCCCGAGGGAGGCGGGTGGAGGAAACCGCGCGAGTGGGAAGACACTCAGAGTGAGCCGAGCTGGGCCCGAAGCCTCGGCCTTGGCCTCTGCGGGGCCGGAGGGGACGGAGCGGGCCGAGAGGGCAGCTGCGCCGAGCACCGCGGGGTTAGGCCCGGGGTCCCCGGCCTGGTCTCCCCCCAGCCTCCGTCACCCTCTCCCCGCGAACCCACTAACAAGACTCGCTGCAGTGCTGGCCCAGGAGTAAATCTGAGCCGTCCTTATTCCCATCATCTTATTTTCTAAATAAAAAAACCATTCAGACAAATGGCTATTCTGAAAACAGGGCAGTGTCTGTGAAACCGGGAGTCCGGGAAGGATGACAACCACACCCAGCCTGCCTGTCCCCAGCAGTCAGGGCAGGAGCTGGCACTAGCATATTTATGAGCTGCTTCTCTCTGCTCGTGTTGTCTCATTTACTCACAACAGATGTTGTATATTTGAAAAAGCCCCTAATTTACCACAAAAGACATGGCTTTGGGTGTCCTGGTTCTGATGCCAATGAGCCAGGAGATGTAGGGTATATCTTGGTTTCCTCCCTTGTAAATTGAAATAATATTTTTTTTTTCTTCGTAGGGTTCTCTGACTCTTTATTGAGGGAATGTTTGCAAAGAGAAGTGAATTAAGTATGGGACTATTATAGAATTCAGGTTCCGCCATTAACTAGCTGTGTAATTTTATGCTACCCACTTCGTTTCCCTGAGCCTCAATTTTATCACCTGAAAAACTGGCTCAGGGAATTGGAAAATGAAAAATGGCTCTGAAAGGTATGATGTGCTATACACATGCATGCTTTGTTACATTTATTTTTTGCAAAAGAGAAAACTTGGACTCAGAGAAATTAAGTGACAGTAGATTGACAAATTGTATTACGTACTTTGATTTGTCTTAGGTTGACACAGTTAGGGTTTTAATCAGTCACCTCAGTATGGCTTTGCAGTTCGTCTTTCCTTCTACCTTTAGTTTAAAGGCCAGAGCTGTTTCTCTCAGCCGACTTGGTCACTGAGGAAGAGGGAGTCTCGAGTTAGAAGCCCAGATCTAAGCTGCTCTGCATAAAGACTGTGGGGCGCTAACTCAGTGGCTTCTGGATTCTGCCCACAGAAGTAGTTGCTCCCTTTCTGGGTCTACAGCCAAGGACAAATAAATGTTCAGGAGTGCTGTCTCTGCCCTGTCGTATTCAATCTCTTCTCTTCCCATTCTCTCTGACTCTCTCGCTTTCTGCCTGACAGTTCTCCAAGAATATCATTCTTTTGTTTCCACTTCTCTGTGGAAACTTCTTTCTGTCTCTTTCTTCTCTTGCATAATTTACCCGTTAGGGTCTTTTTAACTTTCTCTTCTGGGTCACTCTCTGTCCATTGCCTTAGTTAACTTACCCAGGCACATTGTTTCTGTCATCTCTCTTTTTCAAAAATTAATCTTGATCAAAGTGATATTTAAAAGATTTAAAAAGTCAAACATTACTACTAGACTGCAACAACAATACCAGGAAAAACAGCAATCCCTTGACCACTCTCAGTTACCCCCTGACCAGAAACAATCACTTTCAACTCGTTTGTCTGTTTTCTTTTCTTGGTATTTATGCTCTTCTTTATAAATTATGTGCTTATCCTGTTTTTCTAGGTTTACTGATTTTAGGTATCGTCTTTTGACTTCCTACCATGGAAAGTAAGACCATAAGGCATGGCAGCTGAGAGTACGGAGTCCAGAGAGAAATTACCCAGGTTTAAATCCAATATTTAACCAATACTTAATTTGTATGACCTTATACAAGTTGCTTTACCGCTGTGGGTCTCGGCTTCCCCCTGTGTACAATGGATGATAATAGTATCAACCTCATACAGTGATTGTGAAGATTGAAAGTTGCATATATAATGAGCTTAGAATAATGCCTGGCACACAGTAAGTACTACATAAAATTGTTCATTGTCATCGTTAAACTGGCCTGCACACACTTTCCCTCTGCTCATCCTCCCAATATAGTTATACCACCATTTTTGGTTAAATCAATATTAAATATTTACATTATGACTATGTAAATATTATTCCCAGGTAAACCACATAGAATCCTATAATTATGTTTCCTTTCTCATTCAGCCTTTTATTTTCTCTGGAATTAATACTTTTCTGTTTTTGTATTTTGTTTAGTGTTCTGTGTAACTATTATTAATTTGTCCACAAAATCTCCTGTCAATAAATTGAAATACAGGTATTCTCTTGGTTTAGTTATTTTCCTTGGCCACCGTTCCTGGAATTTTTCAGCTTTCCTGTTCCCATCTGGACTGGTTGCTCTGTGGCCCAATTCCCAACTCTAGTCCTGTGAATAGGACATTCTGGGAGTCCCTTCAATACCATCCTGGGATTTATCTTTGCTACTGTCTTGTATTGGAATACCTGTTGCCTGGACTATGCATATGGTGGAAACTGCTGGTTATGTTCCCAAATCCCCATTTTGTCCTTCTTCCACTGTAATAGAATTATAGCTACTTTGTGGCTGCCCAACTCAAGACTACATTTCCCAACTCAGCCTTGAAGTTGTGGGTTGCCACATGACCAGGTTTTGCCGGATGAATGCAAGTGCAAGCAATGTATATAACTTCCTGGCCTGGCCCACAAAAACTTCCACACTTTTTCCCTCTGGTGAACTGGAACGTGAAAGTGCCTGCAATCAAACTATGATCACACAGAAAAGGATAATGTCCTAAGAGAGTAAGTCTTAAACTTTAGCATGTATCAGAATCACCTGGAAGTCTTGTTGAAACACAGATTTCTGGGCTCCACTCCCAGAATTTCTGATCTATTAGGTCTGGTATTGGGACCTGAGAATTTGCATTTCTAGCAAGTTCTCAAGTGATTCTCATGCTACTGGTCTGGGGATCATATTTTGAGAACCATTGCCCTAAAGGGTGCAGAAAAACAAGATATGCAGAAGGAATCTGGTTCCCTGAAGAACTAAATGGGGCAGAGTTGCCCTACTGACCTGGAATATTTACTTTGGGCTGTTATGGGAGAAAAAAATAAGTTTACGTCTTCATTAGCCATTAAATTATTTTGGGGTCTTTAAATTACAGCAGTCAGGTTTCTCATCACCATTTCTTCATCTCTTTTTCTAACCCCCATGTTTTAGCAAAGCACATCCACCAATAGCTTCCTGAGAAAGAAGATAAATTTTTTGAGTTGTCGAATGTCTGAAACTGTGTTTATCATATTAGTATACTTGACTGAAAGTTTGGCTGGGTATAGAATTCTGGGTTAAAATAATTCCCCTCAGAATTTCTCCATTATCTTCAATTTCCATTCTGATTCTCTTGGTTTTTTATAAATGACTTGTATTTTTAATTTTAAATTTCTTTTTAGAAACTTTTATGAACTTTTTACTCCTGCTGCGATGAAATTACAGAATCATATATCTTGGGTATGCCTTCTCTTATTCACCACATTGTGCATCACTTTCCATCAGTTCTGATCCACTATTAATTTTGTAATGATTTCCTTCTATTTGTTTTCTTGGTTCTCTCCTTCTGGAATATCTGTCTCAAATTATCCTATCCTTCATATCTGTGGTCCCCAACACCTGGGCCGAGGCCCGGTACCGATCCATGGCCTGTTAGGAAACGGACTGTGCATTGCTGCCTGAGCCCCACACCCCCCACCCCGGTCTGTGGAAAAATTGTCTTCCATGAAACTGGTCCCTGGTGCCAAAAATGTTGGGGACTGCTGCTCTACATCTATTATATATCCTTTATCCTTATCCTTTACATGTATAACTTTGTCTTTTTGTTGTACTCTTCTGGGAGATTTCCTCACCTGTCTTTTAAAAGAAGAGTCCTTTTATATATATATATATTTAACTACCCAGAGCATTGTCTTGTTTTCTAATTTTTTATAGACTCCTATTCTCATTTCATGGATGCAGTCTTTTTCTTTTTTAGAGATTTTCTTCTGCTACCTGCCCTGTTTTTTCTGAGTTCCTCTTTTTGGTTAGTTGGGTTTATTTTGGTGTGTTTCATGTTTGGGCTTTTCTTAAATGTCAGGTGATCATTTTCCACATAGAGTTGGGGGACTTGTCAGTTGTTGGACTTCACCATAGCTTTTGTGGGGGACATTTCCTTCGTGGAAATTCCTTAGTCTTTTCTCTTGGACCCATCAGTTGCTCTTAGAAGAGTCCTCCAGTCTCCTGTCTTGGAGCAGGGAAGGGGTAGGGGAGAGGGTGTGTGAGCCTGGCTGCCAGCATGCTGGGAAGTGAGCTTAGGAAGGGGCTGGGAGTCTCACCTTTCAGTAGCCATGTCAACTATCACTTAAATACACCTTTCCTTAGATGTCTAATCCTACCCTCAGCAGTGCCTCATGTTTCTGATCCAGAGTTGGCCTGGTTCAGCCTCTCCAGAAGGTACATTGTCTTTTTAGGGCCATGGAGGGGACCCAAAGGGTGTAGCTGCTTCTTTTAAAGTCAGTCGTGGATCTTAAGTCACAGCATGGATTTTAGTTTCCTTTGATCCACTACGTCAGTTAGCACTCATCTGATCAGCTTTTCAGCTCTCAAAATTTTGTTCACATTTTTTGGCTGTTGCCATCTCCTAGTCCATTATTTTCAACATTGTGAATTTATGGGTTTTTTTTTTTTTTTTTAGTTCTTTATTGTCATTTTAGTGGGTTTCAGAAGAGAGCAGAAATAACAAACATCTGCCCATCTTTTACTTGAAGCTTCTATGTCTTCTAAGTGAAAATGAATACATTGGAAAATCTAAATTGCCCACATTATATTAGTAGTTGTATTAGTGTGGTGGAATTGTATTTTTTCCTCTCCCCTATTTTCTCTAATGTGTTTATTCTTTTTAGAATATTCTAATTGCATTGCTTTTGACTCTGATTTTAGTTCTGGGAATTCATCCTAAGGCAATAACCAATGTTGTGTGTAAGAAACCTCTACTCGGCGGCTCCCCACGGGATCTTTATGCTACCAAGTATTGGAAACAACCTAATTGTCCAACAAAAGGAGATTGGTTAAATACATTAGGGTACATTCATGCAATGGCATAGTCTGCAGCATTAAAAATTATGTTGCGGGGGACTAATGATGTGTAAAAGTGTACATAATACATTGTAAGCTTAAAAAAGATTAGCAAAACTATATGTAAAGTATGGTCCCTTCTTGTTTAAGAAAAGAGTCTGTATGAATGTATTACACACGAGTAATATGGCAAGGACATATGTATGTATTACAGTGCTTACAACAGTAACATTATTAAGCATTTACTACGTGCCCTGTAATGTTCTGAGCCTCTTATGTGGATTATAGTCATTCATTCTCACAACAATTATGTGAAGTCAATGATGTTATTGTTTCCATTTCACAGATGAAAAAACTGAAGCCTGGAGAATTAATGTCATTGCCCAAGGGCACGTAGAGCCATGTTTCCCACCCAGGCCTGCTGACCCCAGGGCCCATCTGCTTAATTGTAATCATTATATACCAAAATATTAAAAGGCTGGTGATATTTCAAGTAACAGTTTATTTTCTTTGTGTGTTTGAGGGGGTGAAGAAATAGAAGGGATATTGAAGAGGTTGACCTTTGTTGCAATGTTTTCTTTGCAATTAATCAGTGGAAAGCTAGGCCTCTCCCTACTTGTAAAATTTTGTTTCGGAGGTCTAGGATTTAAACAATTTGTCTCTAATATATGCTTAGGGATGGTACCTTTTTTTGTGCTTGTCACATAACATTAGATGATAAGTCATTTGAGGGCACAAGCTGTCCACTTTAAGTCAGATTTCATTAGAAACCAAATCCCGTAACAAGATATCTGAGCAACAAAAAGACACAAGCAAGCCCAACTTCTTTTGAGCAACACTCTGTGACTAAAGTTCCAGAATCTTTTATTTTGGTTTGTGTTTTTCCATCATACCTAGTGCAGAGTGGTTTATAAGGCTCTCAGTAAAGGCTGTTGGCCTGTGACTCGTCCTAAGCAATAATCTGAGAAACCAATGCTGTTGTTACCACCTCCTCTCTCTAAGGTGTGTGCTTAGAGCCGAGGACTCTAGACAGCTAGGCTGTGCCACTTGTGCCGCAGTCAAGGGCAGGTGCTCTCCGGAATATCTGTGAGATGCTTGTACCTGTCATCCTCTCGGCAATCGCTGCGGGTCCCAGCGGAATCTGATTAAAGGTCCTTCCTGATTTACAAAGTCCACCCCACCCAACCCCCATCCTCACCCCCACCCTGTGCTGCTTGAACTAGATCATTAAGATGCAGCAAGTGTTCGGTATTGTTTTGCAATAAAACTAAATGGGCTTAAAGTGTTCAGAGATAATGCATTCTTACACTGGAGTATTTATGAAAGAGTAAAGATATTCTGGTTTGGCCCCGGTCCTAATGTATTTTCTTCTCCAAACTTCACACATTAAAAACCATGGTTTTTTTTTTTTCATTTATTTCTTTGTTTTTTTTTAAATGCTCCTTCTGCAATGGTTGCTCTGATTAATATCCTTGTGCTCTCTGAGACCCAGAAAGTGGTTTAGTTTTCCTAGGACACTTTAACAATAGCGTGATTTACAGAGCAATTCATTGGAGCCAGGGGGCAATGTATATAACAAAGCATTTTTCACAGGCTTTCTCCCTGCAGTTGCCTCAAATGCAAAACCACTGATAAGAAAAGTGGAGATGCAGACAACACAGGAACCAAGGTAAATTCATTGAAAGGACAAAAGGCACAGGTTTCCAAAAGTCACTGTGAATAATCAAACGCATAGGGACACATTAACCCCAGGTAAACCCAAGCCAAGTGAAAAGCAGGCAGAAGTGGAGTGGGTTGGGGTTCTCACCAGGGTTCCAACCTGAGGTATTTGTGTTGCTACCACTTAGCTATGTCAACTGCAGAGTGCAGTCAATTGTCACACCGCAGCACCCCCCCCCCCCGCCCCCCGTCTGTGTCACCAGCACCGGGCTGAATACAGCTTCCCACCTCACTGACTGTTGCATGATCACATGCTAAGGAGCAGACCAGAATCAGATTCGTATGATTCACTGGTGTGTGCTGATGACATCGTGCAAGGCAAGTGGCCCTTCTGCTTTGCAGAGCAGACGTGCTTACCATGTCAGAACCATTTCCCAAATCACAGAGAGATTTAAAGGAAAGTCTGTTTGTTAGGAACCATTCCTTTTGAAGCACGGGTGCCTGGCTAGCAGACTGCACACAGCAGCCCAGAATGTGCAGGAACAAGGCTTCCAACAGCCTTGCGCCTTAGTGGGCAGCTCAGTGCAAGAGAGAGAGGCTGATCATCACTCCCAACCAAATGCAGCAGGCGGCCCCTGAGCCTCGGACTAAGAGCCCGTCTTCTTCCCCCAGCTGGAATAAGCAGCTGCCTGTGGAGTTTTGCTCTGGACTTGACTGATGATTCATCTGACCAAGATTTTTCCTTGCTGACTCCTCAAATTCCCAGACTATAAAAAGGAGGATTTGAGGAGGGCCTCTAAGTCAATCAGTCAGTGAATGACTCTTGATTAAACAACCACCATGTGTCTAGCATCAGGCTCGCTGTTCTGATCCCTCACAAATAAAAAGAAGACATATGGTCCCTTCTCATAAGGAGCCTACAATCTGGTTGGGAAGCCACATAAGTACGTGTAAAACAATTAAAAAGAAGAAGAGATAACGTGCTGAACTGTATAATGTTGAGCCTAAATGCAGTTGAAGCTGCATTTATAGCACTAGAGTTGTGCATGAAGTCTGCAAGGGTAGGAGTAGAACGGAAATGCTGGGTCCACTGGAAGTCAAAGTGCAGGCAACATAGAGTTCACAGTTTCCTACACTGTGATGAGACTGGAAAAAAACAAATGAAGAGTAAGCCTCATTGGTTGAATCATCCTTCTGGCCATTTACTAGGTGCGTTACAGGATGAAGTGCTCACCAGAACTTTCCTGATGTGGTAGCTATCCTCCAAGATGGCCCCGACAATCTCCGGCTCCTGGCATTCACACTCGTGTGTGGTTTTCTCTCACACTCTGCCAGAGTTGGTCTATGACCAATACAATATAGAGGAGAGGATGGTACGCCCCTTCTGAGATGAGGTGATAAAAGATACTGCAACTTTCATCTGGGTCTGTCTCTCCTGCACTAGGCAGAGCCAGCCACCATATGCAGCCATATGGAGAGGCCCACATGGCAGGGAACTGGGACCTCCTACCAACAGCCGGCTGAGAGAGCTTGGAAGTGGATCCTCCAGCCCCTGTCCAGCCTTCAGATGATGGTAGCCCTGGCCAACACCTTGACTGCAGCCGCCTGAGAGACCTTGGGCCAGAACCACCCAGCTAAGCTGCTCCTGGTTTCCCGACCCACAGGAACTATGTGAAATAACACACATTTGTGTTTTAAGCTGCTGTCATTGAGCACTGTTCTGGGCCAACTCCAAGTCCACACTCCAGTCTTCAGCTTCGCTGTGCTTTGACCTCTTCGGGCTCAGTAGAACGTGGCTATCTGATTGCAGTGCGCTTCCACCTGGGACCAAATTCACGGCTGTCAAAACTCCTCTTAGTAATCGAATCAGCCTCTGCTGCCACCCTGGGTTTTCAGGAGTCAGAGATTTCCCTGGTTGTGGGAACACCAAACAGTGCCACTGTGTGCTGTACAAGCGTGGGTCTTTAGCCTGCTGATTGGACATGACGTGCTGTCTTCTCTGTGGTTTGTGAAAACCACCAGCTGGAAAAAAATCTGCTAAGGAATGGCATCCCCAACCTTCCCTGCAGTGGTGGACAAGAGAATGTGAGATGCTCATTCAGAGACCTTTTAGCGGTTTTTGTAGTCGAGAGAATGGTCTGAATCAGGAATCATGAAGCTGCCCGCAGACATTATGGTGAAATCCTGCCATTGGCAAAGCACTTGCTGAACACACAGTTTTCTTTTGGCCAAAGCTCAGAACTGATAATGTTCTCAAAGTGGCTGGACTACGTCATGCCTTGGGAGGATAGGAAAGAACCAGGGTGGGAAAGCCCTGTGGACCACGGGGCCGAGAAAAGAGGATGATTCTGGATTGGAGACACCCTACCTTCATGGCAGCACAGTTGGCTTCTCCTTCCAGCATTCTCTGCTTTGGTGAGAGGCAAGACCATCGCTCAGCTTTCTAAAGCCCTGGGAGGGAAGTGTTTTGGAGCCTCCACAAATCTCCATCCCCTTATCCAGTCATCGTGTCTTGTAGAGAACTTTCTATTTTTCCAACCTTTCTCCTATCCTCCGTCCCCCCTGCAACTGCCTTAGTTTGGACCTTTGTCATTTCTTGCCCAGATTGTCACAGCTGCCTTACACTTGAGGATCAGAGTTATCTTTCCAAGACAAAGATCTAATAACATAATACCTTTGCTCAAAAACCGTTCAGCATCTGTTGCCCATAGGATATAATCCAAACTCTTGAAGACGGTGGGCAGAATTCTCCTAGCGCTATTACTAAACAATAAAAATAGGCTTTACCCACATAGTGTAAAGACCTTGGCTTGCATTCTGGTTCCACCACTCGTTAAGTTCTCTAAGCCTCAGTTCTCTCTTTTGTAAAATGAGATAATCATGCTTGCCTGCCACAGAGCCTGGCACGTAGTAGACATGCCTCAAATAATTGTTGAGTGAGTGTGTGTGTTATACATAAACAGGAATATCTCTTATGTGTTGTGGTAGTGTTAGAGTGAGTCTATATATTAAATGACCCTCTTCCTTAATTATAACCATATTACTATCAGTGTGTGTGTATGTGTGTGTGTTACTCAGTAGTTATTTCATTTTTACTTTTTTAAATTTCAATTAAGCAGCAGTTATTGGACAATTTCTTACATCCTGTGACTTCTATTTTTCATTCATATTCAGGCATGACAGTCATTCTTCAATCCTGTCCTTGGGTGATTTGTTTTCTCTTCATATCATAGTATTTTCTTTCTGCTCCTAGCAAATATTTTTTGTTTGTTATTTTTTTCCTACAGATTTACCAAAATCCTTTTGAAAAGTAAGCCTATTCTCCTGGGTACTGTCAGACCTCTCAACCCCTCTCCTCTCCTCACAACGCTCTTGTAAACACGCTCTTCATACACTCATGATTTGATAGAAATATGCTGAGTCCATACCTGTAGGTCATTCTTTAGATATTTCTCCACCGTATTGAAGCTCACAACAAAGAAGTTTTCCACATCCTTTCTCAGTCATTAGCCAAGCAAAAGCAATTGGCAAAGCCTCAGGCGAATAGTATCTCTCCTCTGGTTCTATAAACCCTGAGACCAAGAACAGTGAAAATGATTTATTTGAGAAGACACAGACCCATCTCACCAAGACAATTAAATTTTATGTCTGCAAAATAGTAGAAAGCATGAACAGAACTTAAATAATGTATTCAGGTCCCTAGCACATGGTAAGTTTGAAGGACTCCATCTCTCTCTGATTCCCTTTGTACTCATGTCAGTCGTTTTTTTTCTGCTTGCAAACAATAAAAACCAACTGTAGCTAATGCAAGGAATAGATAACGAATTAGAGAGATTTTGACCAGGCACTGTGCTGGCATCAATGCTTTCCAAATTTTGTGTGTGTGTGTGTGTGTGTGTCTTGCTTCACTTCACTCTATCTTCAAAGTTCCAGGAGAGTCATGGCATTTCTAGCATGGTCTGGCTTGTGACAAGTGTCCATCCTGTAAGGTGCTATTAGGAGAGATGAATGGATGCTGGGTGGTCAAAGAATCAACCAATGCCCACTCCGAGGATACATAAGAGACTTCCCAGTCTGATTTCAATCTGTCCCTCCTCCCTGGACGTGCTTGTCTCACAACACACTCTTTCCTTCCCCTGGAGCTATTGTTGCTTTCTTCATTCTGCTTGATGTAGCTTTTCCCTTCCCTCCCCTTAGAAGTCCTATTCATCCTTCAAAACTCATATGTCATCCCAAAGAAGATATGCAAATAGCCAATAAGTACATGATCAGATGCTCAATATCCCTAATTGATAGGGAAATGCACTTCAAAACCACAACGAGATACCACTTCATACCCATTAGGATGGCGACTATCATGAGAACAGAAAATAACAGTGCTGGCAAAGATGTGGACAAATTGGAGCTCGTGTGCTTTGTTGGTGGGGATGTAAAACAGTGCAGCCAACATGGAAAATAGTGTGGCAGTTCCTCAAAAAATTAAAAATAGAATTACCATATGATTCAGCAATTCCACTTCTTGTTATATATCCAAAATAATGAAAAGCAGGTTCTTGAAGACATCTTTGTTGTACACCCATGTTCAGCGTTATTCACAATAGTCAAAAGGTGGAAATAACCCATGTCCATTTACACATGAACAGATAGGCAAAATATGGTATTTACAAACAATGAAATATTATTCAGCCTGAAAAAGGAAGGAAATTCTGACACATGCTACAACATGGATGAACCTTGAGGATGCCATGCTAAGTGAAATAAGTCAGTCACAAAAAGACAGATACTGTATGAGTCCATTTATGTGAGGTATCTGGAGTAGTCAAGTTCACGGAGACAGAAAGTTGCCTGGGGGTGGCGGGAGGGAGAAATAAGGAGTTACTGTTTCATGGGTACAGAGTTTCAGTTTTGTAAGATAAAAGAGTTCTGTGGATGAATGGTGGTGATGGTTGCACAACACTGTGAATATATTACTACTTAACGTTCCTGAACTGAACACTTTAAAAATGGTTAAAATGGTAAATTTTATCTCATATGTATTTTACCACAATTAAAAATAATAACAAACGAATATCAAAAAAGGGCCACCCAAATTTTATAAGCTACTGCACCATGAAACTTGGCTCTACCCCTGTATATATGGCATATAATAAAATATGCTCTGATAATTTCTTTCAAGGAAAATCAAAGATTAAATAAAGACTATTACTTAAAAAAACAAAAAACCCTCAAGTGTCATCACTTCTGTGTACTCTTCCCAGGACAGTGGCTCTCAAAATTTGGCGTTAAATAAGAATTGTCTGAGAAACTTGTTAAAATCTTTCTGGGCCTCCCTCCCTGAGATTCTGATTTGGAAGACCTGGGATGAGGCCTGCGAATCTACCAAAAAATGTAGATTAAAAACAAGTTAGAGGCCGGGCGCGGTGGCTCACGCCTGTAATCCTAGCACTTGGGAGGCCGAGGCAGGTGGATCGCTCGAGGTCAGGAGTTTGAGACCAGCCTCAGCAAGAGTGAGACCCCATCTCTACTAAAAATAGGAAGAAATTATCTGGACAACTAAAATATATATAGAAAAAATTAGCCGGGCATGGTGGCGCATGCCTGTAGTCCCAGCTACTCGGGAGGCTGAGGCAGGAGGATCGCTTAAGCCCAGGAGTTTGAGGTTGCTGTGAGCTAGGCTGATGCCACGGCACTCTAGTCCGAGCAACAGAGTGAGATTCTGTCTCAAAAAAAAAAAAAAAAACAAGTTAGAAAACAACCCTGAATCTGCTTCCTACGGTGTGTGCACAGCCAGAGTGGCCCTTCCGCTGCGCCCCTGCGGCGCACGGAACAAACCTCGGTTATGTCCTGTTCCCTCTGCTCCTGCCTCCGGCTCCGTACCTGGAAGGAGGCTGCCCCCCAGGTGCCTGTGGTCCTCAGCTCCCAGACCGTGCCTGGCACAGAACAGACCCATATTTACATATGTTTATTGAAGGGGTGACTGTCTCCCGAGCGGTGATCGCAGCTCTCAGTAATCAAAGGACACTCGCAGAGCACCACATCTTAGAATGGACGACCACGGACAAGACAGGCACAGCCAGGACATCGCCACCCCCAGCCTGGACAGGCGTCAAGGGTGCTGGTGGCGATTTCAGAGCCTGCAGGGTCGGGGGAGGTGGTGATTGTGGGAGTTCTGCAGAGGACAGAGCCGAAGTTTTTCAGTAGAAATTACCAAAGTCCTGGGATACCGAGAGAGAGAAAAACGGAGGTGGAAGATGACCATTTTGGGGGAGGAAATCCCCAGAAAGGAGCCCTGGCTTTTCCGACTGCTTTGAACCGGCCACTCAAGAGAAGCTGCCGCTGCCAGGGGACACGAAGGCAGGACCAGGCAGAGCCGCCAGCCGGGACTGCCAGCGCCGGCCGGGCCTCGCACCGAGCACAGGGGCTTTTTTGGCGAGGAAGCAAGAACAAGGAGTGATCCAGCTGGCAGGGCACCCCCGAGCCAGTCGAGAGGCTTGGACTTTGGTTGCCCTCACTCCCATATGCCGGGTGTGTGTTGGCACCGCGCTCCTGCTAATTAAAGGAAGGGTGTGTGCCTCGGGCACTGGTACCCTGGCCCCAGCGTCATTCTTTCCAGGGGTCTTCACCACACCGCTGCCAGGAGAATCAATTAGGCTCCCTCCCAAAAGTCAGGCTGATTTCCAGGCCTGGAGGCGGAACAAACGCCCCTGTCGCGGCAGCCGGGGGCTCGCACGGAGCCTCGGGTTTCAGCCGGTTGCCCAGGCCTGGGAGCTCCAGGGCCGGCATGGAGGGACAACCTGCCGGAATCAATAGCCGAATAACCCATGGGGGCAGCCCTGCAGGCTGAGGGGACAGGGGCTGCGGGGAATCTGCCTGTTTAGTGGACTGGAGTCCTTCGTAGCCCATCACAACCCTGCGGTGCTGTTTTGACTTTATCCGGGACTGGCCTGATGAAGGATTTTTTTCAAAGCCAGAGGAAAGGTGTCCCAAGCAGAGATGAGCAGGCTTCCTAGGAGTCAACGTTACACCTGAGTATTGATACAACAGTCTTTATTAAAACGCCTCCAAGGAGCTTCCAACTGTCCCCCCTGCGCTCCAAGCCACTCGCCCAAGGAACAGGACAGAGGATGGACCCACACAGGCCAGCAGAGGGAACCTGGGGGTGGAGGCCTGCTTCAGACAGGCCCTGGGGGGTGTGGACTTGGGACCCTCACACCCAGTCCTTTCTCAGTCCCTGTGTCGCCATGGGGCTGCCTCGTGTGCTCAGAGGGGGCCAGACCGCAGGGAGGTCACGCAGGCTCAGCGCTGCCTGTTCACAGCCAGTATAGACTGCGCTCACGGACTCACGCCCACCTACGCACTTGCAAATCTTAATCACAGCCTCGGGAGAAGACAGGGATGCCTGTCACCAATTTAAAGATGAGGGAATTAGGGCAGAGAAAGGTGATAGAGCCAGAATTCAATCCCTTTCTTTGGACTCTGAGGTTAGAATTCTTTCTGCTAAACCATCACCTCGCTGGGCTTCCTGCTCTAATTAACTCGTTTACATCAAGCTGCTTGGGACTTGGTGTGCTTTAATTTCCAAGAATATTCCAGATTTCCCCCTCTGCCTCCCCCAGCAGTCTCAATCCAGACAGCATTGCTAATAACAGCAATGGAGTAGCAGAGGCCACTGGGGGGATTATTGAGGGAAGGTCACCGCTAAAATTATGCCACATAAACAAGTTACTTTGAGTCACTCCAACCCTGAAGGGGAGAAAACCAGGTAGAAAACCCATCAGGTGGTTTTTAGCACCCATGATGCATTTTATGTGGCAAGGTTTGACTCTTCTTTTAATTTGGCCCTTAGAGCCCCAGCCCAAAATCAGCTAAAAAATTAAAAGCGTAAGGATGAGAAAGTATGAAAGCAGATGTCCTTTAAAGGGGCGCCTATATCACGACCAGCTGTAAAGGAAACGTAGACACCGTGGGGCCCCAAGTCCCAGCCTGGGAATTCTTCCCAGCGGGCCTACATCTTGGAGCCAGGCTTGGGGAAATACGTGACAAGGCTCTCGGCCCCAGGGCCCGGCAGGATTCCTGGAAACGAGGTGCACTGCAGGGCTGCCGAAGCAACGGGGTGGCCGGGACGGGGCGCCTCGCCAGCAGAACCCGAGAATGATTGAACGAAAATACCGTGCGGCCCATCCTGGCGGGGTACCTTCCGGCCTGGAGTCTCTCGGGCCAGCTCCGGTTAGCAGGAGAGTACGAGCCACCAACACGCCGCTGTGAGGTTTGCCGCTGTATAATGAGCCTGGGCGGAGCACTTACTGCCACCTAAGGAAACGGCTTGGAAACCGGAGCCCCGTTTGCCAAGCCTGCCTCAAATGCAGCCATTGTGCTGGGGAGCCAAATAAAAGCCCTGGCAGTGCTGGCCTCAAGGACCACATTGTTTCTGTGACAGAGCCAGGCGCTGCGCCCCCACGGCCTGGATGAATTCCCGTTGACCACCAACAGCAGGAGGAAAAGAGGTGCAGAGCCCTCACCCGGCAGGTTCCCAGCATCGGACAAAAATCTTGGACCTGGGGTAGGGAAATAGAAACTGGAAACAGGATCAGTTTTGGTTTTTTTTTTTTTTTTTTTTTTTTAAAGAGCATCTTGTAACAAGTTGTTCCAAGTGCAGGAAAAGCTCTCAACATTGAGTGACTCTTAGAGGCGTTTGTTGTACATGATTCAGAGCCACATGGATTAAATTTCCCTTAAAATATACATCAATTTGAAAATTAAAGGGGAAAGTGCCTGAGACAAGACATGTTTGTATTCCTGTCAAACTCAGAGCCTTTGGGAAGCGGCTTAGAAGCCAGGATGTGGCTTCCTAGGACCTGCCTTGTCTTTGTCTCCCTTCTCTGCTCACGTGGCCTCAGCAGACAGCACCGGCCTTTGGCAAGTCCTGGAGCCGAGGACCAACGTCACGTGACTCTCTTGGCGTGGGTTCCCTTCTGATGCAGGTGGCAGATACCTGGACTCCAAATTCGTGCCAGGCACGTGACTGGGGTTTTGATTTTTCACAGGAGTCTGTCTTTGCTGCCATCGAGAGCCAGGGCAGAGACAGCTTCCTGGATGTCTTTCCTGGTTGATGTTTGGCTTTTCTTAGAGCATCTGGGCTTACGTAGGAAACTCGATTTTAACCCTTCATTTCACCCAGGCTCGAGGCCTGTCCCTGTGAGGGGGTTAAAATCGGAGCCTGTGGCCACTGCCGGAGCTGACCATGTCCCAGGACCACAGCAGCACAGGGGCCTGTCGTGTCACCTCTCTGCTTCCTCCTCACTTCAGCACCCGGGGATTTCCTTCTCTACCTTGCCAGCTCCCCCATGTGTTATTTATATACTTACTTATTTAATTTTATTTTGAAAAACTGTGGCAAAATACACTTAACATAAAATTTACTGTCTTAACCATTTTTAAGCATACAGTTCAGTGGCATTAAGTACATTTGTGCAACCATCACCTCTACCCATCCACAGAACTCCTTTCATCTCTCAAAGCTGAAGCTCTGTACCCATTAAACAATAATGCCCCAGCCCCTCGTCCCCAGCCCCTGACAGCCACCATTCCACTGTCTGTCTCTGTGGCTCTGACCACTCTAGCTCCCTCGAATAAGTAGACTCATACAGTCCACTTATTTTTTGATTGGCTTATTTCACTCAGCAAAATATCTTCAAGTTTTGTCCATGTTATAGCACGTGTTAAAATTTCCTTCCTTTTTAAGGCTGAATAATATCCCATTGTGTGTGTGTGTGTGTGTGTGTGTGTACACACATGCATACATTTTGTTCATCCATTCATCTGTCGACAGACACTTGGGTTACCTCCACCTTTTGGCTATTACAAATAACTCTGGGTGCATAACATGGTGTGCAAATATCTCTTCGAATCCCTGCTTTCAATTCTTTTGGAGTTGTTGGGTCCTATGTTAATTCTAGTTTTAATTTTTTGAAAAACTGCCACACGGTTTTCCATAGCAGCTGCACTATTTTACATTCCCACCAACAGTGCATGAGGGTTCCAATTTCTCCACATCCTCCCCAATACTTGTTATTTTCTGTGGGTTTTTTTTTTTTTTTGGATAGTATTCATTCTAAGGGATATGAAGTATCTCATTCTGGTTTGGCTTGCATTTGCCTAATGACTGGTTTAGTGTCTTTTCCTGGCCATTTGTATATCTTCTTTGGAGAAATGTCTATTCAAATCTCTTGCAAATTTTTTAATCAGGTTGTTTTTTGTTGTTGACGTCCATGCATTTTTTTTATACTAGTAATATTTTATTTGATTTTCATAATTTAAAAGAATTACAACCAATGGTTGCTCTTATATCTCCAATATCAGCAGTAAACTTCACCACAAAACCAAACATAGTTTTCCATACACTTAAAAAGAGTTTTCTTTTATCTTGTAAGACATTTCTAGGTGCTTGTAGGGAAGGATTTCTGTGCCATCCTATGGCCACTTTGCTGGATCAGGGAGTTTCTAAGATTCCCTCTGTGATGCCCTCACTGTGCCCTCTGCAATTTCCAGTTTCACAGCCAAGAAACTTCCCTTCATGCTCAGCCTTTTCTGGAATGTGTCCTATCTGCTTCCTTGTTGTCACAGTCGTGGCTGTGCCCTGGTGAGACCACGGCCCCTGAAACCCTCTCAGGTGAAGGACCCAACATTGCCCCCCCCCCCCCATCAAAGCACACACGCGCCTCAGGTTCGGGAGCAGAGTTCAGCATCTGTTAAAGGCGTCTTAGTCTCCTCTCCAGCTGTGGCCGTCCCTTCAGTGACCACGCTCCAACCCATCCGTCATCTGAGCCTCAGCTTGCCTGGGTGGTGCGAACAGAACCGGGACGTGGGAGATGGACATACAGGACTTCAAAATTCCATTTCCATGGTCATTGTGATCCCTAATCACTCTGCACATTTATCTTCTTGCCTATGAAAAAAGATGAGATAAGAAAACCTACCTTAAGAGGTGGTTTAAGAATTAAGTGAGCTAATGCATTGCTCGTGCCTGGCCGGTTGCTAGCACAGGGTAGTTAGTGCCTGTGAAGTTTAATTCGCCTCCACTCCACTTTTCACAATCGCAAGGCCACAAGCCGGATTTAATTCTCACCCGGAGGGACTATGAAATTCTCCTCCATAGCTTCCTGACCTTGTCTTCCTGACCCACTGCGTTGGTTTCCTATGGCTGCTTTAACAAATTGCCACAGACTTGGTGGCTTAAAACAATAGAAATTTATTCTCTCATAGTTCTAGAAACCAGAAATCCCAAATCGGTGTGACGGAGCTGAAATCGGGGTGTTGGCAGGGCCTGCACCTCCTTCCCTCCGGAGACTCCAGGGGGGACTCGTCCTCGTCTCTTTCAGCCTCTGGTGGCTGCTGCCTCAGCTGGGGGCCACGTGGCTCCAATCTCCACCTCTGCGGTTACGGTTATGTAGCCTTTTCCTTTTCTGGCGTCAAATCTTCCTCTGTGAGGACACTTGCGATTGCTTTTAGGGCTCTCCTGGCTAACCCAGGATAATCTCCCCATCGAGAGGTCCTTAATTTAATCACATCTTCTAAGTCCTTGTTTAGTCATACAAGGTGACATTCACAAGGCTCCAGGGATGAGGGCCAGGATGTCGTTTGGGGCCATCATTCCACCTGCCCCGTGGCTCTCCCACCCGCCTTCCCACTCCTGCAGCACGCTGTCCAGGCCTCCCTCACTTCCGGGACTTAGGGTTTCTCACGGGTCCCCTAGATTCAGTCCCCTTTTCCTCGTAACTACGCCCATTGCTGGTCATCTCCAACACAAGGACGCTCCTCCCTCTCAGACTGGCTTGGGGTGTCCACGGGGCAAACCTGAGCATGCTGCGGCCCTGCCACACCTGGACCCAGGAAGGAACGTGATGCCAGTGGGTGGGCCTCAGCTCCTCAGTCAGAAGCTGCTGTATTTGCCTTTCTTGCTGCTGCATCCTGCAGCCGTTGTCTCTGGACGCTCACACCCTGCTCCGTTACTTCTCACTCCCTACATTCCCGACCTCCGGACTTATTTCCTTTGATGGTTTCAGATTCACTGCTTGGCTCAGATGCTTAACACTATTCCTCTAGTTCTAGCGCCGCTCACTCACCTCTGCTGGCTTCTTCTGAGCCAGGTAAACACTTTGCCTGGTCCAGCCGGACCTGCCGGGGCCAGTTCCCCTCCTGGAAGCTACTGTGGTTGGCGAATGGGGTCCCCACCTTGCCAAGCTTCCAGGCATTGTCCTGTCCCCCAAACCTGCCCCTTGTCCTATAGTCTTTCCCTCTGTTACGGGACTCCTCTCTTCCCTCATCCCTACTTCCAATTAATTTGTTTCTTGTTAACACAACACCCCTGAAGTCCACCATATCGATCCCTCCCTTTCTGTCCTCCCTCCATGACCTTAGTTCAGGCTCATCAGTTTCACCCACATGGTTGCTTCCTTCCTGGTCTCCCTGACTTCATTCTTGCTTCATGCCACCCTTAATGCACCTTCCACGATGCCACCTGCATGGCATATAACATGCAGACTTGACTCCACCCACTTCCCAACCTAAAATACTTCCGCGGGTCCCCAGTTGCTGCAGAAGGCAGTCCGAAGTCCTCAGCACTGTGGAGATCATTCCTGTTCTTCCAGCAGCTTTGCTCTCCTGCCTTATTTCCATCCACTCGCCCCACAATTTACTACAGCCTGTGCCCCAGACCAGCCATGCCCTCCTACCTCCCCACTTGTTCCAGATGTTTCTTTGCCTTGAATTCTCTTCCCAACCCCTGCCACCTTTCAGGTCAGGCGAACCACCACTGGTCCTTTAAAACATAGATCAAATGTCATCGAAGAAACATCAAATAGTATCGCTCATGTCTTGGTGGGAAAGCAGTTGTAATGATTTTTCATTTTCTACATATCATATTTTGTTGAATTTCCTTGAAACAATGTATTGCTATTATAATTTTTAAAAACACAATAAAGATGATTTTGTTTCCCTCTCTGTGAAAACTTCACTGTTTTTCCTCTCCAGGAATTAATTATACCCTTGGATAGTCTTTCAAGGCATTCATTCATGTATTATATTCATGAATGGTTATAGAAAACTAGCTTTTTTTTTTTTTGCTTTATATCTTTCTTCCCAGCAGTTGAAGGACAGGAACTGTATCTTACCCAGCCTGGTATCGCTAGCACCTAGCACAATATTTGGTACATAGGAGGTACCCAATAACCATTAGTGAAATGGAATTGCCCAAATTCACTGAATGAATTAGTGGCAGAGTCTACGTTAAAACCCAGGTCTCTTGATCCCCACCCCAATGTTCTTCCCATCTCACTGTACCGTTGTACGTGGCCAATCGTTATTACACAGCTAGAGGGTGCTTTAGCAAGCCAGCATGTTTTAGCAGGAGCACCTTCTTCATTTGTTAAACGGGAGAATTCCGTTTATCTACCCAGTCTTTATGAGAACCAAATGAAACAGAGTTTGTGAATACCCTTGGTAAAATGAGAAGTTGCATATAGAGTAAAGAGATTACTGTTGACCTATAAGTCTCTACATAATTCATCTTTAACAAATGAATTATAAATTGGAACAAATGTTTCTGCTATTATTCCAAAGCCATCAGAAAAGGACTTACTCATTGCTCTCTGGCCTTCAAGGCCGATTAGTAATGGATGGGAGGCTTCCTGTGTAATTAGAAGAGGCAGCGTCTTTCTGGGTCTGTGTACTATCTTTGTCCATGTACTATGCTGGTAAAATCTCTCCCCTGTCCCTTGGACTAATCCAGGTATGTGTGACTCTCAGAGATGGTTGTACATTTGAGCAGCAGAGCCACACAACCCTCCTCACTGGGTGGTTTCCAAAGTCCTCGATGGCAAAACACATTGCACTCTTTAAAAAACCAACAGGGGTCAGGTGTGGTGGCTCAGGCCTGTCATCCTAACACTTTGGGAGGCCGAGGCCAGAGGATCAATTGAGGTCAGGAGCTCGAGACCAGCCTGAGCAAGAGTGAGACCCTGTCTGTACAAAAAATAGGAAAATTAGCCTGGCATAGTGGGGCGCACCTGTAGTCCCAGCTACTCAGGCGGCTAAGGCAAGAGGATTGCTTGAGCCCCGGAGTTGGAGCCTGCAGTGAGCTATGATGATGCTACTGCACTCTAGCCTGGGTGACAGAGTAAGACCCTGTTTCAGAAAACAAAACAAAAACTCAACAGGGTGTGCTACACCAGGGACATTCTGAGAACAGAAGAAGATGTTACAAATTAAAAATAATATATAGGGATGGAAATTTTAATAGAAAAGTTGGAAAATAGAGATGAAGAAATCACCCAGAAAGTAGAACAAAAACAGAAAAAATTGGAAACTGGGAGAGAAAAATAAGAAAATTAGAGGACAAATCCTAGGGATTTAATAGTCAAACAATTGAAGGTCCAAACAGAGAGAACAGAGTACATAAAGAG
Organism: Varecia variegata; assembly: GCA_028533085.1. Classification (NCBI taxonomy): domain Eukaryota; kingdom Metazoa; phylum Chordata; class Mammalia; order Primates; family Lemuridae; genus Varecia; species Varecia variegata. The sequence continues at coordinate 3,128,923 of CM052451.1, read as the reverse complement.
GAAATCATTAATGAAACCACTCAATTTCTCAGACGCTGG
>CM052451.1:3104650-3128384 GCA_028533085.1 Varecia variegata | reverse complement strand
CTTGTGTTTCCTGATCGAATGGGTCTACTGAGTGCTTGGCACAGTGGACGAACACAGAGTTACACCAAGTACATCATCATGAAATTTCAGAACGCTGGGATCGAGGAAAAGATCCAACAAGCTTTCAGAGGGAGGGAGAGAGAGAGAGAGAGAGAGAGAGAGGGGAACAGTTTCAAGCACATCATCAAGTATCAAAATGGCTTTGGGTTTCTTAATAGCAGCCCGGAAAGTTAGAGTACAATGAAGCAATGCCTTTAAAATTCTGAGGGAAAATTATTTCCAGCCTAAAATTCTATATCCAGCCAAACTCCAGGAGAGAGTAATGAATTTTCAGACAGTCAAGGCCTCGAGGATTTAGAGTAAAATGATGACGTTGGGGGCTGGGCTTGCTGGGGACAGAAAACAAGAGGTAATGGAACGACAGAGGCAGAAATACAAGGAGGAGGAAACAGAGAAAAACAATAAGGAAACAGTTACAGAAAAATAACGAGGGAAAAACAGTTATTTCAGCCTTAATGAATGGGTTAATTAGATCATAAAACAGTGACCACCAATCAGAAGATAGAAAAACACCATAAACAGTGACTTTCCCCAACACATGTATAGGAGAAAGGAATGTTTGGAATCTAAGCTTTAAGTCATGTCCATACCTGGAAAAATCCAGAACCCAAAACCCGTGACATAGAGTCATAAGTAATTATACCTTCACATCAGCTATACTACCCGTATATAAAAGGAAAAACGTAGAGGAAGACAGTGTCTTCTCCACTGGAGGAGACAGACCCATTTTCCCTTAGGAAATACTTGCTGAGTGTCTGTCACCTCTCCGTGGGGTGATTCTTCCAAGCCCAGAGCCCTAGAACTGGAGAAACACTTCGAAGTCCAGCCATGGACAGGACGGTGACAGGGTGATGGTGGTATCAGAGAACTGAATCTAATTTTCCATGATGGAAAGTCCATAGGTAATTAAATCCCCCCAAAATCAAGAAGTAGCAATATAAGCACATAACTTAGAAATGGTAAATACTCTATAAATCAGCTCAGAGAGTTGGATTCATTGTTTCTGGGGAGTGCGAAATAAGGAGTAAGTCTCCACTGTCTTGTTTGGTCTGGTTTTAAATATGCCTTGTGGAACTATCTCCCTCCAATCTAAGGCAGGCTCACGTCCCTGCCTCCCTGCACACGGGAGAATCACCTGGAGGTTTTCAGAAACACCAGTACCTGGGCCACACCTCCAACATCTTCCTATTTAGTCTGCGATGAAGGCTAAGCTTTAGGATTTTAAAAAGTTCCTCCAGATAATTCTAATATTTAGCTGTGTTTGAGAACCACTAAAAACTGTGCATGTCTAACTTTGAGGGAAATGAAAATGAACTTTAAAAGAAATAAATATATAAATAAAGCACATAGGATACTCTGGGCACTCTATCCTTAGAAATTAACTCTCCCGATGGGGTCCAAAAAGTTCCAGAAAAGGGTGGCCTGCGATCCTTTGGGCAGGCCTCACTGAAAACCTCCAGAATTTGATTCTTACCTGCCAAAAACAAAAACCAAAAACCCCACATCTTATGGTCAACCAACCTGAAATTCCTTTAACAGATGGCAGCCTTTCATTTAAGCTAAAACAGAATACCTGGGGGATGCAGAGGATTACCCTTACCCGGAGGTGTGAATGGCATGCATCTGATCCTTGCTTAGAATGTCAAAGGGCAGAGGTCATGGGAGTAATGAGAGTCTGAGACGGGTCCACGGGGAGGAGGAGGGTGGGAGTGGGGGAGGGTACGAAAGAGGAGGCCGACACAAAGAAATCAGACTTTCTGATTCTGGAAAAATAGCCTCTCCCTGTGCTCTTTAGAAATCCCCAAAGAAGCCAATTTTGAGTCTGAACATTAATAAATGGCCCTGGCTTGTTGCTAGTGGCTTTCAGAAGGGAGAGTCTCTATCCCCAGGCCTTTTCTCTGGTCCCTGGGTCAAGGAGAGCTGTGTTGCACCCCCGAAGGAGGGCGGCTGCCTGCCTGCTGGGGTCACCTGCGCAGAATGGCGCAGCACAGAGACAGCCTCGCTGTCTTCCCTGACACAGCCACAGGTGCGCCCGTGCCTCACGCAGGTTCTGTTCCCCTCTGCCAAGCGGCCTTCTCTGCATACAGGAGCTGCCTGCTATTCACCCTACAGTGTATTGTTACCCACTTTCATTCGCTGCAGTTCGAACCAGATGCTGCCTGTCTCGTCTTTTAATCCTTTGAAAGGTTGAAGGATGCAATTTCTGTGAAGGATGGCTCTTCATAAGCAGGCAAAATCATATTGCACTTCATGCCTATCTCAAGCGATTTCCCTGTCTCCACTCCCCCGACTAGGAGATTAGTGAATGGAGAAGGACGATTTGGTGGCTTAAGCGGACTGTCTCCTGAGAAACGCCAGCACGTTCTGGTGGTCACTAGGAGTTGGGGGCTTAATTGCTGGTCTCTTTTCTGCATTGAGACCACTCAACTGTATCCTGCACCATAAATCTAGGGGAGTGTGAATCCTCTCTCTATAAAAACGATGCTCCTTGCAGCATCTTAAATGCCTGGAAGGGAACAGACAGAGTCCTGAGAGGTTGCTTTGAAAATAAATTTCTCTACATTGAATCATTTGTATATCTTACATAATTTTTTCCACCCTTCAAATAATTCAATTAGCATTCTAAAATCTTACCACAAATAAAAAGAAACTATAAAAAATACCCCACTCAGATGAAGGAATCAGAGATGTCCAGCCTACAGCTTCCCGGCCTTGGAACTGGGACCCTCAGATCAATGGGATACGATTGCTCTTACTGGATCCTGCAGAGGCTGTGATTCAAAGCTACACGGTCTCCTCTGAAACCTAAGATACTACGCTGCACACACTCGAGAGCACTCTAACCAATACTAGAGAAAAAGATATTGTTTATACAAACAAGCCTAATAGAAAAGAAAGCACTCGAAACAGTGCCTGGCACAGAGAAATACTAAACAGGTTTACTGGCATATTATCTTAGCAGGAAAATGTTGGACTAAAGGCCTGCCCTCGGTGCCCACTATGTGCACCCAGACCCCACCCCACGCAGGTTCTGGAGATACATGGCTCCTGTTTGGTTAGGGACAGAAGACATGGCCAAAACAGAAGGAACAATCCATGGGGGTGGGGAGAGGCCCAGAGGCTTCCTAAAGGAAGGGACCTTCAACCTGAGTCCTAAAAAATTAGATGGGCCCACGGGTAGGACTTTTCCAGGCAGAGGGAGCAGAGCTTGGGTCGGTATGTATGAAGATGTGAACATAGCTGGAAAATAGTGGAGGAAGGACAGGGTATGTTTCAGGGGAGTTAGACAAATGAAACTGGAAGGTAAGCAGGAGTCAGACACTTTGGACTTAGCGGAGCTGCGGAAGAAGGGTTCTCAGCAGAGGGTGTGTTTGGTATGTGTGCGCTGTGTTAAATGACCGTAAACATTAAGGTTATCTAGGGATTAAGGGACAATTCAGGAAAGGAGGAGAGATTAGATGCACAAATCGAATAATGGCATCGTGATCTAAAGAAACCCAGTACTCCAGGGACCAGGCAGATAGTGAAGACAGGGAAGGAAGGAGTTAAGGAAGGGGAATCTTCTAGGAAATGAGGGGTCCGGTGTTGATAGGGGTGGAACTGTGGAAACTGCAGAATGTTACCTACTTCCTGGGTGGAGGAGATAGAAAGAGAGCTCCTCTCATGAGCCGTTATGGAAGCACAGTTGGTCTGAGAATTGGCCAGTACTTAGAGCTCTGCGCACAATTCTCAGGCATGTGAAGTCTGTAAGCAGGTGCAGGCAGGTGCAGGCAGGTGCAGGCAGGTGGGGGCAGGTGCAGGCAGGTGGGGGCAGGTGGGGGCAGGTGCAGGCAGGTGGGGGCAGGTGCGGGCAGGTGCGGGCAGGTGCGGGCTGGTGCGGGCTGGTGCGGGCAGGTGCGGGCTGGTGCGGGCAGGTGGGGGAAGGGGCGGGCAGGTGGGGGAAGGGGCGGGCTGGTGCGGGCTGGTGCGGGCAGGTGCGGGCAGGTGCAGGCTGGTGCAGGCAGGTGCAGGCAGGTGCAGGCAGGTGCACTGCTCATTTTGTTTGGGGCACAAGAGAGAGGGATGGCATGAGGAGAGAACACAGGCCACAAGCTTGCTCGGCAGGGGTGACCCCCAGGTGAGAAGCAGCCTGGAATCTAGAACCTGGACTGCGTGTAACCTGCACAAAGGCCGTCTCCACGCATCTGCCCCTCTGACCTGTGTGTGGTCTGCATCCTGCCCGGTTCTCACTCCGGCAGGGAAGTAGCTTTGTGCGCTCCTGAGAACGGCCATGCCTGTGTTGCTAACAAAGCCTGGGCAGAGAAAAGAGCATGGACGGCACCTGGAAGTGCTGGGCTCTGACCGTCAAACCACTCCCTACTGACTGTGTGGCCAGGAGCAAATTGCTCGACCCTTCTGAGCTTCACGTTGACAACTTTTTGAAAGCAGGCGCTGGAATCTGCCTCAGCTCTCTCACCCGGCCATGGCGAGGGTGGCAGAGGGGAGGGAAGGGCTGTAGCTCCGTTGGTGGAGGCTCAGAGTGACAATGAGGGCAAGAAGCTCTACATGAAGGGAGAGCTCCACACCCTGAGCCAGGCATATGGTTACTTAGCCAGAAGCAACAGAAAGGGCACGAGGGCATGTCCTGGGGCCTTGGAGAGGGTCATAGTCCTGACTTGGGTTATGGTTAAATGAGTGCATATATTTGTCAAAATTCATTGAGCTGTGTGCTTAATGTTTGTGCATTTGGGCCCAGCGCTGTGGCTCATTCCTGTAATCCTAGCCCTTTGGGAGGCTGAGGCAGGAGGATCACTTGAGCTCAGGAGTTCAAGACCAGCCTGGGCAACGTAGCCAAACCCTGCCTCTACAAAAAAATTTTAAAACTAGCCAGGCATGGTGGTGCAGGCCTGTAGTCCCAGCTACATGGGAGGCTGAGGCAGGAGGATCGCTTGAGCCCAGGAGTTCGAGGTTGCAGTAGGCTATGATTGCACCACTATACTCCAGCCTGGGCAACAGAGCGAGTCCCTGTCTTAAAACAAACAACAAAAAAAGATTGCTGTATTTTACCATATGCAAATTATACTTCAATTTTAAAAGAAAAAAGCCAAGAAGATGAAAGCAACTGAGCTGGGAGGTTGAGGGTGGTTGGCTGTGTTCCCATCTGTGGCGCTCGCAGCAGCAGCGAGACCAAGGGCAAAGCTGCTCCCAGAGCCCAGCCCAGGGCGCCGGTCCCGGGCCACAGCTCCCTGCTCACGTGACTCTGCAGAAGCCGGCACAGCTCTTTCTATCGCTCCCAACCTGACGGTTTCAGTGCATCTGGGGAAAGTTTTTGGCTTTTAAAACAAACAGGATGACCCGAGCTGAAGGGAGAGAGAGAGAACCACAGCTGAAGTCATGATGAAAAATGCAGCTATCAGGGAACCAGTGGGAGCAAACTCCCTAGAACACTCTGGCACGGGGGCCTGAGGATTCTGGAAGGAGTCCTTCAGGAAGTGTGTGTCGTTCACTGATCTGTGCCTTCTCACGGGAGACGTTCCCATGGCAAAGGATCCGCACACGGCTGAGCCCGGCGCCCGGGGCTCTGTGCACCACACCCATCTGCACTTGACAGCCAGTGTCATTTCCCGTCGGCTCCCTGATCTCTCTTCAGAGAGGGGGCTCTGTCGACGTGGCTGCCTGGCTGTGTCTCCGTGACCTCAGCTACCCACAGGAAAACACATCTTTTCCCTCTAAGCCGCACACACGACCTCCTCCAGTGGAACAGAACACAGTTACCTAAGAGTCTGCAGCACAAACATTACAAGCCACCTCCCTGAGGGGGTGTTAGAGTCGCCACTGGTCCAGGCAGGAAGCTTGGAAGCCGAGCGGCCACGCTTCCCGCAGAGCCGTGGGCGCGACGCCCCGGGGCCTCGCTCCTCTCTCCGGAGGACACACAGGACCCTGGGGAGGACGGAGTGTGGGAGTGACCCCACTGCTGTTTCTCCGGGAGCCACAGGGGTGCAGGGGAACTTCAGATTCTCCTTTATGGCTGCTGTAATTAACTCAGAAACTCAAAAGTTCTAGAAAGGCAGCCAACATGAGAAGTCAAGGCCCTTAGCCATCCGATGTTCACAGGGCCTTCCTGTATGTTCCGAAACAGGGAAATTTTCAGATAAAGCAACAGGAGAAACGTGGCAGGGGACCGGCGAGGAGGGGGAGGGGTGAACGTGAGCAGTCGCGGAGAGCGGCTCGGGGTCCACGGGGAGTGGCACACTCGACATGCCCACCTGTTTCCTCCGAGCCTTCCAGCACACACAGCGATGCTCCTCTTTAAATGAGCCCAGAAACATCGGGTCCTCCTCTGTCCTTCTGGGACCTCTCAGAGTCTCGGGGCTTCTGCTAGGTCACGAGGGGCTCCCACCTGTCCGTGACAGGTTAAAGGGCTTAGCTCCTCCTTTATGACCAGGACGTGAATCCCAAGCCACTCCGCCCCCACTGCCGAGCTGGCGGCCGGACTTTCCTGACACGAGGTTCTCACCAGAGCAGCGCCTCGAGCTGCAGAGGAATTCAGAATGATGTGATGCCAAACCGAGGGGAAAAAAATTGTTCAGAGACGGTTTACTGACAGAAAACCGTCCAGGCCTTGAGGGGACAATGGACGAGTTCCTGGTCCCCCATCCAGAGAACGGCCGGAGGGACGGGCCGCAGCTTGTCCCAGTGGAGTTTGCGTGACCCTGCCTGGCTCCCTCCGCTTGCATGGTGGCTTCAGTTGGTTCCAGTTCTGGACCTCAACTAATATTCCAGCTGCTTCACACGCACGCGCGCACACACACGGGCATGCACACGCAAACTCTCACACCGTTCCACCCCTGGCGGCCACCTGGGGTGGCACTAAACATCAGAAGTGTCAGCAAGCGGATTTTACGAAGATTAATCTCAAACCGACAGTGTGATGCCTGGAATTTTTTTTCAGTTCCTGGGGAAAAAAAAAATCTCAGTTCACCTGATTGTGATAATTACAGATGCATGGATGTGCTGCGCTTTCCTGCTTCCTTCTCACGCTTGGTAACACGCTCTGAAGGCTGGTTTGGAAGTCTTTGGGGTGGGACTGACGCCAAAGGCCCGTTTTTCCATTCATCCCCCAGTTAGCTGCCTGCAAAATATGTCCAAAATTATCCCTAATTCCGAGTCCTCTGTACACAATCAGCCTCTCCAATATAATAATTCCAAAACTTTTCTTGATTCCTGCTTTTAATAAAGTACATTTACAGAGGATATGAATTCCAGATTTGATTTCAAACTCTGGGGATGTACGTTCCTCTTCTGGAACTTGTATATCCGGTCCTGGGATGAAAAAAAAGTGGGGGAGAGAAAGCGAGAGAAAAAGCAGGGGACAGAGCCCACAGCATCACGAGCGTTCCTCGTGGGTCTCCGGTCCTCTGCGTGCCGAGCACGTAGGGCAGAGACAGCCCCGCGGCATCTGGTTAAAGTCGGGTGAGCGACACTCCGGGGGGACGGCCTGGAGCGGCTGCCAACCTCTTTCTCTTTCTAATGCGTTTTTGCAGATGGATGAAAACTGCAGCCAATAAAGCATTCAATTTTAGGTAATACTTGGGAGAAAGAAAAGAAAGGAAGAAAAAGAAACATTGTGTTCAATCACTGTCCTATCAGCTCCTGCCATTTGGGACATTTGGCACAATGACAGGAACTTAGAACCACGCCACCCCCAGGCGAGACCGCGCCAGAGGAACATCTCCAGCCGTGGGATTCTCCGGAATGAAGCCTGGAAGGTGCGGGGGGCCCGAGCACAGGAAACGGAAGGGGCGCCTCTGAGGACACACACTCCCACGGGGGTTCCGCGGGCGTCCGTGCGGCGTCGCCGGAGACGCTCACAGCCCTGCGGGAGGCGGGTGGCGCTGGGAGCCCGAGCTCCTACTGCGCTTTGCTCCCCAGCTGCCACGGACCACGGCTGCGCCGTCTCCCCCTGGGCCTTGGCCTCTGCGTGTGTCACATGGACACGGTCACACCTGCCTCCCCCGTCTCCCACAGCGGCTCATGGTCCAGATGAGCCTCTTCCTGCCCTTTGAAAAGGAGAAGTTTCGGCCGTGGCACAGGTCACCAAGGCACCCACCCTACAAAGGGTACAGCACGGAGGACTTGTAGAAATGCTCTGACTTTTTCCCACGAGCTCCCAGCCTACTGTGATGGGGGAAACTAAATTTACTCTAATCTCCGTCCAATCTCATGCTCTGGAATAGTTTTCTTGAGATTTCTCTTTTGGAGAAATGCCCAGCGTCTCAGCTGTCCCTCTCTCTCCCTTCTCTCACCAAGATGGCGCACGGGCATGCGAGGAGGGCGCACTGTGTCCTCGTGGCAGCAGAGGGGCAGGCCCGATTCCACGTGGTGTCCTCTGCATCCTCACGGTGCCTATTGTGGGGTAACTGATCTGGGCTGCTCCCTGGACTGGTGACCACTGATGTGTGGCTTGTCCCATTCCTTGGCACTCTGCCAGGGTCTGAGCTGAAGACTAGGGTTTGGGTGTGAGTGGTTCATTTTCTCTCTTGCCTGAGTCAGAGCCCAGCCTCCTTTGTCCTAATGTGGCCCCCTTGCCCCTCCCTTGCTGTGGGCCCCTGGCCAGGGCCCAGGCAGGTCATTCTGCAGCCCTTGGCCACAGCACCATCTTGCCCCACCACAGTCTTCCTCTCTGGTCAGTTCTGCAGCCAGACTCAACCAGCATCTGTGCCCCACCCGTCCAGGGGCCACGCGGAATCCTGGGTTGTTTCCACACCACACAGGAACTGGGGACAGTTGAGAAAGTTGAATTCCAGCCCTTCCACCGCCTGACCACACTGTGCCGCTGAGTTCACTCTGCTGTGGCCATTCCCAGATTGGCCCTGGGGAGCCCGTGTTTCCATGCAGAGTCTAAAGTATGAAATGGAGGGAAAGGACTCTGTGTTGATTTTAACTTATCTAACACACCTTCCCCTCTGGGCAGCACAGAGACAGAAAATCAGCATCAATGTGTCTCTCCAGCATCTGTCTCCCTTCTCCTCTGGTTCCTTTGGGACCAGAAATGGGCAGGCTTCCTGCCTCTACAATCTATCATTCTCCTCTTACCCCAAAGCGCCCAGCCTCCCGGCCTAGTTACCATAAACAGCCAGTACCTGCAGGGATGGAAATAACTCTGAGATCTGAGTCTTACTCACAGGCTTGTTTCTTGTATGCTAAACGGGACCCAAAGAAATTTAGAAAATCCCATTTCTCAACAAATCCTAGTATTAATAGCCTTTGCAATTATTATTTCTACAAAAATCGTATTTTTGGTTGTGAGAACCTCAAAATTAACTTTTTGTTGTTGCATTCATGCTGTAGAAATCTAAAGGTAAACATATGCCTCTGGTAAAATGGGAAGGGTCAAAGGTGGGTCAGTCAATGAAACACAGAAGAGAAAAGCATATTATTATTATTCCAAGAATGTTATCCCTATTTCAACCAGAACTCCTTCCAACTCAAAAGGATTTGGTTCCTAGGATGACACACTTTTCAAATGTGTACATATGTACTAACTTTGTTATGATCACGATTATGTTTTCAAAGTGCCAGCCCCTCAGAAGTTGGCCTGGGGCAAGTTTAACTTTGACGAATGGCCAGTTAACGTGTTGATTCTGAACGAAGCTTAGCAGCACCCACAACTTCTGGTAAAACTGTTCCATGAGTGATTCGGAGACAGCTGCCATGAGCTGCTTTCCACTGTCTAAAGTGTTACGTTAGACGGCCCGACACGTCTGTGGGTTCCTCGTCTGCGGCTTCAACCAGCCTGGACTGAAAATACAACAAATTAAAATTAAAAATAACAACAATAAAAAATAATATAAATGAAAAACAGTAAGTAGAACAACTTTTACGCAGCATTTGCATTGTATTGCATAGGTATTATAGTAATCTAGAGATGATTTAGAGCATACAGGAGCCTGTGCGTAAGTTATATGCTAATACTGCACCATTTTACATCAGGGACTTGAGCATCTGTGGATTTTGGATATCCTCATAAATCAGATTCTGCTTGCTGTGGTCTTTCACTTGGATGACTCCCTTCATCCTCACCTCTACCTCTTTTTATTTTTTTAATTTTTATATTTGAGATAGAGTCTTGCTTTGTTGCCTGGGCTAGAGTGCCGTGGCATCAGCCTAGCTCACAGCAACCTCAAACTCCTGGGCTCAAGCGATCCTCCTGCCTCAGCCTCCCGAGTAGCTGGGACCACAGGCGTGAGCCACCATGCCCATCTACCCCTTTTTAATCATGCCTCCTGAGAGAACCAGCCTTTGTAGTGAGGGAGGTAGATAGAGACAAGTAGAAAACCAATTGAACACTAGGCTCTGTGGCACCTTCTACAGGAACAATAAGAATCCAAAGAGAAAGACAAGTCTGAGAAGATTCAGAGAAGACTGGAGTCAGGTCTCCATCGGGACAAGCGCAAGAGAAGAGAAGTGACTTACAAGGGAGCCACTGGTGAAGGCACAGGGACGAGAAGGTGGACACGAGCCAGAGATGGTGAGGAGACCTGCTGGACAGGACAGAAGAGAGAGAATGGGGGATCAAAGAAACGGGGCTATCGTGGCAGACGGTGGGTGCCACCAGAGGCTCACAGCATGCCATGTGATGAGGACCGCTGGGCTTTTAGGATGACTGGGGACAAGACGGCTACAACGTGGGACGTGTCGAAAGCTGAAAAGGCCACTGTCTGGCCATTTGACTGGACTGTGGTCAAATAGGAGAGAAGAGGAGAAAGCAAATCCTAGAGACACACACAACAAAGCAAAAGGAAATCCTGGTAACTGACAGGACATGGGAAGTGAGGGAGAAGGAACTGATGGTTTGGGGATGGGAGTTGGGGAGAAGAGCGGGGCCCCTACGGAGGGACAATCCAGCTGACTGGAAAGCAGGGCTGGGACGGGGTGGAGGTGGAGGGCAGGACCCCACCCAAAGACAGAGCGATTGGCTTCTTTCGGTTGTTGGGAACTTGACCTCCCCGAGGGCACCATCAATGTGGACCCACACAATGCCAAACGTCATGGCAATGAGGATGGTTCTGCCTACCAGCCACTGGGCCTGTGTTCTTCAATCATCAGCTGAAGAAGTCACAAATGTGCTACTTCCCCAGGAGGCAGTGAGAATGGGAGGCCGCTCAGCGCTGCCTCTCCAGGCTGGGCTGGAGTCACGCGGACTCCGTTCAAATCTCTGCTCCACCACTTACTAGCTGTGTGGTTTAGGCAAATTACAAAACCTCTCTGTGCCTTACTTTCTTCATCCATGAAAATGGGGTCAACTATACCTGCTTCATAAGTGAGATAATTTGTGTTGAGCACTTGATACTCAACACAATGACTCAACTCAGTAGTGATTCAACAAATGTTCGCTGCTTATTATTTCCATCAGATAAAATAATAAACAGTAAACAATTTATAAAATTCAAAGTATTCAACAAAAGGAAAGTTTTTTTTTTTTCTTTTGGTGGAGACAGTGGAGTGGGTTAGAAAAAGTACTGGACTTGGAGTCCTGGTGCTAATCCTACGTGCGATACCGATTCCATTACTCAAGGCAAAATTTTTAACCTCCCAGAAGTCTCAGTTTCCTCAAGCAATTAATGTAAATAATAACGCGCATCCTACCTTCTGACCGTGGGGTTCTGAAAATAAAAGGAGATGATTCATGTGAAAGTATTTTGTAAACTATAAATGCTTTGCAAAGGAAAGGTATTAATCAGTTATCATCATCATTAACACATTAAGAACCTGTACTTCATTTATGTGTGATGGTCAAAATAAATTCCTGATTCACTGGGAATGCTTTCACCACCCCTGAAAATGGCTTTCCATCAAACCCTACTTGCGCAGGTTCCAGGGTTTAATTGCCAAAGGGGGTGTTCTGCAGTCCCCCAAAGAGAAGGAAATCTTGAGTTACTTTACGTTGGCCTGGGCTGTGGAAAGGGTGGCAGTCACTCTGAATGCAGTCACTGTTGAGCTCTGCACATTGATTTTCTTATTTTCGTTAGGCTGACCAACAGGGAGGGGCTGGGAGAGCTAGAGCAGCCTAGTCAACCGTAAAACTGAGAATCTCCAGCTCTAATCAATCCTTTTAGGAAAAGCCCCGGCCTCCCTCATTTCTGAGGAATGTCCATCCACTGTGAACTGCATCTCCTGGAAGGTGAGGGCTGTTCCCCGGCCCTCCCTGGCCCAGCGGTCACGAGTCATTAGTATGGATGGTGCATAAGAAAACAAAGCTTTCAAAGGCAGGACGGAAACAATTTTGACTTGACTTCCAGCCGCCCAGGGTTTATTTTGCCGCTCTGCACGTCAGCCTCAGCCCCCAGGGGCTGGCAAGGTGGGAGCAGGGTTCAGGGCACCCTTCAATCAGGTGCGGTGCGTTAGGCAGCGAGAGGAGCCACTCATGACGTGAGTGCACTGAGCCTCTTCCTGCAGTAACTTCACGTTCCTTCACAGAACACAGTTCTGCGATGACCTTGCACCAGAATGGAATGAAGATTTTAAGTCAGCGTCACCTTCATCTGGCAGATGAGAGGACGTCCCTTGTGCCACAAGCCTCTCTCTCTCCCTTGCATTGTTTATTTGTGCAGTTTTAATTTGTTTGGAGATCACCTGTATTTACTTATGAGCTCAATTTAAGTACTGAAAATTCTAATTGTTGCCTGCAGAAAGCACACAAGCCTCCTAACTTTCACTATGAATACCCATGTAGATCAACCTCCGGGGTCATTGTGCTGCACCGCAGCATGGGACCAAGCTAAAGTCAGGGATACCTTTTCCAGCCACAGGGCACAACTTGCAGCCCCATAAACCAAGGCCTGTGCTTGGCCTCGTTCCTCCCAACCTGTGGCGACAACGGTAGATGTCATTGGCTCTGCTTCTGCATCCAGCCTTGGGGCTCCAAGCAAGGGGCTTCGCCTGCCACTTCTGGCTTTCAGCAATCCTTATATTGATATAAGTCACATTTGGGAATAAAGCACGGAAAAATAATACTGCCCGAAAAATAAAATGCAACTGTGGTACGTTTCAGAATGTGTGGCTTTATCTTTTGCTTCACAGAGTATCAAGGTGACATTTGGAAATCACGATTAAAGTACACTTTTAGTGATATTGATGTGGATTTGAAAGGTAGGGAACCTCCAGGTTGGTTATTGCCATAGATTTTCAACCGACACTATTCAAACCTCTTCAAATCCCTTATTTAATCAGAGTGGGGGAAGGCAGGGTTGGAAATCTGCCTTCTACTCTAAAAGCACGGGCATTTTCAAGTTCATTACAATCAATGTAAAAGTATGCATGTAGTTTTTTTTTTTTTTTTTTGAGACAGAGTCTCGCTCTGTTGCCCGGGCTAGAGTGAGTGCCGTGGCGTCAGCCTAGCTCACAGCAACCTCAAACTCCTGGGCTTAAGCCATCCTCCTGCCTCAGCCTCCCGAGTATCTGGGACTACAGGCATGCGCCACCATGCCCAGCTAATTTTTTTTTCTATATATATTTTTAGTTGGCCAGATAATTTCTTTCTATTTTTAGTAGAGACGAGGTCTCACTCTTGCTCAGGCTGGTCTTGAACTCCTGACCTTGAGCGATCCGCCCGCCTCGGCCTCCCAGAGTGCTAGGATTACAGGCATGAGCCACCTCGCCTGGCCAATATGCATTCATTTTGAATTTATGTCTGTTTAAATGGACTCACCACGTTAACATCTGATTTAATTATTCTACAGCATTGTACCTGGGGACAAAGCCATGGTTTTCAATCTCCGAGCTGGCCCGGCCAGCACAGTGTAAGGTAGAGGAAGCAGAGTGATGAGTAATTTCTAACAAGATCCCGTTTCTCTTGCAGCAGGAGGTTTTCAGTAAGGGAAACTGCACCGTTTTGACTTTGAAAATAATTACCTTATAAAAATTAAAAACCCTGAGAGACTTCAGCATAAAAGTTCTACAAAGTTGCAAAATACGATCTGGTCCCTGTGAACTCTTCCATCTCAACACTGCCAGGCTCTGGGCTCTGCATTCCACACTAATTCAGAGAAGCAGATTTTAGACAGGAGTTCAAATTCTTCAGCAATTCCAGCCCAGGGAGGCATGAGAAGATTACCCAACCTTCCAGTTTGAATAAGACGATCTGGCACTGCGAGGAGATGGGTTACGTGCTTCATCGCTCTGCTGTCGGCTGAATGCTGCCTCCTTTCAGGCCAGCCAGGCAGAAGAGAGATGGTCATGTTGTCTTTCAGTCACCACAAACCGCATCATCGAGATGACAAGAGGAAAAAGGTTCTCCTCATTCCTGTCCTGGGTTTCTCTCTGTCCAGTTTACTGAAACTGTCGTGGCTTTAGAGAGGGCACGGGTCACCTGCGGTTTAGAAACAGATGGAGCAGCACTGTGTCCTCTCGCACCGCGGCTGTCAGTGTCTGATTCACAGAGGTTGCAAAGAGCCCGGGGTGGGGGTGGAGCAGCTCTTAGCTCACACGTGGATAACTGGCACTCAGGGTCTGTGCAAAGGAAAGGCAGACCCGTTAATAACTCCCATCACTGTCCAACGTCCTGTGCATTTGCAGTGACTTGTGAAGCTTCGTTCACTTTCTCGGGCTCTCAGGATTGGAACCAACGAGGCCAGGATAAACAGCCTCCTGGGAATGTTGTCCCTCTTTGGGTGTTGGGTTGGCCTGCTTGGCTGACCTGGGTCTAGATTCTGGCGTGCCCGGGATGAGCACATCCAGAGACTGAGTGTCACCTGCAGGTTTCGTCCTGCCTCCAGCCACCCTTGGCTAGACTTTGCTGTTCCAGGCTCCTTGAATGTGGTCATTTGGACCGCTGCTCCTCCGTGAAAGGAACATGCCTTTTGTCCTCTATTTCTCACTGTGGACAGCCTTGACCTCCTCCCAGTGCCAGGTCCTACAGATGACCTGCAGACTAGTCCCTACGTGACTAACGTTTACGAGATGCATGTATCAGTTAGGATAGGTTAGGTTGTGCTTTGATAACAAATTAACCCCCAGATCCCAAAGTTGAACACAAAAAGTTTATTTTTTGCACATGCTACATTGCAAGTCAAGGATGTGCATGTGTGTGTGTAGGGAATTCTGCTCCATCCGTCACTCAAGGATCCAGGCTGACGGAGGCTCTACCATTGATACCTGCAACATCTGGAACACGTGACTCCTTCAGTCTCCTCGGCAGACTCTTACGTGCTCCTCCGAGCTTCAGTGCTTCAGCCTAGGAGTGACAGATGTCACTTCCGCTCACATCCCATTGGCGTGGAGTCACTTAGCCCCACCCCAGAGGGCTGGGAAGGCAAGTCTTCTCTGTGTCTGGAAAGAGAGGAGAACCAGATGTCTGTCACAAAGCCTGTGCCTTTGTTTCAGATGTAAATTATTTATTTGTTTAATATGATGAATAATATCAGGCACCACAGGGCAGATCTCACCCAGAGCGGTGCAGATGTTCCACGACTCCTCACAAGTTCGCCTGTGTAGCCTCAAGTAGGGTTCAGAGGGTTTTTTTTTTCTCCTACTGAAGAGATCGAAGACCAAAAACTGTTTTGAGGAGCACTGTTTCAGATAGCAAGCTCTGGGGCAGCAACTAGGGAACCCCGAACAGGGGGGCCCTGCCACTCGGAACAGCCCTGGCTCGGGGCCCCGGGGCAGTCTGTGCAGCCAGGAGTCTGTGCTCAGAATCCCTCTTCAGCGTGGCAGCCTGGCCCGTTCTGAGATGCCAGAGTTTAACTTACTGGAACAGAAACCACATCAAAAAGCCTGTCACGTGACAGTGCTAAGGAGCCCAAACCCCACATCAGACCACTGTGGCTGGTGTACAAGTCCTGAAACGTGACGTGTATTCTTCACTGGGAATTAAGAACATGTGGGCCCAGTTCTAATTATAGCCCACCCTTAATGTGTTTTTAATTTAGGGATTGAAACACTCGAGCTTTGGGGGCCAGAATCGACCCAGTGACGAGAGGGAGGCCACATTAACTGTGACTAACTTCCAGAGAACTTAAATGACCAGCACACAGTAGGTGCTCAAAACAGTTTTTGTTGATGATGACGCTATGTTGTGAGACTTACGGTGACGGGTAAAACCCGGCTGAATTTACTCTGCTGGTTCTTTAGAGGATATAGACACAGCCACATGCTGCCTTAACTTCTCGGCAGTGAGTAGAAAAAGCCAGTCATTTTCAGCATCCAAGAACCACCAGCAAACTTTAGTTATTAACAACAACAATAATAATTTTTACCATTTATTGTATGTCTACTCACTTCTAAGGCACTGTTCAAAGAACTTAGCACGAATTATTTCATTTAATCATCACAACTGCCAAAAGGAAGGGACTGATTTTATCCTTTTCACACAAATTAGGAAACTGAGGCTTGAAACGTTGAAGGAACTTGACCAAACGCACGAATTTAAGAAGTGGTGGAGCTGAGTTCTAACACAGAGCTGTCTGAGTACAACGTCCATGTATGTTTCAAAATAATTTCCTTTGAACCACCGAACTAGTAGAAAAATTTAAAACTACAAAAAGGAAGAAGGAATAAAATAAATATCATTCGTAATCCACCATCCGGAGAAATTTGTGCTCACGATTTGGTGTAAGTCTATCTTGGACTTTTTCTGTTCAGACGTTACTCACAGGTGACTGGTCTGTGTCTACCTTCCGTGCATATCAACACTCCCCGGGATCACTCCCCAAAATGATACAGTCCAACACCAGAAAAATTGCCAAATACCGTACGTAATGCAGTTTTACTGAAGGTTTGTGGCAACCTGGAGGCGGCTCCCTGCAGCCCACATAGCAAAATTATCTCTGTCCTTTTGTCTCCTGCAATCCTCTCTTCCTTTCTCATGAAAAACAATGTTCAACTATCTCCCCTTTTCTGTTTTGCACCCTCACCCAGCGCCCTGCTCTGGAAAACAGCAGCTTCTTGTCCTGTCCTCTCCCCTCAATGGCAGGGGCAGGATCGTAAACAATGGATGAATTTACTCTCATCTCTCACACACACATTTCCTTACAAAAACGAATGTATACTGTTTTTAGTAACCAACTTCATTTTCCTCAAGAGTATGTTCTGTTATGTAGGAGAAATCTCAAAGTTCTGTTTGTGATTATTTTACCGTGACTGATAAGAAAGGAATAGCCAAGTGCCAGTCTGTGTCCTTTCGACTCATGAAAATCCTTCTGACTGTATTTACGTTAATATTCAATATGTTTCGGTTTAAAGGATACTGTGTAAAAGAGAAAACTTTGTACAGGTCACCACGACCTGACCAGATAAGTATTTTATTTCTACTGTTAGTCAAACTCTGTTTTATTAAGATAAAGCAGTGGCACCAATAACAGACCAGTTTCCACCACATTGTCCCACATGTATTCTTCTGACTGTAAACAAGCCATTAAGAGAAAAGTCTGAGCCTCATTTCTCATGAAAGAGCTTTGGGAGCTGCGTCAGTGGAGCAGACCAGCTTCTGACAGCCAGGAATTCCTTACGTAAGAGGGCCGAGCCCCAGTTGGGGGCAGCTGGTACACATTTTGTTTGTCTAAATTAGTGGTCGTCAGCCATTTTTTATCACATGCTATGTGGTAGATTAAAGATGGCCACAAATTCCTTCCCAGATGACTCATTGAGAGATGGGGTCTATACCTCTACCCCTTGAATCCTGGATGGGATCTTGAACTGCTTTGACCAATAGAATACAATGGAAATGACACCATAGCACCTTCTTGCTCCAGGCCTTAAGAGACTGGCAGGTCCTACTTCCTGTCTCTTGGAGGCCAGCCACCATTTTGTGAGGAAGCCCAAGCAATCCATTAGCGAAACCATATGAAAAAGAACTGAGACTCCCCCAGTCAGCAGCCCTGGATGGGCTCCCAAGCGATAGCCAGCGCCACCTTGCTAACTGTGTGAGTAAGCCACCTTGGAAGACGATCTCCCAGACCTAGTTGAGCCGCTCCAACTGATGCTACTTGGGGCAAAGATAAACTGCCCTTCACAAATTTTTGATCCACAAGATTGTGAACAAGATAAAATGATGTCTTAAGCTACAAAGATTTCAGCTTTTTTGTTATATAGCAATAGACAATCAGAACACATCTTTATCATCAAAAACATTTTAGCAATCTTTGTTATACACTATTCTGTTATATTATGTACATTATAAAACATATCAGAAAGAGAAAAAATTTTAAAAAGGGTTAACCATAAATAGAACTTTGAAAATTTTCTTCTCACACACCAGTGGTTTGTTTTGAGCATATATAAATTTTGGTGACCATTGGTCAAGTATAGATGATACTTTGAAACCCAACTCAATGCCAGTGAATAATTTCCCAATACTAGTCAAACGTTTGAAAAATGGGGAGTGTATAGATAGCACATGGTCCAACAGGAGACAATTAACCTCATACCTATGGACAGCCAAATTTAAACCAAGCAAGAACACTTAAAATTTAAGAATAAAGGGGCAATTTTTGCCACTTCTATACTTCTCCTCTCCCTTTTTAATTACCACAATCTATAAATAAGCTTTTTTGGGTAAGACTATGGGATTAAGAGTGATCTGTTCATTGGAATCTTGCTGCAGCCTAGGGAGAAATAAATGCACTAGTCCCAAGCTATTCCACAATATATGAATATTATTCCAGGTCAACAAATGAAAGTACACATTGTTATTTTAATAAATGCATGATACTCCAATGGGTAGACATATCATTTTTTGACCTATAACTTGTCATCAGATATTCAGGCTATTTTCCAACTTTTGGTGATTATAACAATCATTCTTATAGCTAAAGCTAAGAATACATCCTTATGTATTTAATTATTTCCTAAAATAAGATTTGTTGGTTATAGGCAAGCATTGGATAGGAACAAGCATTGTTAAATTTCTCTCCCAAAAGTTCGTACCAATTTGTAATTTCTCCAACAGTGTCTGTTTCCCAGCACACCCAATAATACTCAGTATTAGAACTTAAAATATAACTTTGTCAATTTAATATAAAGATTGTCCTACACCTATATATGATGTATATTTTATGTATCAAACTTACTATTTGCCTATTTTTTTCATGTTTTTTATCAGCTACCTCTATTTTTTGTGGGAAGGAATGATGCATACTGCAAACACACAGTTGCAAAGAAGTATTTCCTAATTCTGAGAGACAGAAATGGCAGTTTTATTAGTCAATAACTCCTTTCATTTGCAAGCGTCATAAACACAGCTCCAATTGGCTTACGCAAAAAAGGAATTTATTGGCTCACTGAAGACTTTCAGGCACAGCTGGACTCAATGGTTCAAATAACAAAAAAAAACACAAAGACTCTCTCTCTCTGTCACTCTGTTCTGGTTGCCTCTGCTTGCCTGCACTCCCAGACAGATTCTTGCTTTATGTCAGTAAGGACCCAGAAAAAGAGAGTACTGTATATCTTTCCAACAGCTCTAACAAAAGGCCCAGAGAAGACCATGATTGGCCAGCTTAGATCTTGTGCTCATACCTGAGCCAATCACAGTGTTCAGGATAATGGATAACTCTGATTGGCCAAGGCTTTGTTCCTTATCTTCAGTTAGGGACATGGTAGGTTTCACCACAGCCAAACTAAATGAGTACTATGGAATTGGGGGCAGGGTGATTCCCAAAGGAAAGGATGCTAGACAGGGAAAAAAGCATATGTCCATTTGAGCAGATTTGACAGATTTTGACCACCCCACAGCTCTTTCTGGGTCTTTAATAAGAGGTGATCTGATACAATAAAATTAGGGTCTAGGAGCCAGGAAACCTGGATGAGTCCTACTTTGGTCACTACTCGTGGTAGCTCTCTGAGCCTCAGATATCTCATTCATCAAAGGGAAAGCTTAATCCCCACCTTACCTACCTCAAACGATTCTGGTAAGACTCAGATGAAGTCTTATGACTTCATTTAAGTCTGGTAAGACTCAAATGAAATTATGAATGCAAAAGTGCCAAAAATGAAATCTCATCATGCAAATGTATATGTTGCATACAAATAAAAATAAAACTGGAAAATTCTGTGTTCCCAATTTTAGTTTTGCATGCCCCCTCCTTGAGAGGTCAAATGAAAAATCAGAGTGTTGTGGCTCTGAAGTCCACCCCGCCCCCAGCCTTGGCTCTGGCTAGAGAAGTTCACTTCAATTGTGCTCAAAGTCATGCTGAACTGCTGTCCTCAGGAAGCAGGAAAGGGGAACAGCCATAATCACTGCTAGTAGCTGGACACAGTACTGACGTCACACTATGCTAGTTTCTTTCTAGGAACATTTGTATCCTGTCTGTCTTTGCTTTCCAGCTAATTAACAAGCCTGTGACCTTCTTTCACACAGGAATGACCCACAGTCCAGTGTGGAGCAGCAGGAAGCACCAAGTGCATCTGGTCAGCCATGGAATTGCAATCTTGCCGAGTCCTAGTTCAGTGGAGGGCCGGAGAGAGAAGCCAGGCATGGGTGTTTCTGAGAAGTGAGGTCTTCTGGTTGGGAAATTTGTTTGGAAATAGCCACATGCAGGCAGACAGGGAACGAGCACAGAGAATTCTGCATGGGGCCTGTTTTTCACCCAGCTACCCAGGGAAACCTGCACTAACTGTTCTCAGCCAACAACACAGAACAGTGCATGCTCTTGCGCCAGATAGGAAAGCAAGGCTTTTGCCCACGTCCCTACTCAACGCCAGCCAGGATGTGGCAGGAGACAGGAGGAGGCCCAGGGAAGGAAGCTCTAGCCAGCTTTAAAGCAGGGAATGCTCCAGTGTAGGTGACTGTCAACAGAATGGTGGTTTGAGAAGTATCCCAACTCCCAAAATGCACCGCACACACAGCCTACCAGATTGCTGCCTCAAATTCCCACAATTCAGACAATTCTGCTAGAAGTACAGTGTGGTCACCAGAAAGCCCTGTTAAAATGCAAATATGGGGTGAGGGTAGAGTAATTGGGGAAAAGGACTAACAAGCCCATCAAATCATTCTCCTGCATTGAATCATTGTCCCTCAAGAAAGGTAGCATTGTGGGGCGCGGGGCACAGAGAGGGTGATTAAATAGGGGACCAGAGTGAAGACACTAGATCCTCAAAGGAGTGAAGAGTCACGAAGATACATTTTGCCTGTCACCGAGGCTGGTCTCTGTACGTTAAAAATTACTCAGAATGCATCACCACAAACTATCACATCCTGGTCATACCTGACCTCATCTCTTGATTTAAATAAAGAGGAGAAGACAACAGCCTTCATCTGTCACTTTGACTACAGGTTTCGCTAAACGACTGTTTACATCTTAGTGCCCTGCTGGAGACTGCCGAGATCTAAGTTCCCTGGCTGGAATTGGTTTTCAGTACAGATCTGTAAAAACAAAATCTGAGTTTTCTCGATTTCCAGATGGATCTGTTGAGGTTAACACTGCTGCTTCAGGAATATTTTCAGGCTTATTTTTTTCTCCTCCTAAGCAAAATGAAGCTCCGGGCCCAGGAGCATCGCCATTTTGTGCTGTTTTGGTTCCTAGGAGCCTGGTCTTTCGCTCTTTCTCAGCAGTTATTCTTTGGCCTGGGACTGGTGGTGAGAACGGTATTTGCTTTCGTTGGCTGTGGTGCCCCCATTCAGAGAGTCCATGCTACCTCACGACACATGGCACAGAAAGCTGAGAGCTGGAACGTTTCTCTTCTGGCAACATCTGCCCCAGTCGCCCCGGCCATTTCCACAGGCAACACTTTCCATACTCGTTGAGCAGAGTGTAGAGGGTTTGAAACCACAGGCCTCTCCAGCTTTCAGGCCTGGCTACAAATGCCATCTCCACAGGATGCCAAAACCAGAGGTCGCTCCGACAATTTGGGTCGGACACATCAGGTAATGCAGAGGAATTCAGGGGGCTCGTGTCTCCTTCTATGAGCAGCCTGAGTGGTGGCTTCTTTTCCCCCAGGGCGACATTCAGCCCAGTTATAAAATCAAACAGTGAGGTGGTCGGCTTTTGTCAAAGCAGGGCTTCTGTCCCCCAAAAAGAAATGCAATCAGCAATGCTGGTGGGCGGGAGACAAGGATTACCACTGGGAAGGATGGCGGGACAGCCAGGGCTGCAGAGTGGCGTCGCCACACGGGGACCTAGTGATAGTCACAGACAGTCCTCCCGGGGTACGCAGCAACAGGAGAGCCACAGTGGAGCCAATCAACTTATTTGGGAGGCCTTTGCGCCCCGGTCAAGCCAAGAGAGAGGCCAGACCACGTATTAAACAGCCTCTATGTCACCTGAGGATGCCATCAGACGAGTGGTAACCAAGGAGACAGGAAAGCTCCGGAACCTCAGAGAATGCTGAGGACCTATCTGGGGACTCTCCCTTGTGTGAGCCGCGCAGCTCTTCCTCTGTGTTCCCAGAGTTGAGAAGTAGCACCTTAGGGGAGAAGCCGGCAGAGGAAGAGGCCGTGCCGTGGAGCACTTTTATCCATCAGAGGGTGAACTCTACCCAAAGGAACTGTTTAAATTATCAAAGCGTTAAACTGTCTTGGACAGTCAGTCCCTTTTTTGCCTTCTAACCGGAGGGTGGGGAAGCCAGCAGAGGTGCAGACGAAATAAACTAATTGTCTCTTTCTGCACAGCTCGCTGTGGCGTGGGGCACTTCTGTCATCATGCTACAGGAAAGGCAGCCCCTGCCTCCCGTGCTGCTCAGCCCACGCGGTTCCTGTGTCCCGCCCTGCACAGTCCCCTCCTGAAGACTTGGGCCGGGAGGCTCCTCTGTCCCCCGCCGGCACCGGCTGGCAGTGGCTGCCACCTTCGGCCTTTGCCTAGCTCTGTCCTCCCGAGATGCTCTCCCCAGACCTGGAACTCCAGAGAGCTCCCCTGGGTTCTCTCCCGCAGCGTCAAGGGGCAGGGCCAGCCCTAAGGCTCAGAGTGACCCCAAGGCAATGAAGGAACGAGCATGCAGAAAGGAATCCTTGAGCAGAGCCGCAAAGTCGAACGCAGAGTGACAACGCAGCCTCGTTCGGCGCCTTCGGCGGGAGACCGGCCCCCAGGGGTCCAGAGCGAAGGCCTGTCGTGCTTGGATGATTCCCTGCTGAGTCAGCGCCCTCTCTTTCATCCCATTCCCACTTTCACGCCACCTACTCGGGTTTTGTCCCTTTTGTTTGTATGTTTTGTTCCTAAGGACCCTTAATTAACAGAAACAACGACACTTAATGAGCACTGCCGACGTGCCAGCCTCTGGGTTCCCCGCTTGTCCTGTGGAGCCACGTAATCTCCTCCGGGGTTGAAAAAATACTTGGGATCGAAAAATAAGCGGAGGAAACTGCGGTGGAGGATGTGGACGGCGGACAGAAGCAGCTGGCTTGGAGCAGGAACAAGACACACACTCGCAGAAACAAGGCTCCGCTCTCGCCTTTTCAGCTAATTTCCAGACTTTTCTCTTCCTTGTGCTGCCAAAATCTTCCACATTGTGGCCGACACTCAATGCCTCCATCTCCTGTTCCCTTAACCGCTGACTTCGCCCCCGCGATTCTACTGTCACCCTTGGCCTCGAGGTCACTGGGACTTTCTTCTGGCCAAACACAATGGTTTTCCCCTTCCGTCCTCGTCCTTTCTGAACGGAGGGCCACATTCAGCGTTGGTTAACAGCCTCTGGACTCGCTTCCCTCCCTTTCTCTCCTGCTTACCCGTGTGCTGGTCCTCCCTGTGTGCCCCTGAGCGAGGGTGTC
>CM052451.1:3063737-3104150 GCA_028533085.1 Varecia variegata | reverse complement strand
CGGGCTCTCCCTGCGCCTGGACACCCCGCTGGAGCAGCCGGAACTGCTGCTAGATTTGTTCTTAGCTTTCCCTCCTGGACTCTAGCTCCTGCACCTTGCATAATAGAATAAAGTAACAGTTTGGTCATTTTTGAGAAATGAAAAATTAGAGTGAATTTATTTCATAAGCTTAAGGCAATCAAAAATTTGTTCATTAATTAAATGCAAATATAGTAATCATTGTCAGGCTTCTAATTCTCAGTGTGATTACACTTTGAAAATTCTTTTTGGAATATGTATTTTGGTAGAAGGCAGGATGGGGAGAACTTGGGGATACGTGTTTCCCCAAAGAAGGGAGCTCTTCAAAGAATGTGATAATCACAGTATAGAGAACAATTTGTTCCTATAAGAGATGGTTCTTTCAATCTCCCATATCATCTTTTCTTTCTCAGTGTCTTGAATTTCTCAAAATGAATCCTCAAAAATGAACAAGCCAAGAAAACAAGAAACTGCACATGGACTGTAGCATTTTGGAAGTTGGCGTGGGTTACAAAATAAACACAGTTATTTTTTTCAGGTATGTGTTTTGTTTTTGCAACAGATTTCTTTGGATATAATTCACATACCCTAAATTCACCCATTTAGAATGTGCAGTTCAATGGTTTTTAGTCTATTCACAAAGTTGTGCAACCTTTGCCGCAATCAATTTTAGAACATTTTTTTTATCCACAAAAGAAACCTTGACGGCTTTAGCTGTCAACCCTCAAACCACCCCCCCCCCCACCACACCCCCAGCCCCGGGCAACCACGAATCTACTTTCTGTCTCTATAGATTTGCCCATTCTGGACATTTCATAAAAATGGATGCTATAATATCTGGTCTTTTGTGACTGGCTTCTTTCACTTAGCATAATGGTTTCAAGGCTCATCTACACTGTAGCATATATCAGTACTTCATTTCTTTTTATGGCTGAATAATATTCCATAGTGTGCATACACCACATTTTGTTTACTCGTCCATCAGTTGATGAACATTTGGGTTGTTTCCACAAGCAGCTATTATAAATAATACTGATGTGGACATTTGTGTACAGGCTTTTGTGCAGGCCCGCATGTTTTCGTTTCTCTTGGGTATATACGTAGGAATGGAACTATTGGGTCAAATGATACAGGTATGTTTGTTTCCTCCTCCTACTAGAATACGAACATCCCTAGGGGCAGGGTTTGAGCCTTCATACCCTGGCCCAGTGCTGTGCACAGCGATATTCATTAAATATTTATTGACTGGAATGAATACATCGATGGTATTTGCAATTGTAACGTGGAACATGGGAAGGAGTTGCAAGACTAGACAGGCGTCATGAACAAAATGAATCTTAAAAAAAAACCCAAATCTCCTATCATGAACAATCTTAGCATTGAAGTAAGAGAGGCCCTGGAGACTGTAACAACCCCTCCCTACCACACACCACACACACAGCACGGACAAGGCCGAACGGCGCAGCACCCTGTGAGCCCACAGGCTTTTTAAAACATTTTATTTAAAAAAAAATTATTTATTCATTTACTGAGCTCACAGTTTAAGGACAAGTGAAATGAGAGCAACAATACCTTATAGAGTTGCTATGAGAAAAACTATTTTCTAGCTGAGGAGGCTGCAAACAGACCTGCCCACAAAGTAGGCAGGCAGTCAATGCTACGTACCTAGCTAAACTCAGTGTGATCCCTCCCTCATCCACAAACCAGTCCAAGACTTGGCCTTCTATGAAATATTGTTCACCTTTAACCTTGAAAAGCCTGGGTTTGCATTTCATCCTCAGCCCTGTCTTTTGCTGTTCAATGTGAGATTGTTATGCCTGCATATATATTCATGATATCAAAACAACTCATTTAACCATTGAAAAGAGGTGATTAATCTACTGAATCTTGCTCTCAGGGTAAGAATTAGCAGTGCCTCCACTGATACTGCTTGCCAACATCCCCACATCTCTGGCAAGCCACACCCAGTGAGCTGTACACCCTTCAAGTCTGTGGA
Source organism: Varecia variegata (assembly GCA_028533085.1). Taxonomy (NCBI): domain Eukaryota; kingdom Metazoa; phylum Chordata; class Mammalia; order Primates; family Lemuridae; genus Varecia; species Varecia variegata. The sequence continues at coordinate 3,102,136 of CM052451.1, read as the reverse complement.
ATCAGACTTTTGCCCTTACATGGGGGCATAATCAATATTTTTAAAATGTAGTTTGTCTATTGGTTAGAAATCAAATAGACTCAATCTTTCTCCTTCTTTTCAGAGTTCTTGAGATCATCTGAGGAAAAAAACCAAATGAGACAGTTCTATGGGCTGGGTATGGTGGCTCACGCCTATAATCCTAGTATTCTGGGAGACCAAAGTGGGAAGATCGCTTAAGGTCAGGAGTTCAAGACCAGCCTGAGCAAGAGGGAGACCCCATCTCTACTAAAAATAGAAAAAATTAGCCAGGCAATTAAAAACAGGAAAAAAAAATCAGCCGGGCCTGGTGGCACATGCCTGCTGTCCTAGCTACTTGGGAGGCTGAGGCAGGAGGATCCCTTGAGCCCAGGAATTTGAGGTTGCCGTGAGCTAGGCTGACACCATGGCACTCTAGCCTGGGTGACAGAGCAAGACTGTCTCAAAAAAAAAAAAAAAAGAGAAAAAAAGAAAAAGAGAGTTCTAAGTTTATTTTAATATTACGCTTAAATACGTTAGGGTACAAAATAGACATTTAATTAAATACTTTTAATGATGGGTTAGTATTTTCTCCACACTAAAACGAGTTTGAAATGATAGAATCTCTAAATTTCAGAATTTAAATGCATTTCAGTTATTTGCAAGTTCAGGTGCAAAACTCATGCTAGAACAGAAAAATACCACCTAGGTCAGTCTTGCTTTACCAACCAGGTAAAAATAATATGTAATCAGTACATCAACTGAACAATCTAGAAATTGCTAGCCTTAGTCTATTACCCACACAGTATAATTTCTGTACATGAAGGATACTTCTAAAAACAGTCAAAACTTTCTAACCTGATGAATAGGCAAAAAAAAAATTTATAATACAATCTTACCTACACTGTTAATTTGTTTAATACCCACCTTCTCTTAACACATAGAACAGAGGGGACGTTCTCATTTCCTGTTTGTGAACAAATCCCAATTAGCACAGTGAGAACTACCATGTTTTTATTGCTGGGGTCAACTAATACCCTAAAGGTTCCCAATTTGTGGTGGCATTTGACAATTCACAGACATGCCACCACCGGGGCTATTACCAACAACTGAATCTTACAAGCAGCCTCTCAGCTCTCTGCACTTCCAACCCCACCACCTCCAAGAATCACAACCAGGGGTCTTCCGCTCCTGTCTCTGGGGGATAGGAGATACAGAGTTTGTAAGGTAGAACAGAACCCCAATTTGGGAAAGGAAGCCAATTCCTGTGTGACCATCATAGAAAGACCTAGAACTAAGAGAGGGCCTTGGAGAGAGACCACACCACCCCCTCCTTACCACACACACACACACACACACACACACACACACACAGCAGGGCAAGGCTGAACTGGGCAGCGCCCTCTGAGCCCACAGACTTTTAAAAAAATTATTTTTTAAAACACTTATTTGTTTGTTTTTTTTTTATGGAGCTCACAGTTTAAGGACATCTTCACTGCAATCTTTTACCAGCTATTTAATTGCTGTTATTTTTCAATTAGAAGGGGGAAAAAAAAACCCAAGCAGTCAGAGGGATGTGGGCGTGTGTGTTTCTTGGAATCCAGAAGATCAGGAGGGGAAACAAAAAAATCCATCAAAAATGTTCCCAGTACAGCTCTCGCTCGCTCTCTTTTTTTTAAACTGAACTTTGTAATAGGAGAAATTCTCTCACAAGCAGAACGTGTTCCTGAGCCAAGTTTAGGCAGAGGGAAATTTTTCCAGCACGTCAAGAACGAAGCTGACGTTCCATTAAGAAGAAAACAAAACGTTGTAACGCTGGAGGGAAAGGAAAGGGCGGAAAACGCAGCGGAATCAGACGGAGCTTTAAACCCCAGCGGGGCCGCGTGGCGCGCGGGGAGCGCCCCGGGAACGCGGCGCGGCGCCCGGCGCGGGGACGTTTCCTGTTCGGCGTCCGGACCCCGACGCCCAAGTTCCAGAACATCCTCCTCCCTCCCCGCCGGCGCCCGCCCGCCTTCGGGCCGCGCAGCTCCGCCCCGCCGCGCTCCGGCGAGGGACGTCGCCGCCGCAGGTGGTGCGGAGGCCCGGGCGGCCCTGGGGACCCGGCCCAGGAGGTAGGAGGCGGCGGAGGGGACGATTCCCGCTGAGCGAGCGTCGGCGCAGGGTCCCCGCGGTGGGCGCGCCGGGCGGGGACCGCGCGGGGCTGGCTGCGGTCAGGCTTTCCTCCCCCCTTTCCAAGTCCAGCTTCATTCTCGCGTGTCTGGAAGCACGTTTTGCTTGGTGGGGGATGTATTCGTGGCAGATTCTGGGAAGTGGATAGTGTGAAGCCCCCGATTTCTCTGTTTCTTACTTTTTTCCTGAGTCCCTGAAACGTCAGAGAGCTGTCATAAATCCCTTCAGCGCCCAGTGGGTTCAGGGGGAAAAGACGAAGGGAAAAGGCTGGGAAAGGCATTTTCACCACGATGAACCAGGGCCCTGCTGTGTCCCAGAACCTGGACCAGGTGTCCTTGTGGCCCAGGGTGCTCTGTCCTTCCTTGCCCCCCCACCTCCTGCCCAGGGGACACAAGCCTTGAGTTGTTTCTCCAGCGTGGAGGTGGGGCGCAGACCCTGAGCACCAGTGCTGTGCGTTTGTGGACAGAGCCCAGGTGCTGCCTGACACTTTGTCCCTGGGGAGCTAACTGGCCGACCCAGAAGCCTGCTTGTGGCCCTGGGCTTTGCTAGGAACATGCTCCCAGCAGTTGGTGGCTGGAAGGCTGGCCTTGGCAATACACATGCTGACATTGGACTGGCTCATAGAACTCAGCGTGGCTTCTGTGCAAGGCGTCCTGGAAAATTATGAAGCAGTTGCCAGTGAAGCATTTCAAGTGCCCTTTCTCTGACCTCCCAGGGCTCCTACTGTCTGTGCCACACAGTTTGTTCCTTTCCCACATATTGCCTTGCTCTGTTCTGTGACAAGCTAGATAAATGAGGAAACACATTGAACAAAATAGTGATTACCTAGTGCTTACCTGCTACAAAACGTGATGTTGAGGCAGTGCACTTGCCACGTGCCAGGTGCCATTCCAAGGGTGGTAGATACTGTCGTCATCATTCCCGTTTTACAGATGAGGAAACTGAGGCTAGAGACACAGCTAGTAAGTGGCAGAGGAGGGATCTGAAGAGAGGCAGCCTGGGTCTTGAGTTCTTGCTGCGATGCTCTGGAACCTGAAAGGCGGGTTTGAATCTTGGTTCCGGCGCTAACTGGGTGACTTGGGACAACTTAAATGCCCTCAGCCTCAGTTTCCTCGTCTGTAACATAGAATAATAATAACTCCAGCTCACAGAGGTGGTGTGAGAGGTAAATTAATTTTAGGAGATTATTTTACTGGAGCAGGTGCCCAAGTCGAGCATGCTCTTCCTGGTCACTACCGTGTGCAGTAGATCTGTTGAGGGACCCCTTCCAACTGAACAGCCTGAGAGTTCTGTAGGAGGTGGCAGTAGTGCCCTGTGAGCATTTATACCTTCCACAGGGGACACTGGAGTCCCCTAGTCAGCCAGTGTAAGACTGGCTGCCTCCCCACTAGCCTAAGCTCCCTACAGGCAGCGTTCACATCTTACGTACATTTGTTTCTATTAGAAAAGGTCTTGCAGGCTGTGATCCAAGGACATCCTTGCTCTCCCGAAGGGTCGCAGGGTCCCCTTTGGGGAGGAGTTCAACGTGGAACCTGTGGATGCCCTGGGAGCTTCCTCTGCCCTCTGCCGGCAGAGTAGCTCCGTCCTTACCTGACTTTTGTGTTGAGGTTCCCTGTTGAAAGAGAATTGTTAAAACATTTACAGAACTGCTGACCTGGAAGACGCAGTGCTTTGCCTGGACTGAAAATGACTGCTTAGGGAACGGAGTGGATGCTCAGAGAGATTTCTCGCTTCCCCTGTCTAGGCTCTCAGTTGGCCCTGCCCTCCCATCCGCCTCCTTTACTGATCACCTCCTGTCCCAGGGAGCCCACTGGAGGTGGCGTGCCAGCCAGGCTCAGGGAGTGGGCTCTTCCATCTCAGCCCAGGCAGCCTACAGGGACTTAACAAAGGGCAGAGCCCCAAAGAGCTTATATTACAGCCTGGCCTCTCTCCGAGTCTTTTCTGAATGTGCCCTTCTCCACTGTGCTCACGGTTATGGACTGTGTGGTCGATAATCATAATAGCTAATTATTGATCTTCCTTGATGATAACAGCTTACTTATTGAGCCAGGCGCTGTGCAGATTAGCTCTTGTCATCCTCACCGAAGGCCTGTAGAGTAGCTCTCAGTGTGATCCCCACTCTGCCAGGTGGAATCCAAAGGGAGGAGCATTAAGTGACTGGCCCGAGGGCACCCAGCCAGGTAGTGCTGAAGGAGGATTGGAGCCCCACCCCCTGTGTCTGAGCCAGCACACTGCCTTGCATGTTTTTGCAGCCCTGTTTGACAGAGGTAAGAGAGGTATTGTTGTGAGTGTGGCTCTTTCCTGTTTTAGTGAACAATGTCCCCGGGGAGTAGTCTGGGAGGAGCGGAGTCACAGGGCCAGGACAGAATGTTCTATGGAAGGAAGAGTGCTCCTGTGATTAAGGGGAGCTAGGATTCTTGTCCAAACTGCATCCCTGATAAACTTCACTTCCTCTCTGAGAGGTCGGATGGTTTAATGGGAAAGAGCCAGGCTCTGTAGCCAAACTGCCTGGGTTCAAATCTCAGCTCTGCCACATCTTGGCTAGGTCATCTTGGGCAAATGACGCAACCCTCTGTGCCTTAGCTTCCTGTGGAAAGGGATGATAATAATAACAGTACCTATTTCACAAAGATTATTATGAAGATAAAATGACTTAATCCATATAAAGCATTTACAACTGTGTTTGGCATATAGTAAGCACTCAGTAAATATGTTACTGTGTGTAAAAGAGGTTGCTGAATTAACCTGAGGAAAAGCAGCTGACTGGCAGTCTGGAAGTAAGAAGTAGCTGGTGTTGGAGACTATGAAATGGATACCAGCCAATGTAATGTCATTTCACTTTGAGCTGGGAGGAGGGTTGGGCCTGAATCCCCAGGTATGAAGGGCCCCAGGAGACAGCCAAGCACCTACAGGAAAGACTTTAGATGTCCTCCCAGAGGTTAAAGAGGTAAAACTGAAAAAACTAGTCATTAGTTGCCAAATTAGACACTCAGATTAAATGGAGTAAGTCTAATTTATTTACCTTTGTAGTTACAGAAATTAGTCCCCCCCTTTGACCTATTGTTATAAAAAACAAAAGCATCTTGCTTGGCTTTTTGTGAGGTTTTTTTTTTTTTTTTTTTTTGAGTAAATGGCATTGGCTGAACCACTTGTACTTTTGGAAGGATGACTTTAGGATTTTAAACTGAGATATAAAATTTAAGACCTAAATATAGATGATAGAAAAAAAGCACACAGCAAGGAGATCATGACTTACAGAAGAATGTTCTGGCTTTTTCAAAGAACAAACTTGTGAGCACAGCCTAAGTCTGAATTAAATGGATAATGATCTTGAAGCTAGCCTGCGTCAGTGTGCCAACTTTTACTGGAAGTCCCAGTAGGTGAGAAATAAATCAATGACTGATGTCCACTGAGCACTTCCTACTAGCCAGGCATTGTGCTAAGTGTTTCCTGCGCCCCTTTCATTTGTTTAATCTTCAGGACTGCCTGCCAGGTGAGCACTGCCTGCCAGGTGAGCACTGTTATTATCCCAGTTTGCAAGTGAGGGTGGCAGGTTCAGAGAAGGAAGTGCGGTGCACACCAGCAGACAGCTGGTACGTGCTGGAGCTGGGATGCTAATTTAGGACTACCTCATTGGGGTGTGGGTGCTCAAATTTGACATTATAGTTCTAGTAAATCTAATCCTCCCTGACTTAAGCCATTTCTGTCTGATTGAAGAGTACTGTATGTGGAAGTTGATGGACCGAGCCATAACTCTTCCTGTGCCAGTGCAGTAGTAGTCTGAGCGCGACACTCTGGGGCACTTTGGGGAACAGAGGTAGGAAGATGCACAGAGCATCTGGCTGGGGCGCACAGTATAATTGCATCCGCTCGGGAAGGAAACTGCCCCAGGCAGCTCCAGGTGTGGGTGCAGTCCTGAAGCAAGTTGTCTTCTCTCCCACAGGGCCCCCGGGAGGGATTCCTCCCTCCCTTTCTGCAAGGATCTCAGTCACTCCCTGACCAGACAGAGGAGGTCTCTGCTGTGGACTCCCACCCAGCCCTGCTCTGCATCTAATGCCCTCAGTATCTCATGTCCAAAACTGATCCTCTTATACGTTTTTGTCCATCAGAACCCCCTTTGACTGGTGCTCAACTTTCATCAAACCCTTTGAAAGTGCTTAATAAATCCATGCACTGGTGCAGCTCTGCCGGGGGACTTTTAGGCTTCTCGGTGACAGTGAACAGGAGATGCACTTGGAGCAGGTGGGCTCCGAGGCACGCTCCCACCGCACTCCGCAGTGGTTCCCCTCTCCGTGCTGGAAAGGCAGGCTCCCTTCTGAGGGTCCAAGGGTCCAGAGCACAAGCTTTTTGTGTGTTATTGATGGAGATGCTGCTGCCCTTAATTTTCGGAACACTTGTAGCATCCACCCAACAGGGACAGCTCCAGGCAACAGTGTGAAGTGTGAGATGTCATTTCTCAGTGCCCAGAGCCTCCCTCTTGTCCTTTCCTCTTCCCGCATTCCAATCCCCTCCTCCCTCATCTCTGCGAGGCCTTCAGGCCCTTCCTTCACTGGACAGAGTGAAAGTGCACAGCGCCCAAGTGTGGGCGTGTTTATAACAAGAATCACATTGTTTTGCTGGAAACGGGATGACAATAGACTTTAGGAGGGAGTTAGCAGTTTGGGGAGGGTTTTAAGGATTTTGGAACATACGTCCCCATCACACACTGTAAACCAGAGCTCATCTGGGGCCTGGCAGTCATTATCCTAGTTTAGTAACTGGGGGGTGGGTGTTTGAGGGAAGGGAGAAAAGTCTGTTGCGTGTCCCCTTATCCCAGGCCACCCAAGACATGTGGGGGTTGGGGGGAGGGGGGCCTCTCCACCTTCTGCACTCTCAGCTCTGGACAGGCAGTGAAGACACTTTCTTCTTAGCCTCACCCTCTGTTTTTAAAAGGAGGTTCCAAAGAGATATTAGCAGATTGGAGCGTTGGAAAAGCAGACACAGTACACAACAAAACTCGCCAAGAGGGCAAGGAAGGGCTCAGTTATTGTTCAACATGGGACTCTCGTGGACCCTTGGAACTTTCCATAGTCTGACTTTCTGGCTAATTATTACCACCTGGAGTGGTTGCTGGCAGCCGAGGCTTTGCCCGGCCTGCCGGGCCTGCCAGCCCGAGGGCTGTCCCAGCTGCGGCCAGCTGCTGACGCACCCTGGAATTTTCTCCAGGGAACAGACAGGTGTGTCCACTGACTGCGTCCTCGTCTCTGGAGGTCGGCTCCCCACAGCCGGGTCTGGTTTTCCCAGTGTCACAGTTCCTTTTCCAGCACCCCTGTGCCCGGCTACGTGTACTTCAGTAGATGATGAACAGCCGTCGGGACTTGAGGCAGGCACCAGCCTAGCCTGGGAAGGCATTGAGTCTGCTTCTAGAGTCACGAGCATGGAGCTGAGAGGGATCTTACTCTCTATTCGAAACCTGTCGTTTTACAGCTTTGGAGAGTGAGGCCCAGAGAGGTGGTGAGTTGCCCAAGGCCACAGAGCCTGGGGCCAGGGGCCTCTCTGTTTCATAAAACCAAACTGGTATGTGTGGGTAGTCTTGAGAAGGAATGAGTTATGTGGGTGCTGGGTATTGCCATTTGCCCTTATAAATCCACTCTCCGCCATTCTCCATCCTGTGTGCCCAGGAGGCTGGCTGGAATGGCTCCCTGACGTCTGGCTTCCGGGTAGATTCCGCTAGTGGAGGGCACATGCAGAGAGAAGTCGGAGGGAGGGAAGTGCACGGGGAAGGGTTTACTCCGCTTGCTCCTTTCCTGCGGCTGCCGCGGCTGGCTGTGTCCTCTGACTCAAGGCTACAACTGGTGTTTGCAGCCTGACCGTTCAGGCCTGGGACAGTGACAGCATCTCCCTCCTCTGTCCCCACCCTGCAGCCCTGGGCTACTGCACTGTCTCTTGCTGTCTCCCAAATCCTACTCAGACCTTTGTAAACAGTCGCTTTATTAAACTCTCAAATCGCAAAGTGTTAGCTGCCAGCATCCTGGCTGATACACGTGGATGGTTTTGTTTACTATCGAAAGAGAAAAATCTGTATGAAAGGAAAAGGTACCTGAATTTTAGGAAGTGTATGTGCAGGTTTCCTGTGGCTGCTGTAACAAATGACCACTAACTTGGTGGCCTAAAACAACAGAAATTTATTCTGTCACAGTTCTGGAGGCCAGAAGTCCAGAGTCAACATCCTTGGGCTTGGCAGGTGTCAGCAGCGCTGTGCTCCCTCGGAGGCTCTGGGAGACAGTCGGGTCCTCGCCTCGTTCAGCTTCCGGTGGCTGCCAGCATTCCTTGACTTGTGGCCACGTCGAGTCAGTGTTTACCTCCTTAGTCACATTGCCTTCTCCTCTTTGTGTGACATCTTCCTCTGCCTCTCTTTGTAACGATGCTTAGGATTGTATTCAAAGTGCCCCCAGATAATCCAGGATAATCTCGCCATCTCAAAAATCCTTAACTGAACCATGTTAACAATTAAGGTAACAAGTAGGACATTTACAGGTTCCAGGAATTAGGACCCTGTCTTTGAGGCCACTTTTCAGCCTACTGCAAAGTGTGACAGAGGCTCAGGAGAATTCCTTCAGAGCAATTCTCCTGGCACCCATTTGTGGACACCCTTATGCTTGACCAAAGTGTTGACCGGTCTTTGGGGGGTGCACATTGTTGAAGGTGCCTTTTAGCCCAGAGACTGTAATTCTCTTATTTTGGGGGCTGGCAGCTGGATGTCACCGTGAGAGTCCCATTCTGAAGCCAGCTGATTCTCACCAGGTGGAGCACTGAGGGGGACAGGATGATGGGCTGGGATGGGGACACGAAAACTGTGAAAGGGCCCAGGCTGGAGACTTTTAGGGTGTGGCAGTCATTTGACACAAAAGGCTGAGTCCTAGACCATAAAAACTGGAAGACTCTCAAGAAATTACCTGGCTCTGGGGCCGCCTTGTACAGATGAGGAAACTGACGCCTGGAGAGGGGAGTTCCTTACTCACGGCTGGTTAGTGACAAGCCCAGGACTGAAATGGAAGTCGCGGCACTCAATCTAAGGGTGGAATAGCTACATAGATCATTTGGAATTTCTTCAAGGGAGATTTGTCTCTCCTCTTCATTTATTTACTTGTTTAACCATTTGCTTATATTAGTAAAGACTTGTGTATATTTATTTTATACTTTAAGTTATAATATAATAATACTTTATTAATTTTATTGCTCAGATTGTCCCAGCTTTGGCCATTGAGAACTCTTTCAGTATCCCTTTGCTGTCCCCCATCATTGTGGGTTTTGGTGTTGTGTTTGTTTGTTTTTTGAACACCATTTTTTTTGAGACAGGATCTCGCTCTGTTGCCTGGGCTAGAGTGCAGTGGCATCATCATAGCTCACAGCAACCTCAAACTCCTGGGCTCAAGTGATGCTCCTGTCTCTGCCTCCTGAGTAGCTGGGACTATAGGCATGTGCCACCATGCCTGGCTGATTTTTCTATTTTTTGTAGAGATGGGGTCTCGCTATGTTGCCCAGGCTGGTCTCAAACTCCTGGCCTCAAGCGATCCTCCTGCCTTGGCCTCCCAAAGTGCTGGGATTACAGGCATGAGCCACCATACCTGGCCTGAGCACTTTTTTTTTTTTTTAACTTCTGGCACTACAAGATGCTCAAGGCTCATCTCATATGTTTTCTGTCCCAGTCCTAGAATCAGCTATTTCTCCAAGTAGTCCTGGTTCCTTTTATTGGAGGCCAGTATTAAAAACCAAGATCTGGGTGCTAGGTGTGCTTGTTGGTACTGGGGTGTCATTACTTCTAGGCCCTCCCAGTTGGTGGAGCAAGGAGATACATGAGTGTGCACTAGCCTGTGTACATACACACATTCATAAGTATTTCTGTGTGTAACCCTCTGTACCTATTCATATACTAAGCTAAACATGAATTCATACTGATGTCTCCAACTCTAACCCGTGACTACAGGGATCAGTCTAGACCTCCCCTTGCTTATTTGTACCTTCTCCAACAGTGAGAAACATGGCTCCTCCACCTGCCATTGTTTTAGTTGTTCAACTGCAATGTACATGTATAATGGTATTAGAATTGTTAAAATGCGCCCCTGTGGGAAATACCTTTATCAAGTAGATTACAGTGCTTATGTTCAGTTCCTTTTGGCTTTCATCTTAACAGACTCCACTCATTTCCAAAGTTATTAGGTCAGCATCTTTCTCCCTACACCGTCTTCAGTGAGGTTGTTTCGTACATTTGTGATACGGTTAGATTATTTTGTCCAGTCTGCATTCCACCCAGGGATCCCCTGACCTCCTAAATGATTTTTCTTTAATTTGCGTACAACTGTGCTATAAAGTTCTGTGGGTTTTGACAAATGCATAGTGTCATGTTTCCACCATTATCATATCACATAGAACAGTTTCATGCCCTAAAACGTCCCCCGTGCTTCACCTGTTAAGGCTTCTTGAAGCGCAATACCTGGGGAAGGAAAAGGAGCGAAAGCAAGATTGGGCAGGAGAAGCTTCAGGCTGTGGTGCAGGTCTGACACAGTCTCAGCCAGCCTCGTGGGGAGCTCCAAAGCCAAGATTGCCCCTTCCAGGAGTCCCCTGTTGGGCAACAATGGCCAGGGCTTCACACTACTGCCTTGCTCAGCCATTGTCTGGGGACGGCCAGAGAAGACATTGCAAGAGCTGAGACAGACCGTGAAGACACTAACAGCTGGAGGTTATCAGCTAACCACATTCCTTGAAGCTTCCTTGCTAAATCCTTTCTTGCAGAGGGATCTGAGTGCTGCAACTCTGGGTGTGCCAGAAATATCTTTGGTAATTCCAGGCAGAGGTTGGCTGACCACTGGTCAGGAGTCTTGAGCAGAGGATCCACCATTGGGTGGGATTTGGGACCAGATGATCCCATTGGCTCCTTTCAGCTCTTGGGTCCTGTGACCGCCCTGATCCTGCTTTGGTCCAGGTAACCCAGGCATTCCATTGCTCACATTCAGCCCACCTTGCTCAGACCTCTGCTTCCCTCTTGCATTGACTCTCTTACGCCCTGCTATGTCAGAACACCTCCTTTTCCCCAGGGACAGAGGAGCCAGAAGACAGGGTCTGTGGGTCTCACTTCTGCTGTCCACACCCTTTTAGATCCCAAATGCTCAAAAAAAAAAAAAAATAGTTACAGCACCTGTAGCAATATGGATCAAGGAGTTGAACATAGATATTAATAAAAAGTTTAATGCTACAGGCAAGAAAATGGAACTTTCAAAGTTAAGAGTACACAAGCCGAATCCTTGTCTGAAGTGTCCCCTCCCTGGAACATGGAAAAAGCAAAACAGCGGCACTCCCTACTGATCTATGCACACACCACACCTGGCAAGATACGATATTTTTACTTTCTTCCCTCCTAACCGCCTTGCTCGTGGTTGCCCCCGGTTTCCACCGGCAGGTGCAGAGTCATTCCACTGCAGTTCTGGTCTTTCCCTGCAGGAAAGTAGAAAACTTTCAGGCTTCCTGAAGAAAGAATGGCTGTGGTGTTTTGTTCTACCTGTGCTTTTTCTGCCTTTTATTCAATCTGCTTGAGGTTAAAAGCCTGCTTTTATTGTTTGTTTTTTGGGTTTTTTTGCAACTTGGCAGCTATTTCTGGCTCACGAGTGTCCTAAGGTAAATAATTAAGGTCTCTACATGGCCTCTAAGGACAGTCTTAACTTCTAAGCCAAAAGAATTTATTTTACTTTGTCTCTCTAGAGATTTCTTTTGAATGTTTGCTGCTGCTTTGCAGCATTTTCAGGCTTCATAGACCCTGTTTGCCCGGCTGGAGAACAGTAGCGTTTTTTTATACTCATGATGCTGTTTTATACAACGAACCGTGCATACTGATTTTAATTCCAAAGGCTCACAAATTAAAGAGCTTCCTTGAACCCAGGCCCTCGGATTCTTGACAGCTTTCTGGATTTTCTGTCCTCTTTGTCTCTTCTCGGTGGAATGACCAAAACCAGAACCTGCTGGGCGGTGAGTGGAAAGAAAGCACTGGTGGATGGGATTGTCCCCACCCTGCCACTCCCGGGACTGGTCAATGGTGTTAGAATCGTGTTTAAATACCTAAAGGTTGTTCCAGGTCACTACTCCAAAGCTGGATGAGACCCAAAAAGGTAGTGAGAGTTCAAGAGGGCACTTGTGGGTCACTAAGTCCAGGATGTATGAATTCTGGGCAGGTTCTGTCTTTCAAAACAATGACAGGGCAAAAAAATAGCCTGCTTTAAAAAAAAATCAATAAAACGCTCATAAAGGGCACACTGTCCCTGAACCATTATGTAGGAATAGAAATGACAAGTAAATGAAATACAAAACAAAAGAAGCTTAAAAAAACAAGTGCTTTCATTCCTCCTGCTGAAACTGCAGACTGAAATGTGCACTTGGCAGCTGTTTCCACAGCAGGAGAGCAAGGTCACTGGTCTGAAGCACTAGCCTCATCTGGAAACTGCCTACTTATAGGTGACAATTGTATCACCTTGAAACGGGAACAAAGACAGTTTTTTTTTTTTGGCCAGAATTTGGCTTTGCTAGCACAAGGCATTAGAGAGTAGTCGCACACACAGTGGCTGGCGGAATTATGGAGGAATTTCTGGGAATAAGCCTTAGGCAAAAGGCATTTGGCTGGAAACTGGCACTGCAGACTTACCTTGCAAGTGAGCGTGTGACTTTCACCTGACTTAATTCTCCTCCAGTCCCAAGGGTTCCAAGGCCGGAGAGAAGGCCCTGGACTTGGTTGCTGGCGTGTTCAGAGTACAAATGCAAAGACAATCCTCTCTTTGATAACCGAGATGGATTTTAAAGTAAAAAGTTTTATTTTCTAATGAAAATAACAGACGTATAATCTTTGTATTTGCATTAAGTGCGAATGAAGGAAATAATGATCCAGGAAAGAACAAAGGACGGGGTGGTGGCGGAGAGCCCTGAGTCCTGGTCCCGGCTGTAACCTTGGGCAGGTCTCTACGTCTGCCGGGTCAGGGCCTGTGCTTACTTACGTTCACATAAGAAGGTGGAACTAGATGGCCTCTCAGGGCCTTTCCAGCTCTATTCTATGAATCAGTTTCTTATTTTTGACCTTTGTTATGTTTAGGCGGTGCCAAAACAATAATGTGAGATGGGGTAAGGGTGTGGGTTTATGGGAGCGTCATCTTGTGGCTGGTAGCACGACTCAGAAAACTCTCACCTCATCCAACATTTTTGCAAAGGTGAATTCAGAGTAAGACAGATACTCAAACAGGCATTCAGTATGTGTTTGTTGAATGAATGAATGAATGAATGCATGAATAACTCAGAACAGCCTCGAGGGGGAAGGGAATGGAAACATTCTGCCAGAGGGAATTTATGTGGACTGGGGTAGATTTGCTTGGCAGTAATGGCTGGGATGGGGGCTGGGGACGGTTTTATGGACAGTTTCAGCCAGAGCTGACCTTTAGGCCTGGGAAGTGTCCGGGTTAGGACTGCTTACACAGCACCCTTTATTTATGGAGTAGGATGGGGTGACTGCTGGCGAGGCTGCCAATTCATACAGTCCTGCCAGGTGTAGGTGGTTTGACTGCAAGATAATGGAACTCTTTGTCTCCCCAATGTAATGATCAGAGTATTGATTAGGATTTAATCTGGCTGAGTCTTATAGAAACTCAAAATAACAGTGGCTAAATGATACATAAGGTGTTTTTTTTGTTTCATTTTTTTTTTTTTTTTTTTTTTTTGAGACAGAATGTTACTCTGTTGCCCAGGCTAGAGTGCAGTGACATCATCACAGCTCACTGCAACCTCAATCTCCTGGACCCAAGCGATCCTCCTGCCTCAGCCTCTCGAGTAACTGGGATTACAGGCTCTTGCCACCATGCCCAGCTAATTTTTCTAGTTGTTTTGTAAAGGGGGGTCTCAGTATGTTGCTCAGGCTGGTCTTGAACCGCTGGCCTCAAGCAATCCTCCCACCTTGGCCTCTCAGCGTGCTAGGATTATAGGTGTAAGCCACTGTGCCCAGCCTAAATGATATATAAATTTATTTTTCCCCTACATAAAAGAAATCTGTAAGTGAGCAGTCCAGGGTAGGTTCAGAGGCTCCATGGTGTCAGGGATTCAGGTTCCTTTAACCTCAGCACATGGCTTCCACCTTAGGATTAATTTACAGCTACCTGCATTCAGCTGTCCATCAGCATGTTAGCCAGCAAGGGAAAAAAAGGACCACAAAAGGCCTCACCTCCCCATTTCCCATTAATGATACTTCCTGGAAGTTGAACTCCACACTTTATTTTCATCCCATTGACTAAAAACTTGGTTACGTGGCCACACCTGGGTGTCGTGGGGACTGGGAAATGTAGCTTTTATTCACAACAGCCACGTGCCTCGCTAAAAACCTGGGTTGTTTCTTGTTTGTTTGTTTTACAAAGAGAGAGAGAGAACAGATATTAGGGAATATTGGTCTCTGTTACCTTGAGAGATTACAAACATGTCCAGCTGTGTGGTGATGCTCCAGTTGCTCAACTGCTTTGGCCATTATCCCTTAAAATTGCCCTCAGGGCCCATAGCAAAATATTTTCAGTGTTCTTTGATTTTTAAAAATAGTCCAAAGTCACACAGGACGACTGTGATGAGCAAGGTGGGTGATAAAGCTGGATTTTGCCATTTCATAAGAACTACACGTGGGCTTCTGCTTCTGGGTGTTATAGATTGTTCTAGTGATGATGACCATTCCTGCAAAAAGTAACTCTTAACATCGGGACATAACACACGAAGCAGCTACCTGAAGGTACTGAAGAGGGAAGGGAAACAGACAGCCTCTGGTGGCCTGTGTCAGCTTGGGCAACGGGAGCTGGGAAGCCTCGTAAGCCGGTCCTCCGCCTCCTGGGCTCCTAGCCTGGGGCTATGCGTAGGCCACCAGAGGCTGGCTCCGTGTCTTGAGGGATGAGAGAGCCAGAGCCAGGGAATCTCGGATGCAGAAAAGAAAGAGGGGATCAAGAGGCGAGAGAATCAGAGAGGGGATTCCCAAGCCCAACCTCTGATCAGCTCCTGAACCACATCTGCACAAAACACACTCAGAGCAGCTCAGCTGAAGACAAAAGATCTGCACTCAGGCTGGAGCTGCAACCCAAGAAACCAGAAAATTGGCTGCTAAAACAAAGGAAAAACAACATTCATCAGAGAAAAGTAACAGTCTGAAATCTCCCCAGCTTAGCATTCATGATATCCAAGATTCAAACCAAATTACCTAACATAGAAAGAACAAAGAAAATGGGACATGATCTTAAGAGAAAAGTCAATCAAATTGACCTGGAGATGAACAAGATGTTGGAATTTAAAAGGCAAGGGTTTTAGAGTGTTCTTGTAGTTTTAAAGGACTTTATAGCTATTTTCAATGAAATTTTTAAAAATTAAGAAAAAAAGCTTGTTTTTGATGAATCAAAATCTCAGCAGAGAAATGAGAAGTTTCAGCAGAGAACAGATACAATGAAGAACCCAATGGAAATCGAGTTTTTTCGTTGCTGTCTTTCTGCCTTCAAAATTTATACCAGTTTGACTTCCATGTATCTTGGAGTGGAGTTCATGTTTATTCTACTTAGTGTTTATCTAGTATCTTGTATCTGCAAATTTCTGATTTTTATTACATTTGGGAAGTGTTTGGTTATTTTTTAAAATATTTTTTCTACTCCATTTTCTCCTCTCCTTCTGAGATTCCAATTACATATATGTTTGTTTGATATCATCTAACAAGTCCCTGAGTTTTTGTTCATTTTATTTGGAATCTTTTTCCTTTCTGGTATTAATTTTGAGTAATTTTGATAGATCTATCTTAAAGTTTACTTACAGTTTCCTTTAACATATCCATTTACCTGTTAACTCCATCTGATAAATTTTCTATTTAAGAAATTGTACTTTTAAGCTGTAGAATTTACATGAAGAAGTATATATCGAACTGTAAATGGGGTGTGATGTATTTGGTAATTGTAGGTCAATCACTAGACAAAATGCAAAGACTATAGCTAAAAAGCATCAGGAAATTTAAGTAGAATAATTTTTTAAATAATTGAGGAATTTTTAAAAGGTGAGAAATGAGATATGGAGAAACAAATGTCAGAGGAGATAACTGAAAACAAAATAAAACAAAAATGATAGACCCATACCCAACTATATCAATGATTACATTAAATGTTACTGAACTAAACAATCCAATTAAAACACTAAGATAGATGATTGGTTTTAAATAGATACAAAAACAAATATAACACCTCATCAAAGAAGATATACAGAAGCCAAATAAACTTATGAAAAGATGTTTAACATTTTATGCTCTTAGGGAATTGTAAATTAAAACAATAGTGAGAGAACACTACACACCTAATAGGATGGCTGAAATTCAAAACACTAACAACATCAAATGCTGGCAAGGATGTAGAGCAACAGGAACTCTCATTCATTGCTGCTGGGAATGCAAAATGGTCCAGCCACTTAGGAAGACAGTTTTGGCAGTTCTTGCAAAACTAAACATACTCTTACCATAAAATCCAGCAATCTCACTCCTTGGTATTTACACAAATGAGCTAAAAATTTATGCCCATGCAATAACCTGCACATGGTTATTTATAGCAGCTTTATTCATAATTGCCAAAACTTGGAAGCAACCAAGATGTCCTTCAGTAGGCAAATGGTTAAACTTTGATACACCTAGACAATGGAATATTATTTAGTGCTAAAAAGAAATGAGCTGTCAAGCCATGAAAAGACATGGAGAAAGCTTAAGTGCATATTACTAAGTGAAAAATGCCAATCTTACTGTATGATTCCAACTATGTGACATTCTGGAAAAGGCAAAACTATGGAGACAATAAAAAGATCAGTGGTTGCCAGGGGTTAGTGGGAAGGGAGGCATGAATAGGTAGAGCACAGAGGATTTTTAGAACAGTGAAACTGTTCTCTAAGATGCAAATAATATAATGGTGGAAACATGTCATTATACAGTTGTGAAAACTCATAGAATGTACAATACCAAGAGCAAACCCTAATGTAAATCATGGACTTTGGGTGATAAGGATACCTCAATGCAGGGTCATTGATTGTAACAGAGGTACCACTGTGGTGTGGGATGTTCACAGTGGGGAGGCTGTGTGAGTGTTGGAGGTAGGGGGACATTTGGGAACTCTCTGTATTTTCATCTCAATTTAGCTATGAACCTACAACTCCTCTAAAAATAAAGTCTATTTTAAAAAAACAAATATAAACCTCTTCCAAGACATACTTTGAATATACAGGCAGAAGGAAATCAAATATAGATGGATAGAAAAAGATAAATCATGTAAATAGTAAGCGCAAGAAGGCTGGAATGGCTATATTAGTATCAAATTAGAATAGATTTCTAAACAAAATGTATTACCAAAGATAAAGAAGCTCATGTCAGGATGATAAAAGGGCTAATTGATTAAGATGACATGGAAGTCACAAATTTGTGCCCAATAACAGCTTCAAAATACAGGAAGCAAAAATTGATAGAGTTAAAGGAAGAAGTCAGCAATCATAATTAGAAATTTTAATGTCTCTCAGAAGTCAATAGAACAGCTAAAAGAAAATCAGCAAAGGCCAGGCGCGGTGGCTCACACCTGTAATCCTAGCACTCTGGGAGGCCGAGGTGGGTGGATCGTTTGAGCTCAGGAGTTCAAGACCAGCCTGAGCAAGAGCGAGACCCCGTCTCTACTAAAAATAGAAAGAAATTAGCCAAACAACTAAAAATATATGTATATACATATTTTTTTTTTTTTTGAGACAGAGTCTCACTCTGTTGCCCAGGCTAGAGTGAGTGCCGTGGCATCAGCCTAGCTCACAGCAACCTCAAACTCCTGGGCTTAAGTGATCCTACTGCCTCAGCCTCCCGAGTAGCTGGGACTACAGGCATGCACCACCATGCCCGGCTAATTTTTTCTATATATTTTTAGCTGTCCAGATCATTTCTTTCTATTTTTAGTAGAGACGGGGTCTCACTCTTGGTCAGGCTGGTCTCGAACTCGTGACCTTGAGCGATCCACTCGCCTCGGCCTCCCAGAGTACTAGGATTACAGGCGTGAGCCACTGTGCCTGGCCCAAAAATATATGTATATTAAAAAAAAAAATTAGCCAGGCATGGTGGTGCGTGCCTATAGTCCCAGCTACTCAGGAGTTTGAGGCAGAAAGATTGCTTGAGCCTGGGAGTTTGAGGTTGCTTGTGAGCTAGGCTGACGCCACAGCACTCCAGTCCCAGTGACAGAGCGAGACTCTGTCTCAAAAAAAAAAAAAAAAAAAGAAAAGAAAAGAAAAGAAAATCAGCAAAGACAGGATATCTGAACAACACTATCAATCACCTTGACCTAACTGATATTTACAGAACACTTCACTCGACAGCAGCAAAATGCACATTCTTTTAAAGTGCAGATGGTATGTTTACCAGGATAGACCATATTCTGGACCATAAAAAAAAAAGTTTTAATAAATTTTAAAAGGTTGAAATCAAATAATTTGTTTTCTGACCACAATGAAATTAAATTAGAAAGTAAAAACAGTAAGGTAACTAGGAAGACCCCAAATTTTTGTAAACTAAACAACATACCTCTAAATATTCATTGGGTTGAAGAAGAAATCTCAAAACATTTAAAATATTTTGTACTGAATGATAAAATACAATATATCAAAATTTGAGGGATGTAGCTAACATAGCACTTAAAGGGAAATGTGTAGCTTTGAAAGACTGTAAGAGGAAAAAAGTCTCAAATTAATTATCTTAATTTTTACCTTTAAAGTCTAGAAAAAGAAGAGGAAATTAAGCCCAAAGCAACTAGAAGGAAGAAAATAAAAATAATAGCAGAAATCAATGAACTAGAGAACATAAAAAAAAAAAGAAAAAGAAAAATCAATAAAGCCAGAAGCTGGTCCTTTGAAAAACCCAATTAAATTGATAAATCTCAAGACTGACTAAGGAAAAAAAAAAAGAAATCACCAATATCTGGAATAAAAGAAGGGACACCACTGCTGATCCTTGACATACTGAAAGAATAATAGTCCATTATTGTTATGAACAACTTTATGCCATTAAATGTGACCACTTAGATGAAATGGACACACTTTGGGAAGGATATGAATTACAAAGCTCACCCAAGAAGAAACAGAAAGCTTGAACAGCCCTATATCAATTAGAGAAATTGAATTTGTAATTTAACACCTTTTAGATGGCTTCACTGGTGAATTCTATCAAACATTTATGGAAGAAATTATTCCATTCTTGCAAAAACTGTTTCAGAAAATAAAGGAAGAGGTATCATTTTATGATTCCAGTATTATCTTGATGCCAAAACCAAATGAAGACATCTTAAGAAAAAAGAACTACAGACCAATATCCCTCATGAGTATAAATGTAAAAATCCTCAACAAAATATTAGCAGACCATATGTAGCCATATATAAAAAAGATGATCATTGCCACACTATGATCAAGTGGCAATACAAGGTTGTTTTAATCTGATAATCAATGTAATTCAACAGATTAATAGAATAAAGGAGAAAACAATATGGTCATTTCTATAGGTGCAGTAATATCATTGTCAAAATTCAACACCTTTTTTGAACTGCACAGGTTCAAAAAAAAAATTCAACACCTTTTTATCATTAAAAAAACACAAACCTCTCAACAAATTAGGAATAAAAGAAAACTTCCTCAACCTGGTTAAGGACATCTACAAAACTCATCAGCTAACATAATACTGCAATGTGAAATATTCAGTTCTTTCTAAGTCGAGTACAAGGCAAGGATGTTGGCTCTCACCACTTTTATTTATATAAAATAAATAGGAGTGCCTAGCCAGTGCCACAGGCAAAAGAAAAAAAAAGTACATGTATTATAAAGGAATAAATAAAACTGTCTTTATATGCAAGTAACATTGTATAGAAACCCTAAGGAATCCACAAAAAAGCTATTAGAGGTAATAAGTAAATTTAGCAAGATTGCAGCATGTAAGATACAAAAATCAATTGTATCTTACATACTAGCAACTAACATTTAGGAAGTAAAATTATAAAAACACTTCATTTACAATAGCATACAAATATTTAGGATTAAATTTAGCAAAAGATGTATAAGACGTATAGGCTAAACACTATAAAACATTACAGAAAAAGAGCTACATAAATGAAGAGCTATACCATGTTCATGGATTGGAAGTCTCAATATTGTTAAGCTGGTAATCCTTCTTAAATTAGTCAGTAAATTCAATGCAATGCCCATAAAAATCCTAACAGGTTTTTTTTTTTTTGAAAAAAATGTACAAGTTTATTTTAAATTTTGTATGGGAAGACAAAGGACCTAGAATAGACAAACTATTTTGAAAAAGGAAAAGAATGTTGAAACACTTAACACTACCTGATTTCAAGAATGATACGTGGCTCTGAAGGACTTAACCAATTTTATCCTTAGACCTGTTGTCTTAGTCCATTTTGTGTTGCCATCAAGGAATACCTGAGGCTGGATAATCTATAAAGAAAAAAGGTTTATTTGGCTTATGATTGTCCTGGCTGGAAGGTTCAAGATTGGACATCTGGTGAAGGTATCAGGCTGCTTCCACTTGTGGTGGGAGGCAAAAAAGGGGAGCTAGCATGTGCAGAGATCATGTGCAAGAAAGGGAACAAGAGAGAGAGCAGGAAGGTGCAGGCTCTTTTTAACAACTGGCTCTAGAGGGAACGAATAGAGAACTCACTCACCCCCAAGGGAGGTCATTAATCTAGTCATGAGGGATCCTCCCCCATGACCCCAACACCTCCCACTAGGCTCCACTTCCCAGAACTGCCACACTGGGGACCAAATTTCAACATGAAATCTGGTGGGAACAAACCATATCCAAATCACAGCACTGTCAAATGAGTATTTAACACATTAACTGCCATGTGAGTTGTATTTAACTCTTGCTAGCTTTGAGCCTGGGGCTTCATGAAGTATATGTAACTCACACGTCTCTTTACCTTGGGAGCTGCTCGAACTATTTTTCAAGTTGCATGTAACTCACACACAGAAAACAATAAAAAATAACAAATTTTTCATTAAATTAGAAAGGATTGTTTTGTTTTTGAAGTTTTTATTCTGTTTTTGTAATAAAACATTGTGGCCCCAAGGAAAAAATTTGTTTTCTAGTTTGGCAGTCAGTGTGTTAAATAATTTCCAAATGAGGAGCGATAGTGCAGCTCTGAGATAAAAATGGAACTTACCAAGGTGGCTTTGAAGGATAACACTCATTTGGCATGATTCCTGGGGGAAAAAAATCCATGTGGAACATAAGGTTTGTAATTAAGATGACTGGGTTTAAATACTGGATACAACACTCACTTTCCTAAACTGGAGTTTTTTAATCGTAAAATGGGGTGTGCAGTGTAAGAATTAAGGCAGTATAGCATAGAGGCTAAGTCTTGTGCTGCGGCTCTGGAGCTAGCTACCTGGGTTTGAATCTAGCTTTGCTATTTTCTAGCTATGTGGCCTTGGGCCTGTGTATCCTTCACATGCTTCATTATGCTTATTTGTGCAGGCATGGCTCGTTTTATTGTGCTTCACTTAATTGCACTTTTCAGATACCACATTTTTTTTACAAATTGAAGGTTTGGGCTGGGTGCGGTGGCTCACACCTGTAATCCTAGCACTTTGGGAGCCTGAAGCAGGAGGATTGCTTTAGGTCAGGAGTTCAAGACTAGCCTGAGCAAGAGCAAGACCCTGTCTGTACAAAAAACAGAAAAATTAGCTGGGCATAGTGGTGCACACCTGTAGTCCCAGGTACTCAGGAGGCTGAGGCAGGAGGATCACATGAGCCCAGGAGCGTGAGGTTGCAGTGAGGTATACTGACACCACTGCACTCTAGCCTGGGCGACAGAGCAAGACTCTGTCTCAAAAAAAAGAAAAAAAACAATTGAAGGTTTGTGGTAACCTTGTGTTGAGCAGGTCTGTAGGTGCCACTTTTCCTACAGCTTGTGCTCATTTCATGTCTCTGTGTCTGCATTTTTTTATTAATAAAGTATTTTTTTAATTAAGGAATCCTATTTTTTTTAGATATTGCTATTAGACACTTAATAGACTACAGTATAGTGTAAACATAACTCTTGTATGTAGTGGGAAACCATAAAATTTGTGTGACGTGCTTTATTGCAATAGTCACACCACCGCGGTGGTCTGGAACAGAACCTGCAGTCTGCAAGGTGTGCCTGCTAACTGAGAATACTAAAAGTGCCTGCTCATAGGGTCGTGGCGAGGAGTAAATGAGTTAATAAATCTAAAGCACATAGAACAGAGTCTGGCCCATAAAAATTGCTCAGCAAGTATTACCCACTATTATTTTTTTCCCAGAGACCTGAATGTGGCTACTTTTGTTAACCATCAAGCACAGTCCCTGGTATCCAATAAATGTTAGCTCCTACCCCTGTGCAGAGCAGAAGCAGCATTCTGGGGGTAGGGTTCAACACTGGAATCTTAGGGGCAATCTTGAGTGTCACCTTCTTAAATTCTCTTTTCTTACTATTTCTTCAATGTTTAAAAAATACCTTATTGATGGAATTATTGTGCACAAATGGAAACCTAATGTGGGGCAGGGAAGTAGAATCAAATTCTATGTCTCCCAGACTCCATCACAGGCCACGTGTCCCCTTTAGCCCCAGCTAGCCATCATGTCCAACAGCCCACTGACTCAGAGACTGCAAAATAAGGGCTGCCTCCCTCCTCTCTTCCTTTCTTTCTCCTTCTTCTCCTTCTGTCACAATTAGGAAGAAATTACAGGACACCAAAATATAGTCAGAAGGCTTTATTCTCTCTTTATTCCACATCAACTGCAATACCAAGTAGTGTCCTGCTGTTACCCTCCTGCCGTCTTCTTGAAGGAGAACTCTTCTGCTGTGAGAGTGGTTCTGAGCCCCAGAACTGGCATTACTTTCTCAGTCCCTGGGGACAGACAGTAGCAGGGTTGCCCACAACTTACGGCTGACCTCTGAATGTGCCACTTCAAGATCACACCAAGGGAGAGGAGGGCTTTCCATTTCTTTAATAACTTTGCTCAGAGCAGAAATTGTGGTGCACACCCATAGTCTCAGCTACTTGGAACGCTGAGGCAGGAGGATCACCTGAACCTAGGAGTTCAAGGCTAGCCTGGGCAACATAGCGAGACCCCATCTTAAAAGAAAAAAAAAGAAAAATATAATAATAATAAAAAAGAAATTGTGATTGCATAGTAACAACACTTTATTATCATTAGGAAGTTTTTTGTTTTTTAATTGAAATATATAAAGCAAGAAGGATTTTAAACCAAAGGACATTAAGCAGAGAAACTGCAGATATCCCATAATCTATACCTTTGTTGTTGATCTGCAGCCAGTCTCCAGGATAGAGAAATAGATCATGGTTTTGCTTTCATGAGATGGACAAATTATTATTATGTTGGGAGAAGAGGGGTGTCTGGGGATCTCAGGTTTGTCTTGAGCATTTTTCCTGAAAAGCCCTCATAAATGTACTTCCCAAAGTTAAGACTTCCCTTCACTGTCGTCACTGCCCCTGGTCTGAAGCCCCAGCTGCCCATGTCTCTGTACCAGCCAGGGCAGCAAACCCAATAGACAACATAGAGTGACACCAGTCAACACACAAGCGTCTTTGCGGAGATGGCCTTTGGCCCCGTGCAGACAATCTTTCACATTATATTGCAGAATCCTTTTTTCCCTCTTGTCTCAGTTTCCTCTGCAACACAGGACAGTGTGGGTTTCATTCTTTTCTTTTTAAAGCATTTCAGTGGCACTCCGCTGTGCCCTTCTGCACTAATAATAATAAAACTGTTCCCAACAGCCCATCTTGTCTACCCAAAGAAAGAAAACTTTCCCATTCCCACGCTCTTCTCCTGTCACCCATCCCTCCTGTTTTTCCTTAGAATGACCTGCTGAGAATAAAGACCTTTCCCACAAGGAGAGGCCGAGGGTTCCTCTGGTGGGAACCACAGCTCTGACAGGGTTATGTTTGCATTGTCAATGACACTTCCATCACATCACCAAAGTATTCCAGACACAACGTGTGAAGAATTTGAACTTACAAAAAAATTATCTGCCAAGAGTCAACTTGTCTTAAGCTGTTTGAAATCCTTCCCACAAAAATCTCAATTCCTGTCTCACTACACTTTTATTAATTAATGTTTGTTTTCCCACCCCCCAACTACTCCGCTTGTATATGTCTACCATCCTGGACCTTAGAACCCCTCTGGCTAAGGAGAGTGAAGATAATGTGTAAAAATGTGTCAAAATTTGACACGCAAAAGATCTGTTGCAAATATGTCTCTTTTATGAGTTTTCTGATTCTTTCAGGAAAAATTAAAATGTAGCCACATACATCTGCATTCTACTATAGCTTCCGTTGAGAAAGACGTTAATGTTGAAGACAATTTTGTGTGCCTAGCCACTGACTCATTCATTCATTTAGCAAATATTTATTGTACTAAACCATGAGCCAAGCACTGTGCCAGGTGGTAAGCTAAGGTACAGAGATAAGAAGCATTCCTGCCATTAAAGAACTCACATTCTAGTGGAAAGACCGACAAGTGAATACATAATTACAAAACAAGATTGGCAAAGCTTTGTTAGAGGAACTGACAAAGGCTATGGGGGCACTGGGAAGGTAAGTGATGAGGCCCGTGTAGGATAAATGCATCTATCAACAACCATGAGTGTCCACTATGCGCCAAGCATGTTGGAGGCCTGGTGAAAACAGGACAAATTCCCTGTCTTCGTGGAGCGAAGGGACACAGGCAGTGACGAGGCAGATGTGTTAATGTCAGGACGCAGGTCGGTGTCATAGAAGGGAGGTGTGAGCTGGGTCTGAAGGATGAATAGGGTTAGCAGAAAGGGCATTCCAATCTGTTGGGGTGGGGGACGCTGGAAAGAAGACCGGTGCTGGAGAGGAGGGAGGTGGGAGGCGGGAATGGGTGAGGAAGAGCATGAACTATTCCGGAAAGGGAGTTGCTAGATGTAGCCGGATCACAGATGACATGGGAGGGAGAGGTGCATTTTTTTCCTAAGACGGAGTTTGGAAGAGAACTCGGTCCTTGGTTGTTAGAGGCGAAAGGGACATTCAGTAAAGAACATACTCCCTCATGTTACAGACGGGGAAACAGACTCAGAGAGTGAAACAACTTGTACCCAGCCGTCCAGCTCGTTGGGGGCGGCACCAAGTCGTCTGCAGCCCAGTCCCGGCCTCACTGCGCCCCGGGCCCAAGCGGCGGGGAGGCCACGCCCCCTGAGGGCCACGCCCCGGAGGGCCACGCCCCCGGAGGGCCACGCCCCCGGAGGGGCCGCCTGGTGCCGGACGCCGCGCACAGCGCCCCCTGCCGGTGCTTCTCTGCACGGCGGCCCCGGCTCCTCCCGCCGCTTCCCCGCCAGCCCCGGACCCGGCTCGGAGGTCGGCGGGCACCGGGCGCACGCTGGCCCTCAGGCCCCGCCACCTGCTGCCCTGCGCGGCGGAGGGGCGCTCCGGGGGTGGGTGAAGCGCGCTGCCCGGCGCCCTCCCGCAGCTCCGCGCGCCCGGGGCGTGGCCAGGGCACTTGGCATCTCCCAGCGCCGTCCCCGCCGGGGCGCGGGGCGCAGCCCAGGCCGGGCCCTGCAACTGGCGGAGAAAGTTGGCAGCTGCTTTAGCAAGCTCCTGTCGCCGCTCTCCCGGCGGCCGGGACCCTGAGGCTGGGCTCCTCCTCCCCGCCCCCGTCCCCCGTCCCCCCTACCCTTCCTCCTCCCCGCCCAGCTCCGCGCAGAGCCGCCCGGCTGTAGAGCACCGGCGGGTGCAGCCGGGGCGCCGAGTTCGGAGCGATGGGAGTCTCCCACTCGCAGACCCCGAGGGCCCGGGAACCCGCCGGGGAGAGGCCCCCGAGACCCCGCGAGACCGCGTGAGTCGCAGAGCCCTCTCCGGGGGCGCCCGCTGGGGTTTGCGTGCCCGCGCGGGACGGGGGCGCACGGCGCTGTCCGGGAGGGCTGGGAATGTGGGGCTCCCGCTCGCGGCGGGGGCGCGGGCGCTTGGGGTCTGGCCTGCCGGGACTTCCCCGCGAGCCTCGCCCTGCGGGGCGCCCCGCCAGGACCCCTCCGCGACCCGGCCGTCCCGCGGGTCCGCAGTCCTGCGCTTGTTCGCGCTGAAGCCGGCGAGGGAAGGGACCCCTCGTCCAAGCAGGAAAACGCACGTGTCCTAAAGGGCTCGGAAGCATTCGCGAGAAGGAGCTATTAATATTTGCATGGAGGCGTCGATATTAGAAAGGGACTCGAGTCTCAAAGATAAAAAAAACTCAGCTCGTGTTGGCCTTCAGGCGGCAGGAATTTTGCTCGGTGCTTGCTGCTTACGAGAACTCCCTCTCTTGTTTGCTCCAAGGGCTTCACGATGATCTCAGAAAAAGGGCAGTATTGTAGCAGCAGCAATTCGGCTTTTGTTCTGGGACAGCAACAATTGGGGACACCAAGTACTCTGTGTAATGCAAGCCGTGAAGGGAAATTTTCAGAGAACGTGATTGAGAGCAAGCCTCACGGTTCGAAAGATGGCAATGCTTCTTGACAGAGGGGTGCCCTGATAACCGTTTTAGTACCCAGATAGTCTTTAGATGTTTAGTTTAAAACTTTTTGGAATGTATGTGTGTCTTGGTGGTGAGTCAGTGCTAAGGAATCCATACTTTTTATTTTAATTCAGCAAATGTTAAAGCTGTTTAGTTTGAGAAAGATACAGTTATCCATCCTACAGGCAGCCTGAACCGTGGGAGGCTTTTTGATCATCTTTTCAAGGCATAGTAGCTTCCAGCACATCCACATGTTAGACGTGTTAGTTGTACCTCCTAATGTTTAGATCACAAATCTAAACCTTAGTTTAGGCAGCTTATTAATGATAAGAATAGCTGAGATTTATTGACCACAAAAGATGTGCAAAATGCTTCTAAATATCCTGTGTTATTTAATCCCCAAGAACACTGAGTTAGTTTCTATTATTGTTTTCATTTTACTGGTGAAGAAACTGAAGCACAGAGAGGTCAAGTAACTTGCCCAAGCTCACACAGCTAGAAAGTGGTGGACCCAGGTTGTCTGACTCCAGAGTTCATGCTGCAGCTCCCTCCCACTTGAGAGTTGGGACTATCCTACAAAACAACCAAATATTTGTCTCAACTGGCAGAACACACCCCTCTTTTTTAAATTTTCTCTGTATAAGGGGGAGCTCTGCATTAGCAATGCTTTGTACCTAATAAGACGAAATCGCCAAAATTGATGTAACTTTTAAAAAACAAAATAAGAGCCAGTATAACATTCATGTGAAGTTAAGAGTTTTGGAGGCAGATAGCGGTGGTTTTGGTTCTAGGCTCTGTTCCTTAATAGCTGGAGATCTCTTGCCTGTTCCTTAACCTCCTCGTGTCTCAGTTTCCTCATTTGTGAAACGGAAATAACAACAATCCTTACTTCACAGGCTGTTCTGAGGCTGACATAAGATTGTGTAGATATGCATCTCAAGTTATAGTTTTATCTCTGAGCCATATATTGTTTTAGCCAAGGGTGAAAGTTGACTGTTTAGTTTCTGTGAATGTGTGGCCAGCTTTACTATGTAACTTGAAAGCAGATAATGGACTTACTCACTGACAGCATGCTGAAGAAATGAACTCGGCGTGCAATGCACGGTTTGGGGGTTAGGGTGTTAATTGATCAATTGTTGAATTATCCAGTGGCTTGGCAATAGATAGAGGGTCTCTCTCTCCGATGAGGTTCTGCGTGTCCCTTGTATATTTTGCAAAGCTTGCCTAAAAATGATTAAACGCAAGGTCTTTGCCTAGGAATATAGCCCTTCTCTAATCAAGTGAACATACTAAGAAGCACGTAACACATGTAGACTGTGTTGAGATTACTGGTGTCATCAGAGTGTCAGGTTCTGCTTAACGAGTCAGACTTGCAAGCCACCTGGCATGCTCAAATGAAAGACTCTTTAGAAATATGAGATTCCACACCCGTAATATACATGGAGAGCAAAGAGTAGGCTTTTAATCCAGGTCCTGCCTTGTTCGGATATATAAGCCACAAGTCTCTCCAGGGTACAAGTGGGGGATTCGTTGTTAATGTCACTGGCTGCGGACTTCCTGCGGATATATGGCTGTCCTGGATAACACTGACCTCAAGGAAGTTCTCCTACTCAGGCTGTGGCATTTTTGAGATCTATTGTTCCTTTAAAAAGAAAACATGAAAGTTACACAAATAGTGCATTAATACTGGCATTTGTCTTTTAAGAGAGAAATTATGTTTCAGAATGTTCATAATTCGTATTTCAAAATTACTTAATGAGGTATAAAAGTAATCTGATAAATCTCTCTTACAGGAGCTCTGTTGTGAAATATAAAGCATGGATGTACATGAAAAGAAATGTCTGATATTAATATAAAACTCACTATTGTTGAAAATCGTAGCAGCCAGTCTTCTGTAAACCCAAGGAAACGCATGAGCTGGCTTTGATAAAAGCTAGGGGAAATTTCACTTCATTTATTCAAGGAGGCTGCACAGGATTGTGATTAAGACTAGGCTGAATTTCAGCTAGATTGCTTCCAAGCTTAGTTTAGGAAGCACTGGAAATATAGTTATTTAACTCTTCAGTTGGGCAAATTTCTACAAGTTTACAATGGCAATAATCATACCTAATTTTTTTTTTTTTTTTTGAGACAGAGTCTCGCTTTGTTGCCTGGGCTAGAGTGAGTGCCCTGGTATCAGCCTAGCTCACAGCAACCTCAAACTCCTGGGCTTAAGCGATCCTCCTGCCTCA
Organism: Varecia variegata; assembly: GCA_028533085.1. Taxonomy (NCBI): domain Eukaryota; kingdom Metazoa; phylum Chordata; class Mammalia; order Primates; family Lemuridae; genus Varecia; species Varecia variegata. The sequence goes on along the minus strand of CM052451.1, from coordinate 3,073,171 downwards.
GCCTCCCGAGTAGCTGGCACTACAGGCATGCACCACCATGCCCGGCTAATTTTTTCTATATATATGGTTTTTGGTTGGCTAGATAATTTCTTTCTATTTTTAGTAGAGACGGGGTCTCGCTCTTGCTCAGGCTGGTCTTGAACTCCTGACCTCGAGCGATCCACCCGCCTCGGCCTCCCAGAGTGCTAGGATTACAGGTGTGAACCACCGCGCCCGGCCTGATTTTTGAAGTAGTGTATATTATTAGCACAGTGCCTGGCACCTAGTGCTAAATACATGAATTATTATGAACACAGTTATATGTACATGCATCTGTGAACCAGATGCTATGCTGGGCTCTTTGGTGAGTAAGGCGGGTCTCTTCTGAAGGGGAGGTTGATGTGTATGCTAATTCTATAAGGCCTCTTAGAGAAGCAAGGCAATAACTTTTTGAGTTAATTTTTTCCTCAGTTAATTTCTGTTTTCCAGAAAGTTGTATTACCAAGAGGTTGGAAATGTATTTGGGAATATAGTAGTTTGATGAAATGTTTGAAATCACTGATTTCTTAGCTGTTTATTTTCAGCAGTGTAGCCAAGGTAGGTTTTCTAAGAGTAGTAAATGATTTGTGGAGAGATTTGAAGAGTGGCATAAAGCAAAGCCTATGATTCATTAGGGAATATGTGTGCAGTTGATAGATCTATGCTTGTTTGGCTTGTCTGCCTGGAATGCAAGATACACACCTATTGTCAATTCTTACTAGTTAAATTTCTAGTCCAATCTTTGTTTGCATTTGGAATATAGCATCATGGAATAGGTCGGTAGCAAAGTTAGGAGTTTCTGAAGTCTTAAGTGATTTTGCCGTGCGTCTTTCTGACGGTAGAAATCAGATGCAGGCCACACAGTGTTCTGGTGAACTGCAGTCAGCAACAGCTAAGCTAGAGTGCCTCTTGATGAGCAAGTCATTGTGGGACATATGTCCCTGACATGAAGAGGGAGGTACTGGCTTTGAGGTTTAGAAGAAGACATGGCTCAAAATAAGTAAACTTAAGGAGCAACATTTCTGAATTCCGTGTATTTTAAAATCATAGTATGGTTCACTACCTTCTTTACCACACCATTTTTTGTGTGTGCGTGTAGATAATTTAATAATTTTTATTACTTTTTGAGTAATTCTTTGGCTTTGAAACAAATTTATTCTAAAGCAGTATTTACCAAACTTCAGTAGTTTATGAACTACCTTTACCGTTTTTGCAAAATCTTGGAAATTACTATATCTTTAATTTTTTTTATTTCAGCATATTATGGGGGTACAAAAGTTTAGGTTATGTATATTGCCCTTGCCCCCCACATCCCCCCAATCAGAGCTTCAAGCGTGTCCATCCCCCAGACGGTTGGTCGCACTCATTATGTGTGTATATACCCATCCCCTCCCCCCTCCCATCTGCTACCCGATAAATGTTGTTCCTATATGTCACCACACCATTTTTATTGTCATTAAAAACATGTTTGTTGCCCTTTGCTATAGAAGTTTTTTAAATGTCCATGTAAAATGTTTTAGTGTACAATTAAGAGAGAGATTTAGAGAAAGTTTGTGGAAAAGACCCAGAAAAACCAGCTATGTTATGAAAAGTTAAAAGAATTATAGTATTTAACTGGAGAAGGGGCCCAAGAGATGTGGCAATATATAATTTTTGGGAAAAGTTGGCTGCCTCCACCTGCAGTGAAGCCAGCCCAAAAGGAAATGGTTTGAATTGCATGACAATGGAATTATTTGTATGTATATGTTGAGTTTAGATATCACAACTTCTAGATAGTGAAGGTAGTTGAAATAGTAAAAAGAGTCAATTAGGGAAGAAAAATCCTCTGCAAATCATTAAAAAGTGAGATAGAATGCTACTCTGGGCCAGCCATGGTGGCTCACACCTGTAATCCTAGCACTCAGGGAGGCTGAGGCTGGAGGATGGCTTGAGGTCAGGAGTTTGAGACCAACCTCTGTAAGACCCTGTCTCTACTAAAAAGTAGAAAGAATCCAGCCAAGCAGTTAAAATAGAAAAAATTAGCCAGGCATGGTGCACATGCGTGTAGTCCCAGCTACTTGGGAGGCTGAGGCAGGAGGATCGCTTGAGCCCAGAGTTTGAGGTTGCTGTGAGCTAGGCTGATGCCACGGCACTCTAGCCGGGACAACAGAATGAGATTCTGTGCCCCCACCTCCACAAAAAAAAAGAAAAGAAAAAAGAGAAGAATGCTACTCTGAGGGAGTTCATGTATAGTTTTGCTTCACAATTTCTTCCCTATTTTAGCTGTAGTGGCCAACTACACCCCATCCACAGCTTCTCCCAGCTGGTACATGGTTCAAATATTAAAAGTTAAGAAGAGAAAGGAGAAAAGGGCGCAGCTGCAGGTGTTCTGAGCTAAGGAAGTGGATTATCTGAATCTAAGTTCGTTAGTAGCCAGAGGGGGCTGGAGGGTGCATGAACTCGTTAACCCAAGGCGAGGAAGTGAGCGGGTGCCATCCGCAAGGCCATGGAACAGGGAGGTCCACCTTCTGAGGAAGCTCACTTTGGCTATTGTGCGGTACTTTTTGGGTTTTTGTGCGGTTTTTTGTAATTTTTTCACTATAGTGAAATACATATAATATAAAGTTCACCATTTTAGCTATTTTAAAGTGTACAATTCAGTGCCATTAAGTACATTGTACGACCATCACCAATATCCATTGCCAGAACTTGTTCATCATCCCAAACAGAAATTCTGTAGTTGCTGAACAACAACTTCCCATGCCCCTCTTCCCTAATTTTATTCTGCTTTCTGTCTCTATTTATCTATTCTAGGCCCCTTGTATTAATATAAGTGTAATCATACAGTATTTGTCCTTTTGCATCTGACTGACTTTGCTTAGCATGTTGTTTTCAAGGTTCATCCCTGTTGTAGCATTATCAGAATTTCATTCCTCTTCATGGCTGAATAGTATTCCATTATATATATATATACCACATTCTGTTTATCTATTCATCTGTGAAAGGACACTTGAGTTGCCTCCACTTTTTGGCTATTGTGAATAATTCTGCTTTGAATGTTGGTGTACAAGTATTTATGAGTCTCTGCTTTCAGTTCTTTTGAGTATGGTAACTTTCCGTTTAACTTTTGAAGAACTACAAAACTGTTTTTTGGCAGGACATGGTGGCTCATGCCAGTAATCTCAGCACTTGGGGAGGCCAAGTGGGAGGATCACTTGAGGTCAGGAGTTCGAGACCAGCCTGAGCCAGATCAAGATCCCTGTCTCTACAAAAAAATAGAAAAAATTAGCTGTGCATGGTGGCACATGCCTGGAGTCCCAGCTACTCAGGAGGCTGAGGCAGGAGGATCGCTTAAGCCCAGGAATTGAAGGTTACAGTGAGCTATGATCGTGCCACTGCACTCCAGCCTGAGCAACAAAGCAAGTCCCTGTCTTTAAAAAAACAAAAATAAAAACAACTGTTTTTCACAGTGGCTGTACCATTTTTCATTGTCACAAACAATGCATGTGGGTTCCAATTTCCCCACATCCTCACCCACACTTGTTATTTTCTGTTGTTGTTTTTAAATTGCCATCCCAATGGGTGTGAAGTGGTATCTCACTTAGTTTTGATTTGCATTTTCCTAATGATTAGTGCTTGTGCTTATTGGCAATTTGTGTATCTTCTTTGGATATCTATTAAGTGCTTTGACCAGTTTTGAATTAGGTTGTTTTTGTTGTTGTTGTTGAGTTGTAGTTCCTTATATATTGTGTATTATTCTGTTGTGTATATTCATTCCTTATCAAATATGTGGTTTGCAAATAATTTTCTTCCATTCTGTGGGTTACCTATTTACTGTTTGAAAGTGTCTTTTGAGGCACAACATTTTTGAGTTTTGATGCAATCCAATTTACCTATTTTCACTTTTGTTGCCTGTGCTTTTGGTATGATACCTAAGAAATCATTTCCAAATACAATGTCATGAAGATTTTCCCCTATGTCTTACTCTAAAAGTTTTATAGTTTTAGCTCCTAAGTTTAGGTCTTTGATCCATTTTGAGTTTTGTGTATGGCATAAAATAAGGGTCCAACTTCGTTCTTTTGCGTGTGGATCTAGTTTTTCTACCACCGTTTGTTGAAAAGTTATCGTTTCCCCATTGAATGGTCTTGGCATGCTTGTCGAAAATCAACTGACCACGTATGTGAGGGTTTATTTCTGGGCTTTCTATTCTGTTCCATTGGTTTATATTTCTATCCTATGCCGGTACCATACTTTTGATGACTGTAATTTTGTAGTAAGTTTTGAGATCAGGAAGGATGAATCTTTCACCTTTGTTCTTTTTCAAGATCATTTGGCTGTTTGGAGTCTCTTGAGGATTTTTCTTTTTTTCTCTTTTTGATCCCTCTTTCTCGGGCAATTTCTCCTTGGCTAGGAACAGTCAGCCACCTTGCCTGCGAGAATGCTAGCCTGCCTTCAGGTGGTGGTGTGCTGCCCGCCCCCCTCCTCCCCACTCCAGCCAGACTTTTCGCCCCAAGGTATTTGCTGAGAAGCTGCTGTGAGCCAGACATTTGGGCACTGAGAATCCAGAGAGGACCAGAGCACGGGCCCCTGAGAGGCAGGCAGGAGGCTGAGCATCACTGTGGGGGTCAGAGGTTGAGAGATGAGATGATCTCTCGCAGTTTCCAGAAAGAAACTGCCCCTTGCAGGAGACAGCCAGTGAGTTGCTGGGTGACAGAAGTCAGGCAGAGGCTTTTGGAGTGAAGGGGGAGCACGTGCGGGCCTGTCGTGTGGGGCGGGTGGAGGTGGAGTGGGCCTGGGGGCCTGGGAAGAGTGGGTCTGGTGAGGAGGATGAGGGCTGGCAGGTGCCAAGTGGGAGGGCAGATATAATTTCAGGAGCCACAGATGGGGGATGGGGGTCTCCAGCTGAGGGGTCGGCCAAGTCCTGGTGGCAGCCCTGGACTGAACTGGGGAGAAGTTTTCTCAAGACGGGCTCAACCTAACGATGGGGGTACCCGAAACCACAGCTGTGATTTTCCCCAGCACCTCACTGCTCACCTGGGCTGCCTAATGGGGGGCTTGATTTTCCATTTTTAACACCTTAACTTAATTTGTATTTATTAGTAATTCAGTAGCATGTATAAACATTTTGTTTTTCTGATTTTCCAGATTTTCTAAGACAAACACATATTCCTTTTATATTCAGAAAGCACATTTTAAAAAAGAATATCTGAAAATTTAGGAAATCCAGAATACTGTTCTGTGTAAAAGACACAAACTGTTTTTTCTATTCTCCAACTCAACAATGTTCATATATTATTACAATGTTCATATATTATTATTAACTAAAGTCCATACTTTATTAAGGTTTCCTTAGTTTTTGCCTGATGTCCTTTTTCTGTTCCAGGATTCCCATCCAGAATACCACATAAAAATTTAGTAGTCATAGACCAGGCATGGTGGCTCACACCTGTAATCCTAGCACTCTGGGAGGCCTAGCACTCAACTCGCTTGAAGCCAGGAGTTTGAGACCAGCCTGAGCAAGAGGAAGACCCCGTCTCTACTAAAAATAGAAAAATTAGCCAGGCATCGTGGCACACTCCTGTAGTCCCAAGTACTTGGAAGGCTGAGGCAGGAGGATCGCTGGAGTCCAAGAGTTTGAGGTTGCAGTGAGCTACTATGATGCCACTGCACTCTAGCCTGGGTGACAGAGTGAGATTCTGTCTCAAAACAAGCAAACAAACAAAAAACTAGTAATCATGTTCATTTTTAATATAAATAAACCTGTCTTGTTTTACTTTAGGATTTCTTCTTTGGCTTTTATGCTCTTCCCTATCCCAAAATGAGAGAACTTTTTTCTTGTAGTTGTTTTATGACTGACTTCCTTGTCTTTATAATAATCCATTTAGTCTATATGAAATTTCTAGAATCACTAGTGAGGCTCTAACAGTTTTTTTTTTTTCAAAATGGCTATTGAGTTACTCCAGTAGTAGGATTAAGTATTAAATAATCCTTTCTCATCCCACAATTTTAAAAATTCAGTATTAAAACCTCTCTTTCCTTCTGTTTAACCCTGGGCCATTTTTCTCTTTATTCTCATTCATTGAACAAAGGTTAATCTTTTTCATTTCATTCTCATTTATTCAACACATTAATTGACTGCCTTCTTCTGATCAGACACCATGAATGTTATTTATTATGTATGTGGGAATTTACATGAGCAGAGGAAAGCATTTATAAATGTATAAAAATCTGAATATTTGTTTGTAATATTGGGACAGGACATATGCCAGAGAGTCAGACAAGAGGAGGTGACCTTGTGAATGGAGGGGATGTGTGGAGGTTGGAAAAAAAGGACATTCATAACTGAGCTTTTCTCACAGATTTTTTTACTGTCCCGATCAATTTCCCATCGATCTTAAGGTTATATTTTAAGCAGTTTCACTTCCTCTGCCAAAATGGTGGCACCTTCAGATGCTTTTGGGTCATCTGCATGCTCTGTCAGGCTTACATTTTTCAGGGACAGACTTTATGTTTTGAGATAATATGATATAAAATACTAGCAGATTTAATATAAGGGATGGCAAATGATAAACCACTGTTCTCTACTCTTCCTTTATCTTCCAGCTCTTTTACCTGTGGAGGCTTGGTAACCTTGGAGAGTTGTTAACCACAAGAATAGCTCACTTTGATGTTTCTGCATTCTCAGAAGTCTTACTGCTAAGGATACTTTGGATGTAATTTTTTTTGTTTGTACATAGTACAATTTTACCTTCTTCAGTCTTAATGGTATGTCTGCTGCAAATGTTATTAGTAACAATTCTAGGCAAAAGAAATTATATTTAGCTTTCTTAAATTTGGGAGTGTTATCATACATAGAAACTTTAGAGTCATATCCATTTTCTGAAAGCAGGATAGTTCTGTTTCTGAGAAAACCCATATATCTGTCTCATATTGCATGTCCTCATAAAAGCCTGACAGCAGGTAAGGATGGTTGTCACCAGGAAGGATGAGAGCTCCCAGGAATCTTGCAAAGACACTTTGCTTTAGAGCAATAGCTCTAAAAACTTATTTGGGTCACAGATCTCTTGATAATACAATAAAATGTTTCTGGACCACATGAAAATACACATACAGCTGGGCACGGTGGCTCACACCTGTGATTCCAGCACTTTGGGGGGCCAAGGCAGGAGGATTGCTTGAGGCCAAGAATTTAAGACCAGCCTGGGCAACATAGCAAGACTCTCGTCTCTAGGAAAACATGGAAAAAATTAGCCAGGCATGGTGGTGTGCACTTACAGTCCTAGCTACTCAGGTTGAGGCAGGAGGATCACTTGAGCCCAGGAATTCAGTGTTACAGTGAGCTATGATTGGGCCACTGCACTCCAGTATGGAAAACAGAGTGAGACCCTGTTTGTTAGAATAAAAAAAAGTAAAGAAAAGAAATTACAAATACACACAATATATAAAAGTTAGGAGTGTCAGCGACCCTGAAATCTGTCCATTATCTCATTTAATGCTTTCATGGACCTTGTGAAGTAGATATTATTATCTCCATTTTACAGATGAAGAAACAGGCCTGGAAAAATTGAGAAACTAAGGCCACAGAGCTAGGAAATGAGGGAGCTGGGATTCAGTTCTGCTGAACCTAGCTGAAGCAGAGGAGACAACACTTCTAGTCATTTCCAGAGTGGGTATGCCACCCAGGTGACTCATTAACCAGTGGCAGCTTCTGTTTATCTGCTAGAAAGTGAGTTTTTATGGCTTATTCTGTACTGATAACATAGTTCGGAGGAAGTAAATGTTTCAGAAAACATTGTCCAGCCCCTTCTATAGACAAACACTCAGACGCTGTATTGCATTTACACAGAGCAGACAGAATGCCTCTCCCGGGTTTCTTTGCTGAAGTATTTTTGTCTGTGAGTCTTAACTTTCCTAACAACTGCAAATGTTATGTTTCTATGGCTACATCAAAATTCCTCTTAAATAGGGGTTTGAGCAAACAAAACCAGGAAGGCTCGGGCAAGACATGAAGGTGGAAAGATGACTGACATTTCCTTTGCCTTTGCAAACCTGCAGGTCCATTGGCCTCAGAAGGTTCTGGAACCCTTTGTTGACTAAATGATATTCAGTCCGTGGTACTTCTGGACAGGTGTGTTTGAAGCCACGGTTCCTAATACATGTCTAGAGGGCCATAACGATGACATTTGGGGACACAAATCAAGTCCTGAATAACATGGGCCACCTTTACAGCTGGTACCCAAAGTGGAGGTTGGCAGGTTCTCCTGAGGACGGGATTAGAACTAAGAGATGTGCCCACACGTCAGAAGTAGCTGGCAGTAATGGGGAGGAAGAGAGACGCGATGGTGTAGGCCGGGGTGGGTCTCTTTCACGGGGGTTCGTAGCCTTCCTGCTTCCTGCCGGGGAGGAGGCCCTGTCCCCAGTCCTACCACCAGGGGGCGCCATCCGCCACCCACTTGGTTTGGGGCGCAGGTTGGCCCGAGGGGCGAGCAAGACCGTTCCTTCATCCCGCGCCTTTGCTGGAGGGATAAAATGAGGACGGCTTGGATACTAACTTGTAGTACGTGTAGGAGAACAGAAAACAGATTAGGGGACAGGGGAGGACAAGATTGAATTTTGCGACGCTTCCGTTTCCTTCTGCTGGCTAGGATCCTACCCCTCAGGGCCGTGTTTCTTTTCGCTCCAAAGCGCACGATTCAGAGGATACTTTTTTGCGGCTTCTGAGAAGATGGAAGCCCCCCTTCTCCTCGTGTCGTTCCGCGCTTGCTCGTTGGTATTCACGGGTCGAATTGCAGTATGAACACCCTGTGGTGGTGGCAGAGGGCGCTCATTGCGCCTTTTTGTATTTATAGAAAATAAACATTTTGAAGAATTTTTCACAAAAGTTTGTTGATTGAATGTGTGACAGAAGTTTCTGGTACCCTGCCAGAGCTCCTGGCTGGCAACTCTGTACAGCGCGTGAAGGATTCATTGGCAGAGCGAGCCCAGCAGGAGGCCAGCTCTCCCTAAGAATGGGTTCTGCCAGCTCGGGGACCCCAGACAGGCCAGCACTCATTTTCCGGCCCTTCCGGCCTCTTTTCTCTCGGTCTTTGCTGCCCTCGGCCTACACGTCTTCATTTCTCTTTGTGTTTTTTATTGGCCAGTCCTTTCCCACCTTGTGATCTTTTTTCTTTTAAATAACGGTTGTTTTCGTACCCTTAATAATAATTATTTGTCTTGTTTGACTCCATGCCCTTGTATGAATGGTCATCGGGGCCGAGGAAGAGGTCCTGTGTTGGGCCTGAAGTGCTTGAGGAGTGTGTGTGTGTGTGTGTGTGTGTGTGGTGTATGCATGGAGGGGCGGTGTATTCGGGCATTTGTGTGTGGTGTGTGTGTGTGTGTGTGTGTGTGTGTGGTGTATGCGGGCATTTGTGTGTGGTGTGGGTGGGTGTGTGTGTGTG
>CM052451.1:3028762-3063237 GCA_028533085.1 Varecia variegata | reverse complement strand
CGTGATTCTGTGGGAGGTTCATGTGATGTGTGTGTGGCCGTGTGTATGTGAGACTGTGTGTGTGTGTGTGTGTGGTGTATGCATGGAGGGGCGGTGTATGCGGGCATTTGTGTGTGGTGTGTGTGTGTGTGTGTGATGTATGCATGGAGGAGCGGTGTATTCGGGCATTTGTGTGTGGTGTGGGTGTGTGTGTGAGGCTGCGTATGTGTGTGTGGTGTATGCATGGAGGGACGGTGTATGTGGGCATTTGTGTGTGGTGTGGGGGTGTGTGTGTGTGTGGTGTATGCGGGCATTTGTGTGTGGTGTGTGTGTGTGTGTGTGGTGTGGGTGTGTGTGAGAGAGAGAACGTGATTCTGTGGGAGGTTCATGTGATGTGTGTGGCCGTGTGTATGTGAGACTGTGTGTGTGTGTAGGTGCACGCACCCCGTACCGCCAGCCCTGACCTTCCCACACCGTCCTCACAAAGCGGGGCCCGTGGCACGTGGCCATGTCAGACTGTGGCTTCCCCTGCAGAGCTGCGGAGCGACCCGGGCTGCCTCTTGCTGTGTGAGTGCTCAGCTGGCCGTGTCAAATCCAGGCTCCCTCGCGTTCCTCACAGAGCAGAAAGGTTTTCTGATGCCGTGTTGTTTAATGGCATCACTTCTCCCGCAGGCTGCAGCGTCTCCACCGCGGGCTTCCCCTCGCTCCCCTCTCCTCCCGCCTGCTCCCCGCTTCACGCGTTCGAAACCTGTGGAAGCTGAATCATGTCGCTTCCTTTTTTGGTCACAGTTGAGCTTTCCTCCACTTTCAGAGGCGCGAGATATGCGAAACGGATCCGCTCCTTGCGTGACGCTGTCTGTCACGCGCCTGCCGCTGTGTCGCCCCGAGAGAAAAAGCGGTCGCTGGGTGTGCCTGGCCCGTGTCCTGAGGGCCGCTCCGCAGGTGTTTTTGAATGACTGGCTTGAATTAAAGTGTGCGTGGCCGAAGATAAAACGATTCAGAATACCTTATGGGAGGAAAAATACATAATCATCTAAAGGGAGAACAGAAAGACTCCAGCTCAAGGAGTCACTTTAGTGAGAATTAGGGGAGTTCTTCAGGTTTGGCCCCTTGATGGTGCTGGCGAGGAAGGGTGAATCCTGGCACCGTCTGAGGCAGCTTTTGCCAAACAGATGTACCAGGAGCTGTGGAATGAGGCTGAAGACTGTCGCCACATGATCTCGGTGTGTATCCCTTCCTGGCACTCGCCAGCCTGGCAAATGTCTGTACCAGTTGTCAGCTTGGGGCTTACAGAGCATCTTGAATACAGGGATTATTGAGCCAGGAGGCCAGTGACTAATCAAAGTGCCCATCATGTTGGCTAACCCCAGCGCAGAGTCACGTTTCTGCCTCTACTGGGCACTGATAACATTAAAACAGACTCGGCCCCGTCCCCGGGGATTCCTGCTGGACCCACTGTGGTTACCACGGTAGAGGCCATTTCCCCTACCAGTGGCTCGGGTGGGCAGGGCTCTCACAGGGGGATGCTAAATTTTCTTTGGAATCCTGCCACAGGGCCCCAGATTTGATATAAGAAACGGGAGGGGCAGTGGTGGAAAAACTTGGGCGAGGTTGTCAGGAGACATAAATTGGAGGGGCCTGGGTCTTGTGCCCTTGGCTGAACCAAGTGTTATATTGGAAAGGGGGGAGGGGGAGATGCTGTTAGGCCCGAGTCGCTTTCCCACCCCTGCACTGGGAGTGGGGGATGGCACCAGGATATCCAAACCACATGACCCTAGAGGTCCGAAGGACATACGGATCGTGGCCTAAGATGAGGGAGTGGTGTTGGGCAGACACGAATGGGAATCCCACTTAGAACTGACTTGGCTGTTAGGAGTGTGGTGCCGGCGACACTATGGACTCGAGAGTTTTGTTGAGGTGATTCAGAATATCGAGGATGAAAGGAAATAATAAATGATACTCAGTCTGTAAATGCCATTTTGAGGAGGAAATATTGAACTTGCTACTCATCAAAAAGCTTTTTATCTCCAAATTGGGTGGCAGAGACACATTTCCTGTATAGGAAGTGAGGGTGTCCAAGGTGACTGAAAAAAATCAGTGATTTAAGGCACTTCCACGTGCGTGGGCACCACCAGGAGGGCTTATTGTAACACCGATGGCTGGGCCCACCCCAGGTTTCTGATTCAACAGAGGTGTGAGGTTCAGAATTTGCATTTTTGCCGGGCATAGTGACTCACTGTCATCCTAGCACTTTGAGAGGCTGAGGTGGGAGGATAGCTTGAGGCCAGGTTTTTGAGACCAACCTGGGCAACATAGTGAGACCCTGTCTCTACAAAAAAAAAAAAAAAAGAAGAATTTGCATTTCTTATGTGTTCCTAGATGACACTGATGCTGCTGTTCCCGGGACCACACATTTGATATTACTGATTTAAGGGAAAGGACTTAAATACTCCATTTACAAAAAAAAGAAGGAAGGAAAGGAAGAAAGGAAGGAAAGAAGGAAATCAGGCAAGAGTTCAATAAATGCATTAAAAGATGTTCAGACTTCATAAATAATCCATGTGTTCAAATTAAACCAAAAATCATTAGTGCTGGCTTATCATTTCCACCCATTAGGCAAAGTTTTAAAAGATTGATTGAACTTGGTATTGATTAAGGTTTAGGGAAAAGGCTATCTCATTAAAAATGTGAATTAGTACGACCTTGCTGGAGGGCAGTTTGGCTGTATGTATCAAAAGACAAAATGTGCTTTTGACACTAAAATCCCACTTCTAGGATTTTACTGTAAGAAATCGTGTGTGAAAGGATGCACGTTCATGGGGTTATTCCCCACCATTGCATTTATGATGAGAAGCAGTGAACCCGTTAAATGTCCCTCGTGGGGAGCAAGTTGGGCAAATTATGTACCAACACACAAAGGCGTGTTAAGCAGCTAAAAGAAGGAGGTCAGAACACTTGGTCTCTGCAAGGAGGCTGATACCAATGAGGGTCTGAGAGGGTCTTGGCTACACATCCTGCTTCCCTCTTCCTCCTCAGGAGAGGAGAATGTTATAATGAAAACCGGAGGAGTGTAAGTACTCACCTCTAGCAGAGGATGATATGTATATTTAAATCCTCTTTGTGTAAAATATCTACCCACCCATCTATCCATTCTTCCGTCCATCCACATAAGTACATGCTTGTGTATATGTAAGAGACTGATTTGCAATATTTTGTTTAATCATTGTCCTCACATATTATTGAGCAGACAGACAAGGTAGATAAGGTGCTTTTTGTTTTACTAGGGAAAGACAGATTATAAGTAGAAAAATACAAGTAATTTGATTCTAGATGTAAAAAAGTACTTTGAAAAATATAAAAATAGGGATATTGCTCACCAACATTTTAACAGTGGCTATTTAGCAACAGCAAGACTATGGGTAAGTTTTCCATTCTTCTTCAAACTTTTCTGTGTTGTCAAAATTTCACTTTTTCTAAGACAGTCATCCTTAACCTGGTCCACTAGGCCCTAGAGACTTTCCGACTTCATCAGCCTGAGCACCTCACTCCTCCCTCTCAGGACTCGGCTTTAGCTGCGCTTGCTCGAGAGCAGAGGCCCCTTCCCTCCTTGGGGTCTCCAGGAGTCTGTTTTCTCTGCAGCCTCCATGAGGGCAGGAACCAGGGTCTGCTTTGTTCAACACAGTGTTTCGCAGAAGCTGGCCAAGCTTGGTCATTTGTGAAATTTGTAGAATGAATGAATGAATGTACAGATGTATTATTTTGCCATAAACAATAAAGGTATTTAAAAATACTTTTAAAACAGTCCATAACATTATTTGTACACAAAAGAATTATCTGTTTTATAAAATAATTCATGTTGCCTTTTAAAGTGAGATGAATTTGGGGGGGAAGTCATCTATTACACATACCAAGTGTGCATATCCTTTAGGGTAGGGGAGAAAGTCCCGCATTCATACCTTCCTCCCATGAGGTATGAATCCTAGTACTGCCAGCTTTGGTGCCTGAATAACACTTGAGCAATCCTTACTGTTTCTGGGACTGATCTGCTCATCTGAAAATGAGGATATTGGACACAGTGATTTTTGGCAAAGGTGCTTTCCAACTAAAAATTCCTGTGGTTCTAGGAGATCTGAGATGGATGCTTAGGTTAGGAGTCAGTGACTGTCTTAGTCTGTTTGAGCTGCTATAACAGAATACCGTAGATGGGTGGCTTATAAACAACAGAAATTTATTTCTTGCAGTTCTGGAGGATGCAGGGTCCAAGATTAAGACTCCAGCAGATTTGGTATCTGGCGAAGGCTGACTTTGCTGGTTCACAGACAGCTGTATTCTCCTTGTGTCCTCACATGGTGGAAGGAGGGGGAGGGAGCTCTCTGGGGTCCCTTTTGTAAGGGCACTAGTCCCATACAGAGCCCTCCTGACCTGATCGCCTCCCAAAGGCCCCACCTGTCTAGATTTTGACATATGAATTTTCGGGGGATATAAACATTCAGTCTGCAGCAGTGATTTATCATATGTTCAGAAAATAATTTAAAGCACATATATTCTACTCAGTAGCTAACTATGCCCTGACCAAAGGAAATAGGAAATTCGTGTAATAAGACTCTGTCATACATAATGAGGTACATGGAAGACCAGTAAGGCTAATCTTGTTCTTGCTTATGATGGTTCTGTAAGATAATACAATAAAATAACTTGAGTAACTGTGAATCCATAAGAAAACAGATCCTAAAAAAATATTTTATGGGTGAGTGCTAGAAATCATCACTAATACCAGTTATAACATGTTAAAGCCAAAGAACAATGTTAGTTCATTTGTAGAATTTGGGTCAGTTATTATTTTATCCCTAGAATTGGACAGATACTCATATGTATTATATAGTATTTCTGGATTTATAAAATCATATTATTTCAGGGAAATCTCCCCAAAGAAGATAATATTCTTCACACTATATCTAAATACATTCTACCTGGAAGACTTGGCCTTTGTAGGAACCTATGTATTGGCTCCCTCTACTCTGCAGCCTTTTTGCCCACACCCCAGTCATCTTTAAAGATGCAACTGTGGCTGGGCGCAGTGGTTCACACCTGCAATCCCAGCACTTTGGGAGGCCGAGGTGGGAGAGTCGCTTCAGCCCAGAGTTCGAGGCTGCAGTGGGCTATGATTGCACCACTGCGCTCCAGCCTGGCTGATAGAGCAAGACCCTGTCTCTAAAAAACAAAACCAAACACAATAAAATAAAGAAGCAATTGTCTAATTTCCAGAGAGGCAGGGTTATCACGCAAGTCATTACAGCATAGGCAAGGGTGGTCCTGTTTTTAGGATAATTAGAACATTATCCACATGGCAGGCTTGAGTCTCATGGCTGGGAAATATCTGCCCTGAGGAAAAAGACACCATTGAGATACAGGTTGAGTATCCCTTATCCAAAATGCTTGGGACCAGAAGTGTTTCAGATTTCAGAATTTTTTCAGATTTTGGAATACTTGCTTATATACAATAAGATATCTTGGGGATAGGACCCAAGTCTAAACATGAAATTCATTAGACATAGCCTGAAGATAATTTTATATAATATTGTAAATAATTTGGGTGCATGAAACAGTTTTGACTGCATTTTGACTGTGACTGGTCGCATGAGGTCAGGTGTGGAATTTTCCACTGTGGTGTCACGTTGGTGCTCAAAAAGTTTCAGATTTTGGAGCATTTCAGATTTTAGATTTTCAGATCAGGGATGCTCAACCTGTATAAAATGAATTTTTGAAGGGACCTTAATATAATCCTGTTCACAATCATGTGGACTGAAATTTAAGGCAGGTTTTTCCTGTACCTTCATCTAAGGGAGCTGAGATGCTGAAATGCCCCAAAGGAGGTTGTACTGTTAGGGGCGAGGCGAGGCTGCTATGACGAAAAGATCTTGTGACACAGTAGTGCAAAGAAGATAGACTTTTATTTTCCGTCGCGTAGAACAGTCCTCAGGCAGCCTGCAGTCCTCCGCAGGTCAGCCTGGTTTGTCCTGTTGCTCCATGCTGTCCCAAGTGTCCCTGTCCTCCATACCACAGAAGCTGGCTCAACTTCAGCCAGGAGATGTAGGACATGCAGTTTTCTTTTCAAAGACATTGCCCCAGGCTGGGTGCAGTGGCTCAAGCTTGTAATCCCAGCACTCTGGGAGGATGAGGCGGGAGGATCGCTTGAGCCCAGGAGTTGAAGACCAGCCTGAGCAAGAGCAAGATCCCATCTTTGCTAAAAATAGAAAAAATTAGTCTGGTGACTGAAAAGAGAAAAAAACTAGCCGGGCGTGCTGGCATGCACCTGTAGTCCCAGCTACTCGGGAGGCTGAGGCAGGAGGATCGCTTGAGCCCAGCAGTCGGAGGTTGCTGTGAGCTGGGGGCTGACTCCATGGCACTCTAGCCTGGGCAACAGAGCAACGGAGGAGACTCTGTCTCAAAAAAAAAAAAAAGACATTGCCCCAAATTTGCACTTACCCCTTGCAGTTATATTCCACAGGTCAGACCTGAGTCCCGAGGCCACACCAGCTGCTAAGAAGGCCAGGAAAAAATGTGTGCTCTAGCTGGGTGGCCATGTACGCACTGAAAACTCAGAGGGTCTTTTCCAGAACAAATAAGGAAATAATGGATGCTGGGGGAGGGGGGCAGGAATTAGACTCTACTGTAGTATCTTGTGGAAATTCAAAGGGTAATGGTGCTTAAGGCACACAATGCTGAAGAAACAGTGTGGTTTTTCTTTTTTATCTTAATTTAAATTGTGTGTGTGTGTTTACAACTGGTACAGAAGGAATAGAGCCATGAGTTCTGTTTCACAATCTGTGTGGGAGATATCTTTTGACAGTTTTATCAAGTTTCCAACAGTCATTTTTTTTTGTTTCCTCTAAGCAGATAAAGGTCAGTGTGACGCCCCTCCCTCCATAAATCAGTATTTTCACTTACCAGGTTGAAGCCAGTTAGGCCACTCCTGAGCTGGCAAGGATCTCTTTTGCCCTCTGGGCAGAGATGAATTTACCATGAAGTTAAAGCTTAAACTTTGGCCCCTCACTCACTAGGGCCCCTTCCGTGTCTCTGGTGTGGCTCTAGCACTGTCTTCATGGGATCCTTTTGCATTTTTCTTAGGGCTCCCCAAATTCTTAAGCTTCCTGCTTCACAAAATCAGGCCTTGACAAGCTGTTCCATGCCTCCTTTCCCCACTAAACCCCACCAAAGTTCCTACTTTTTCCCAGATGGGGAGAGGCTCCCTAGTGGTCCGTTTGGCCTCAACAACGTAGTTTCTTGGAAGAAACCACCCCAAAGGGAAGTATACCAAAAGCGAGAGCACCCCAAAGAGAGAGATGCTGAAATTAACTCTTTTACATCTCCCACATAAAGTCCACCTTTTATGCTCGACCCAATTTTGAGCTCCTTCGAGGACTCTCATTTGTATCAGTAGGAGTCCCCGCGAAAATCTCTGTTTTGATGGTACCTTGACTCACAGGCCAACGCCTCCCTGCACTGAGGGTTTCACGCTGTGGTCACCAGGTGATCCCTCAGAAGAAACCCACAGGCTGCCCAAGGCCCCTGGCTCTCCCTGGGCACTCGGGGAAGAGCACACCTGCCTGCAGCGGTGACCAGTGTCATGCCTGGTGAGCAGTGTCGCCCCCTCACTCCCTGTTGCACCGTCTGTGTCATCAGAGCTCGCTGCTGCATATGTTAATTTCTGGCAGGTCTGGGTTTTCCGTGTAAGGGCCCCTTTGGCCAGGACTTCCTTGTCACTGAAGAATCTTCTATTTGTTCCACTTTCAGATTTGAAAAATTAATCTTAATCAGCCTGAAACATTGTTCCCGGAGTGGAGCTTGACTGTGTGTGGGGAAGAGGAGGAGGAAAGATGGATGGAAACGCGCGCAAACACGTCCTTCTGCCTGTCATTTCAGGGAGACCAGGTCTTCTGAAATCCTTGCTTGTTAAGCCCAGATCCACAGCCTCTACTCTAGAGGCTGAAAATGTAGCCAGTTTAACCTGTTAAACAACAACGACAAAAGGGCCATAATAATACTTTCCTCATGAGAACATGGAGGTAAGGGAGTGGGAATTAAATGAGATAATTCACATAAAGTGCTCAGCACAGTATCTGACACATGGTAAGCAGGTATAACTGTTCACTTTTCTGTTGGGGTTGGAATGATCTTACTGGTTTGCACAGGTTCTTTAGGTAGTAACAATACTAACAACCTTTGTTTTTCCCCAGCCTGTTGTTTGCCTTTTAATTTGAAGGCTGAGCCTTCAAATTAAAAGGCAAACAACAGGCTGGGGAAAAACAAAGGCTTTCCTTTTTTAATGTAGCCAAATCTGCGTTCTTTATTTTGCGTGTGATTTCATTAATTACTTCCAGATTGGACCGTCATCCTTCCTACAGAGCTTTGACAGATTCTGTTGCTTCTAGATTGTTTTCTCCCCAATGGTTTGATTTTTATTATTTAGCCAGCTAATCCATCTGGAATTTATCTTGGTATATGCTCCGAGGTAAGGATTTGACTTGATCTTTTTTCCCCATTGCCAACCAATTGTTCTCCAGCCATTTATTATTATAAATAATCTTCGTTTTCTCTCTATATTGTGATATCTTTGTCAAGATCCCCTATCTTGTAGGATCTTTTTCTAGGCTTCTTATTCTGTTTTACAGAAACAATAAAGATCTGTCTACAGAGCTTTTAAAGGATGGGTAGAAAAATACAAAAAATAAAAAATAAAAAAAATAAAAAATAAGATCTGCCTATTTCTGCATAAACTTGTCTTAATATCTTGTAGGACTAATCCCCTTCTTAACTCTATTTTTTTCTAATCTAAAATATGCTCACCAGTTTATTTTTCCAGATAAACTTTTGAAAAATATTGACAAATTCTAAGAAAAATCCCCTGGGAATTTTGACTGAAATCAAATCAACCCCTCTAAGTTAATTGGGTAGTATTGCCATCTTTACAATATTGTTTCACCAACCTGGAACACTGTTACGTCTTTCCATGTAGTCAGCTAGTCTTTTAGCTTATATTTATCAGTGAGAAAATAAGTGATTTGTTAATATGTGGATTTAAATAAATTAGCACACATAAAAAAGATACATTTCCCCTCTCTGCTTTGTACTATAACAGAGAAATAAATGGACCTATTTTCTTTCAATTTTCACATGTAATTTCAGGACCAAAATAGGATATGAATAGTTAAACTTTTATTATGAAGAGATAAAAGCTGGAAATTACAGGAGACTGCATATCATGTCATGGAATTTGCTTCTTAGTTTCCCGTCTTTTTATCTGTTAGAAATGCAGGAAGATTACTGGTCACAAACACATGAGCTATTGTAATGAAGTCCCTCGGAATCCAAGTAAGGATCAAGGTGGCATGGGTGTCACAGTTATTTTGGGAAGCTCTTTGTGGTTTTATTCTTTCTTCTTGGTGAACCTTTCTCCCCACATCCTCCTACCAGTGAATCTCTGCTGCCCTTCCCATCTGCGATCCCAATATGTTCCCTTCTAACTTCCTAGTGACAGTGTCTCATAAATCAAAAATGGGGACATGTGGTCTCATGAAGGCTCATAAATGTATTTATAAGAATAGTGAATAGAATTTTCGGTATCAGGATAATCTCATAAAATCTGGGCCATATGATCAATGGTCTTCTAATCTTTGGGAAATTTATTTCATTTTGGAGGTGAGGTAGAGGAGAAAGGACTAAAATGGCTGCAGAAGAAGGAATATTATTCTATTTCACTTTCCTAAATTCCTTCAGCCTCTTTCACTCGAGCCTTAGATTCCAACCCAGGTGAGTGAAGTAAAGCAGACATCTCAAATTTGGAGCAATGTTCCTGATTAGAAACTTTAATTTATAAAAAAGGTGGAGGAGGATTCAGATGACTTTCTTGTCTGAAGCTCTAAGTGTAAAGCTCTTGGACTTGGACTCTTTTTTAATGCCTAATCTGCTCAAAAGGAATCTGAGTTCATCAGAAGGACACAAAATGTGCAAAATCAGTAAGAGTAGTCTTCCAAGATGATATTCCTGTTTAACAGGCTCTGTACGTACAATAGTGCTGTTTAGCAGGAAAGACCAAACATACCTACTGAATAGAATGTTTCTAAATTTAAAGACAGTCCATGCTTTAAGTAGATCTTTGTATTTGTTTTTGGTTTGCTTGTTTTCAACTTTGGGTGCGTGGTAGTTGGTGGGAAGAATTCGGGGTGATGTTATTTTCCTCACTTAGAATAAACAGACTGACCTAACTGTTGATATCTTTTGCACTCAACAACTGCTTCTTTAATACTCTTACACTTAGAGAACTAAAGTGAACTTTCTTATAAAGTTGATAAACATATAGTCACGATATTTCATGGGGATGAGAGAGAAACTCATAGAACTGGCTCCTTAATGACACTAGTTTAGTGTAAACATCACACAATTCATTTATTTTTTTCCCCAGCTTCTCTGAAAGCTGACACAGTATAACTCTGCTATATGGCAGTTCTGCTGTAGGTCTGATCTGTTACCTAGGTAGAATGGCATACTTTCTGGAGAAACCAAACTTTTCTTTTGTGTTACAGAATGAAATAGATCAGAGGGTGGGTGTGATAAGAGTTGTTCCCCAGAGTAAAGCGCCTGGACAAGGGTCTTTGAGCAGACCCCAGGAGGGGGCTTTGCCAAGCCTTTAATGGATGTAGTCTGGTTCCCTGTTAATCTTCCCAGAGCTTTGAAAGAGTATTAACTGTGTACATAACTCTAACTTTTCTTTCTTAAAAAATCAGAAAGGAGCTTCTGTTTACGATACAATTTTCAGTATGATATGTAGTACAAATTCCCTGACTTTAGTGTGTTTAAGTCACCAAAGTGGAACTAATTATAATTCTATAGGTGATTTTAGCCTACAGGTACAGGATAACTAGGATAACATCTGATCTTGCAAGGTTAAGACTGTGGTGTCTTAACTGACTTAGGATACTACAGGATGTCCCGAAGTCTCCATATGAAGGAAAAATTTTGTAATGAATATTTTGTAAATAAAGGTACATTTAGCTACAATTTCCCTATGTATGGAGACTTTTGGGACACCCTGTATTATTACATCTTAGGGACCTTCTATATTTAAATATTTAAGGGGAAAAAAGCTAAGGGCTGAAGGTTTTTAACCACACTCAGGGAATTCCCCACTATGTCTTAGAAAACTCATCCAGGGCTCAGGGTGGCCCTCAGAAGTCAGGGTAGGGGGCCAGGAGATGCTCTGCTGAAGTTCCACTGAGACGCCTAAACCTAGTTGCCATGTGCTGTTTCAATTTCATACGGGCCTGTACTTTTCCTAAGTGCCTCCGAGCTGCCCAGCAATTTTGGTGACATCATCAGTCTGGCATTCAATCTTACATAAATTAGATGTATATTTTGCTCATCAGATTCTTAGGTTAGAAAATACAGGTACATAGGTTTTCCTGCTGGCCTGGCCTTTCTGTTTTCCCAGCGGTTACTTATCTCTGTTTATCTCTCTGATTCCCTACCTTCCTTCCCACCCCCACTCCCCGAGCACTGTCTCATACACAAATGCCTGCTCTTCTCACCGGCTGCCAGAAACGCAGTTTCCGTAGCAGAAGCAGAAGTGGTTTTCTCTTCCTTCCATTGTAATGGTGTTTGCACTGTGCGTGGCCTGCTTACAGTTCCTGTGCCTGTGGAACAAGCGGGGTGAGAGAGACACTAATTGACGACTCCCTTTGCCCATCCTGGGCTCGGTCTATAGAAGGCGCACAGAGGGCTTCTGTTTGCCCTGCAGTAACACAAGGTTTAAACTTAGGAAGAACAGTTAAAATACTGGAAGATTTCTTTTCCAGAATTTCCATTTTGCATGGGAAGTTGTTGGATGGCAACGCTGGGCAGTAGAGCCTGGGTAGGCCTGTCCCTTAGCCATGGCAGGGTCCTCCAGGTAACACAGCTACCGCCTAGGGCTTGTCACTACCTTCCATTACCTAGGTGGGCATTTGTGTTTGCGCCCCCACCCGGGAGCAGGGTCTCACTCCTCAGCTGGCCCCGGCCCGCCTCTGCCCTCTCTTCCTGCCACAGCCCACAGGCATCCTGGCAGTTACTGTGCTACTAAGTAGAGAGTGGTCTGCCTTGTTAAAGAAAAATGTTTCATGACACTCATTAAATAAGGAAGACTTCATTTGAGAAGGGACAACCGAAATGGGATTTTGCAGTAGTGGAGAGAGATCTGGCTGAACTGTAAACACAAGGACAGATGGGGATTTATAGCCAAGGATCCGGGTGGGGGTCCCTGGATAGAAAATCACTGAGCGGAAGCATCGGGGAAGGGGCTTGACGGGATTCCTGCTGAAGGCGGCCAGGGTGATAACGAGGGTGGGGGACTCTCCCTGAACTGACCCAGCACGATCCTTGATAAAACTGGACTTCACAAGGGCAGACAGGGAAGCCCAAGGTCAAGGCTTAGAGGACTTGGTGTGGAGCCTGACTAGGGTCAGGTGAAGCAAAGAGTCTTTGTCAGCCTGTTTGAGTTTGCTTACTCATATGGCTTATTTCGTTTGTATCAGAGAGACTCATTTTGCAGACCTCTCCAGAGCACTGATGAGCCGTAAGGTGTTTGCATGGTCTGGCCACCATTTGTGGAGTGTTGCAAGGTACAGTTGACTCTTGAACAACCCAAGTTTGAACTATGCAGGTCCACTTACATGCAGATGTTTTTCAAGAAAAATTATAGCAGTGTGCCTGCCTCTCCTGCCTCCCCTTCCGCCTCCTCCCCCTCTTCTGCCTCTGCCACCCCTGAGACAGCAAGACCAACCCCTCCTCTTCCTCCTCGTTGGCCTACTCAACGTGAAGACCGAGGGTGAAGACCTTTATGATGCACTTCCACTTAATGCATAGTAAATGGATTTCTCTTCCTGATGATTTTCTTAATATTTTCTTTTCTCTAGCTTGCTGTATTGTAAGAATACAGTGTATAATACACATAGCATACAAAATATGGGTTAATCAACCGTTCATGTTATTGGTGAGGCTTCTGGTCAATAGTAGGATATTAGTTAAGTTTTGGGAGAGTCAAAAGTTATACCCAGTTTTTGACTGTGCCAGGGTCAGCCCCCCTAACCCCTGCACGGGTCAACTGCAGTAACAAATTTTTGATTTTTATGGTATATTGATCCAAAGCTTCTGGGAAGGGCAAGAGGCAGAGGAAGGAAGAGAACAGATGGGCCCTTTCTGTGCTTAAGGTCATTTCCATACGTTTCATTTGGTTACTTGGTTATATATTTGCAGACATTCTGCTTGGTGAGGCTGAAGTCATAGCAGCCAAATTATGGTTTACCTTGGTTAGGATATCTGTTGTCAAACGTTGCCCATTCTTTCCCAGAATTACAAGAAAATTGACATATCAGCCTCATCACTGCACTTCTGGAAAACAAAATCAGTTCAAGCTATGAAGTAGTTACCTACTTTGTTGCTGCTCACACTAAGTTCAAGAACTTGCAGAGGAGTGACTTTCAGAAATGGCATTTGCTTTCCTAGTTTCAAGAAGTTGCCACGTAGGTCAGGCTTTATCTTACTGGGGCCATCACTAGTCCTGGATTCTGTGCTTTGCTGGTTCAGAAACTTGTATTTTTCCAGGAGTCGTCAGGCTTTAGAAATTTATGTCACCCTAGCCAAACTCACCAGGACTATTTGTAAACTAGAATATTCATTTTTTTTTACACACTTATTGAGTGTGTGGCCCTGTCCTAATCTTTGGGGAAAGTCCCTAAATGGCAGGGACAACATGGTCCCTGCCCTTTAGAAGCCTGTGGGACAGATGTGGAAATAAATATGTTATATATAGTGTGCTAAATGTACAGTGACCTTACATCCTGGTCTTCCTGAGACTTCTCTGGTTTATGCCTTGTTGTCCCTGTATAACTATTAAGAATGCTCCCTTTCACTTCCAAAACTATTTAAGGCCACAGTAAGTCTCTATGAATGTTCAGGGTACAGATATGGTAGAAAGGAGGGCCCATCAGCCTGCTTCCTGAGTAGACACTTGAGCTAGGCAGTGAAGAACATGTTGACAGCCAAGGACTGGGAGCATGGGGTGGGGTGGGGTAGAGGTTCCTTGGGGAATGTGCTAAATTCTGCAGGCAAAGGGAGATTGTTCCTGAAGCAGCAATTGGTTGGTTCAAGCTGGACATTTTTTTCCAAATTTATCCTGTGATAACAATTTCCCAGGACAACAGGTAAACACACAGACTTCCATATCCTGCTGGCAGTTTGCATTAGTGTTTTTTGTTTTTTTAAGAAGTTTTCCTAAATGATTCTTGGGCATATTAAAGGTTCACAACCAATTCTCTACTGATTTCATGCTAGGAATTCAAAAGGGTGGGAATAGGGGGGAGCAGGAACAGCAAAATTAGAGCAGAAATCACAGATCAGCCAGGCAAGGGTGACCCCAGGTGAGAAAGTGCTCAGAGACAGAAGCAGGTGGGAGTCATTTACAGTGTATGTATGGAAAAGGGGGAGTGTGGGAACTAAGTCAGTCACAGCAGGGATTTAGAGGAACGAAAAGATTAGAGAACTATTCAGGAGGAAGAACGAACAGGACCCAGTGGATGCCAGTTACTGATTTACTGCAGTAATATTATTTCCTGGCACCAGAACACTTGGGTCAAATCAGGAGCCTGGGGGACCGTATAACCTGAAGGTTTACTTGGTGAGCTTAAACCTAAAAACACAAACAGTTGGATAGTGTGGCATATTTCATGTGGCCCTCCTGCCTACTTCACTTTTTTGTAGTCCCTAGAACACTCATAACAGTTGTGTTTATCTCTGGGAAGAAGCGGGAGTGAATTCTAAAGCATCCCGACAGACATCCCAATCCTTTTTTTCTAGAAAGACTCTTGCCCTTTCGTTATGGTAAGACTACCAGCCAAGTCTTATCTTGTGTTATTTTTACTTCTGTTTTCATTATCGAATGTGCAAGACAGTCATGATTCATCTGCAATGTATGTGCCAACCCCTTTCAGAGGAGAGGGTCAGTTTCTTGCAAGTTTCAGCATGCAGATTTGTGAGCTGCTCTCTCTGGGAACTTGCAGCACCTCACAGATTCACTGCAATGCTGGGAAAATCACACTAGTACAAGAAACACTTCATCCAGGCAAGGAGATCCGTTGAGCCTGGTGTTTGAGGCAGCTGATTCTCTTGGAAGAGGGTGAATTGGTGGTTTTGAGAGAAGCAATCCCTAAATGAAATCCTTCAATGGGAAATGAGGAAAACTGCTATTTCTCTTTGTCTTCAAACGTAAAGATGTCACCAGGCTTCTTGGCTGACTACAGGAAGTAGCAAACGAAGTCAGAAATCGAAGACTTAGAAGTTATGAAAAGAAAGCCTCAAAAAGGAGAATGACAACCCGATCGGGCTGTAATTTCACGGGGCCATTTTAGCGCCCTTTGGCCCAAGACCAGGCCACTTCGGCGGCCACGCGTACGGTTTAAGGAGGGACAGAGCATCTTAAATTCCAGTCCTTGGCCACCCCCTGCACTGCTGCTGAGAGATTTCTAAATTCTGGGAGTGACAGGGATGAAGATGAACAGGCTGAATCTTCCACGCTGCCAGTATCAGGGAGGGGAAAATCACCAGTCCACAACAGCCTCAAAGTTGTTTTGTTTTTTTTTTTTAATGAGGGGCTTAACTTGCAGTCCAATCTCATCAACGCCCTTCAGTCCCAGTGGCAAGATAAAAACGTAAAAAATGACAAAGCAGGAGGAAAAGCGCAGCGCACGGACTCGGAAAATGGATCTTCTCGGGCCCTGACGCCCGCAGAGCCGCGGGGGGCGCCGGGTCCTCCGCCCAGCCCGCGGCGCAGCCCCGCAGCCCTTCCCGCAGCCGGGGCGCGACCAGCGCGGCGCCGCGGCGGGGGGGACCGCGCGCGCGCAGACTTCAAAGGCGCCGCCCCCCGCGCGCGAGTAGTACGGTCCGAGGGGGCGGCTCCCGGGGCGCGGCCCCGGCGCAGCTGATGCGCCCCCGCCGGCCGGGAGGCGCGAGCCAGACCCCGGAGCGCGAGCCGCCGAGCCGAGCTGCCGGGAGCCGCGGGCCGGGGCCCAGAGGAGGCCCCGGAGAGGCGTCTTCGCGGTGAGGGAGCCCGGCGCCGGCCGCCGCGTCGCGCCGTGGGGGAGGAGGACGAGGAGGCAGCGGCGCTGCCGCCGGCGAGAGGAAGCGCTCCACCCGCGCCCCCGACGGCGCGCGTTTAACCACATCCGCGCCTCGGCTGGAAACGCTCGCTGGCGCCTGTCACCGGTTCCCTCCATTTTGAAAGGGAAAAAGGCTCTTCCCCTTCCCCTGCCCCTAGGAGCTGGAGCCGCAGGAGCCGCTCATGGCGTTCAGCCCCTGGCAGATCCTGTCCCCCGTGCAGTGGGCGAAATGGACGTGGTCTGCGGTGCGCGGCGGGGGCGCCGGGGAGGACGAGGCCGCTGGGCCCGAGGGCGACCCCGAGGAGGAGGACTCGCAAGCCGAGACCAAATCCTTGAGTTTCAGGCAAGTACACAGCATCCCCGCGAGATGCAGACCGCTGCCGTCACCATCCATCCATCCGCGGCTCGCTCTGTGTGCGTGTGTGTGTCGCCCGCCCGCGTAACCATGTCCGTGGCAATGGCTGCGTCCCCGCCCGTGGCCAGGCCCCCGCTGTGCATTCGAAAGTTCAGGATGTTCTGTCCTCCATGTATTTTCCGTCCCCCGTTTCGCTAGGGAGCTTTCTGAACCCGACCCGGAATCTGCAGTCTCTCCGCATCCCCGTTTGCCTCGGTCACTTTCTGTAAGCTTCGACCGCCCAGCCCCTGCCCCATACACACACACAAATGAGGGTCGCGTCACTGATCACACCCGCTGGGTCTTAGGGCCCTCCCGGGGCCCCACTGTGCCCCACAAATGCAGCCGCGGTCAATAAAGTCGCGTGATGACAGGCCCCTGGCAGCTGGTGAGAAATGGTGGTCTCTGCCGAGCTGTCACCCTTGTGATTGCGGAAGGCAGGTGACAGCATTCCTAGTCTCTGGCCGAGTGAGCTCCAAACAGGTAGAGGCCTGCCGAGGAAAAAGGAATCGCTAGAATGGGCTTAACGTTGGGGTGGGACCAGTATTAATTTTTAAGCCTCTGGGAAGGGGCTCTTCTTGTGAAAAAAGCAGTCTGTTGGGAAAGTGCATTTTTCCGGTATCGGAGGGAAGGATGACCGCAAAAATAAATGGTGCTGGAGAAAAGCTGGAAAGAATGGAGGAGATTTCAGAGCTAGGATGCTAGACTGGGAAACTAAGGAGGGCACTGCTAAAACTCCGCCTCCTGCAGGCCGCTCTGTGCTGAGGCTCCGTTGACTGTAAAGTTAGACAAACATGCTGGACTTTGTCGATATATAGATTTGAAAGGGTGTCAGAAATACCGTTGAAAGTGGTAATTCCTCATTTTTCCCCTTTGGCAGCTCGGATTCTGAAGGTAATTTTGAGACCCCTGAAGCTGAAACCCCGATCAGATCACCTCTCAAGGAATCCTGTGATTCGTCACTAGGATTGCCAGGCCCCGGGGCCAAAACCCAAGGTAAAGAAAAACTTTCATTTTCTGCTTCTTTTATTTTAAGGTTTTGAAACATGTAAATAAACGAAGGGGGGAAAGGTGTTAGTTTAGAGCCATTTGAAAGGGTTCAGATTGCCTCCTTACTCAGAAAAAGCTGTTTTAAAGCTCCTGGCTTATTTGAAAGGTGTTTTTGTTTTTTTTAAAGGAGTGTGGTGATCAGAGACTTTCTTCCCTGAGTAGAGTTTGACATTTGCAGTATGAGATTATCATTACCATTCTTCAGCCCCTAGAAAATAAAGATGTGTATAATAATGTACTGTGGTAGGGTTCTGTTTACATTTGGCTTCACAAATTCCTCAGGCTAAGTTGCTTTCTACCAGGGTGTGGCTGGAGACAAAAATTATAGGTAAGAGTTGACCTCTTTTTGATGGGGCGGAACCTTAAGAAGCTGCTTTGAATTGCTTATCTCGCACATCCACGCAGTCTGCCTAAGAAAACCTGGTCACAGATGCTCTCCCAGCCCCCAAGAGCCCAGCCTTGAGCCTGCCCTTCGTCTACAGAAGCTTTCTTTGGCTGTCCCACTTAATTAGCAGAAACCTTTTTTGTTACTCAGAACATAGCCAGTTCTGAGTAAAATTTCACCTGTTCCAGTAGAATTCATTTGTTTATTCAGTAAATAGAGTGCTCTGTGATTCAGCAGTGAAGTCCTGCTCTCACTGAGCTAACAGGGAAGGAGATGAATGAATGAACCTTTTTAAGGGTTAAAAAAATATTTATGTCAACTTGTGTTAAGAATTATGGAGAAAAATAAAGCAGGAAAAGGGGGAATAGGGAACATGGAGTGGGGATAGGGAATGCTGAAGGGAGTTAGGGAAGCCTTAGTGACAAGGTGACTCAAGCAAAGACCTGAACGGGGATGGAGGGAGCAGGCCTCGTAGATTCTTGGGGAAAGAACCCTTCCAGCCGAGGGAATGGCATCTGCAAAGGTCTGAGACACGACCAGCCTGCCATGGGTGAGGCCCTCTGGTGGGAGGGCTCATGGCACATTCGAGGACCAGCCAGTGTGGCCAGAGTGGAGTGAGTAGGCAGAGAGCAGGACCAGGCCCAATATTGTAATGGTGATTTATGATTTGCTTTCTGAGTGAGGTGGAAAGCCATGGGAGGGTGTATTACCTTCCTAGGGCAGCCGTAACTAAGGACCGCAAGCTGAATTTATTCTCTCACAGTTCTGGAGAACTGAATTCAGACCTAGAAGTCTGAATCAAGGTGGCAGCAGGGCCATGCTCCCTCCGAAGGCCCTAGGAAGAACCCATCCTTGCCTCTTGTAGCTTCTGGTGGTTGTCTGTCATCCTTGGTGCTCTCTGGCTCGTGGCAGCAGAACTCCAGTCTTTGCTGTGTCACACAGTGGTCTTCTCCCTGTGTGCCTGTGTCTTTATGTGGCCTTCTTATAAGGATGCCAGTCATTAAAGTTAGGGCCCACCATAGTGCAGTATGACCTCATCTTACCTTGATTATATCTCCAAAGATGTTTCCAAATAAGGTCACATTCACAGGTACCAGGAGTGAGGGCTGTAACATGTCTTTTTAAGAGACAGTTTAACCCACAACAGAGGGCTTTGAGCAGAGAGATTGTGCTTTGACTTCCTTTTCAAAAGGCTCACTGGCTGCTGTATGGAGAGGGAACTCTAGGATGGATGTCCTTTTTATGTGGCTTCTCTAGTCCTGTGTCAGACACTGTCATCCTATAGTGGCAGATAGAACCAGCTCCCAGTTATCTAGTTACCTAATTTTTTAACTGACTGTGACTTTCTCCTTTCCCCAGTTACTGTATTTTATTGCTTAGTAATTTCTTCACAGGTTGCCCAGGGAAGTCAAGTCACTCTGGTTATGAACTGCCTGATGGAGCTGGAATTATTGATAAAATGACACCAGCTTTTGTGATTTGTTTTTGCTTTAAATTGAGAGCTCCATGCTGTGCTTATCCTGCTGAGAATTCAGCAATAGCCTCAACCCGCCCTGGGCTGCATTTTTTCATTGTTCTCAGCAAGGATGACATGGGAACAGACAAGTTTATATAGCGGGGAACTTGTGTGTGGCACATAGCTGTGTAGACTCCCAGTGACGGAGACACCATTTGTTCGTCATAGCTTCCCTTTTCTTCTCTAAAGATTGGCAGATCAGAAGGGAGATTTTAAAGCTGGAAAGAACTATTTGGTGGCTTTCCCATCAAATTTAAAGAAAGCTCATAAGACACATGTTAAATAGCTGTTTGAAAGCCTCTTTGAATTGCCGTCAGCTTGGGCGGCCCTTCCTTATCATTTTGTCAGCTGCAGAACGGATTCATACTGCCAGATTCTTTGCCAACTGAATGGAGGCCTGGATGGCCTAGGCCCCCAAAGCCACAGAGACCCGATTGTTTGTTGCTTCCTGTGCCAGTGACTCTCACACTCTTTTTCATTCTCTCTAAAAGGAAAACTTTTAAATAAGTTGAGAGTTGTAGATGAGGAAAGCTCTGTGGTGTAGTTCATGATTGCAGACTGTAATTGGGGGCAGGACAATGTACAGTCTAGGAAACAACCCTGCCTACTTTGAAGTCTTTCAATTTAGGGCCTTTAAACAATAGGATGATTGCTCATCAGCCTGTAGTGTCCTGCCTTCCAGGGCTCCTTCCACACAACATCTGGAGCCAGTCCAGAGTCTTGTTGATGGCCTTGTCACATATTCAACCAAAGCACAGTTCTGACCAGTGAAGATTTCAGTGGGCAAAAATTCCTTAGGAGTCATTTCATGTTGAAGTTTAATTTCTGGAACCATATGGTTCCCTTTCTCCACAAATTGCTGATTGTTTTTTTCCCTGAGAAAGTTAGTCTTTCATAGTTCTGTGGTTCCAGGACATGGTTGGACAGGATTATATAAGACTAAATCATTCATGAGTCGTTAGCCAGTCAGGAGTTGGAGTTAACATACGTAACGATTCTGCTTCCTGGTTAATAATGGCCCTCAAACATGTGGGCTCAGTCCCATATACCATATCCATGGCTCTGTGCTGACTTCCATATAATTCTTTGAATTCAGGGAAACATTTAAGTCTCTTTTGAAATAACTTTTCTTTTTATTGGAACTATTTTAGGAACTTACAGTATCTAAACTCTATAACGACTCTTCCTAAGCATTGTGTGCCAGGAATTAAACAGTGGATAAGACTGGAATTTGTTTTTTTTTTTTTTTTAAGCCACAGATAGAAGCTGGTTTTAGACTAGCTGGCAAAATAAAACTCTAGCCAAAGAGATTTCTTGAAAATACCAGACTGATGGCTGCAAATTTGGGCTGGAAGTTCCATATTTACTATCTGTCTGCCTTCTCCCACAAAAGATGTTTAAAGCTGCTACTGTTATATTGTTCTTTTTTTTTTTTTTTTTTTTGAGACAGAGTCTCGCTCTGTTGCTCGGGCTAGAGTGAGTGGCGTGGCGTCAGCCTAGCTCACAGCAACCTCAAACTCCTGGGCTTTAGCAATCCTACTGCCTCAGCCTCCCGAGTAGCTGGGACTACAGGCATGCGCCACCATGGCCCGGCTAATTTTTTTTTTTCTATATATATTTTTAGTTGGCCAGATAATTTGTTTCTATTTTTTTAATAGAGACGGGGGGGGGGTCTCGCTCTTGCTCAGGCTGGTCTCGAACTCCTGACCTCGAGAGATCCACCCGCCTCGGCCTCCCAGAGTGCTAGGATTACAGGCGTGAGCCACCACGCCCGGCCTGTTATATTGTTCTTTCTCTTTGCTGGGAAATATAATATACTGGTGCAGAAACATCCTTTTTTTTTCCTTTTGGTGCTTATAGAGGACTCAGGGGCTGTGGTTTTGTCCGCTATTTTAGCCACAAAAACTGCAGTGGATGTTACCTGCCACTTGAGTTCCTCCTCCCGTCAAGCACACACACACATTTATTTACAGATTGTTATCTTGGTTTGAGAAAGAGAGTCTTAATTAATACAGAAGCTCTCCCATCACCCGTGAAACAACTAGTTAAACCTTCCAGTTTGATGTGTTAATGAAATGCCTAGGTATTTAAAAAACATACTGTAGTTCTCCTGAAAGAAGGAAAGGGATAAATGAGACCAATCCACAGGTATTTACTGCTGCAGGCCTCGTGGGGAATGCAGAGTTGTTTGTTGACCCAATTTTGGTAGTCTAGCTCAGAATCAGCAAACTGTGGCTCAAAGGCCAAATCTGGCCTGCCACCTGTTTTTGTATGGGTTTTACATTTCTAAATGGTTGGAAAAAAATTTGTGATATATGAAAATCATATGAAATTCAAATTTCAGAGCCTATAAATAAAGTTCATGGGAATACAGCCATGCTCATTTGTTTAGGTGTTGCTTATGGCTGCTTTCACACTGCAGAGCGGGGTTGAGTACTTGGAACAGAGACCAAATGTCTGACAACAGCCTAAAATATTTACTATCTGGTCCTTTACAGGGAAAGTTTGCCAACCTATATCCATACTATGACAATTTCAGTAAACTATAAAATTTAAGTAATTTGGGATGATGACTTTAGGAATACAGAAAAAAGGTAGCAAGGCCGTATCTGATGAACCGTGGACTCTGGGTGCCCTTCGTGTGTGGTCGGGAGGTGAAGGGAGACACTGATGTGGGCTGGCTCTGTGCTTTGCAGAATAGGGATGATGTAGTTGGGCTGTCAACGTACTTGATTTTCAAGTAACTAAAGGATCTAAGAAGTAATAAAAATTACTTAAGGAAACAAGGGAAGAATGGGGAAAATGTTAGAATCATTTAATACAAGTGCAAACAGAATTTTAACTTTTGCCCATTATGAAACTTTGGGTGTTTGAGAGTTTGTTATTTGTGCAGATCTCCTAAGAAATTAATATGGGCCCAGCGCAGTGGCTCACACCTGTAATCTTAGCACTCTGGGAGGCCGAGGTCAGAGGATCGCTTGAGGCTAGGAGTTCGAGACCAGCCTGAGCAAGAGCGAGACCCCGTCTCTGCAAAAAAATAGAAGAAATTATCTGGACAGCTAAAAATATATAGAAAAAATTAGCCAGGTATGGTGGCATATGCCTGTAGTCCCAGCTACTCGGGAGGCTGAGGCAGTAGGATCGCTTGAGCCCAGGAGTTTGAGGTTGCTGTGAGCTAGGCTGACGCCATGGCACTCTAGCTGGGGCAACAGAGCAAGACTCTGTCTCAAAAAAAAAAAAAAAAGAAGTTAATATGGTATATTTATTGGAATATTTTAGATCATATATATACCTATATATATGTATCAGAACAGAGATCTTGTTAAAATCTGAGCCTTCAATTTTTAATTCTAAGGTTTTGAATTATATATTTAAGCAAATACTGTGTGAACATTTTTCATTAGATGCATATTGAAGTGTTCCATTTAAATCTATAAGCATGTTCTCCTAGGAATTCAGTTTCATGTCCTCTCCTTGCCCCCGACTGGAGATTGCCTTATTAGAGTTTCCTAGAAATAATGGGACTAATAAGGACCCTTAATGCTACCTGGTCCAACAGTCCAACCCATGTGGCTCCTTTGACAGCATCCTGGCAAATGCTTTTTACTTTAATTCGTATTTTTTGTTGTGATTGGCTCTTCCACAGTTTAATTTTTTTATTATATGGTTCTGTTTTAAGATATTTAAGACTGGAAAACCTTAGCAGCATGATACATTTCCATTCTTTCCAGGTTTCTGGCTCTCAAGTTGGAGATTCCAACTACTTAATAAATGGGATCAGAGCCATGTTTTCCTTGTTGTTTTATTTATCACAGTAAGTAAGCCGAGTGGGAAGCACTTCTGCTTCTATATGGTGCTTCACCCAAGAGAATGTCTTCTGGGGGAAAAAAGTATAGTTTTTCCAGCGGAGACTCGAGAGTGCAGAAACACAGCAGAGCAATAGTGTTCGAATAAAACCCTCCAAGGAGGGGGAGCAAAGCCTACCTCAAGAAAGTGGAGGTTTTGGTAACTGTCATGTTGGGATTTTTCTTTTAAAATGAGTAATAAAATCAAGACTTTCTTAAGAAATACTATACTGATCAAACTCATTTCAGAATTGCATACCTGAGCATCACATAAAGCAGTATAACTCACTTTGATTGATTCTCGTGGCAGAGGCATTTTCCACGGGGTACTCTCGTCTAAAATTCTGCTGCCAGTTAATGCCCCATGTGAAAAAAGGTTGTAGTCTAAAGCCATTCAAACATTTAAAGAGTAGTCATTGTATGTTTTTCAGGTGACCAGTAACTCTGCCCATAGGAAGCCTTGGGGGTATAAAACATTTTATCACAGTCTCCTAAACCCAGTGGGGGGAGACCGTGGTTTACCCCCAAAACAGCCATCTCAGTTGCTAAATTGCCTGGTAACTGTTTAAAGTTGGGTCTAAAAAGACTTTGCTGCTTGTTAGTTCAATATCTCACCTTCCTCGGGGTGGGGGAGCATGGGCAATATACATAACCTAAACTTTTGTGCCCCCATAATATGCTGAAATTAAAAATAATATCTCACCTTCACCTGTCAGTGTATATGAGCCTAGTTTTACCAGTTCACACCAATGTGACTAGAGCCCCAGCCTCACAAGGGAATGGTAATGGTAGGAATATTTTATTAATTCGCAAATGAAAAATGCTTGACAGTTCTGTTTGGCAGATGCAAGTATTCTCCTAGCCAGTCCACGTACCCTCTTTCTTATGTCATTGTTAGAAATACAACAATAAATGATTGATTGGTCTCCATCTTTCCTGCTATAAGACTGCCACCTGCCAGATCACCCCCTTTCTGTTTCAGCTGTATTTATTTATTAGATGTATCGGAAGCAAGTAATTTTTATTTACAGCATCTTATTTGATTTTTATAACAATGATGCTGTGAGATAGGACACATGTGGTTTCCATTTCACAGATTGGGAAACTGAGGCCAGAGCCTTTACTGCTAGTAGTGGACCTTGGTCTTGAATCCAGCCCTCAAGATTACAGATCCAGACCCGAGCCTTTTGGAACATATTATACAGCTTTTCTCTCCAGGGAATTCGTGAATCTCTTTCTTCACTGTCTGAAGAGAACACTTATCAAAGGAAATAAAGGTTCTTAAAATGTTGCCAGAACAGGGTGTGTGATGAGGGAAAGCATCCTCTTAAGTAAGTATCCTGTTAAGTCATAGCAGTTAAAAAAAAAACCAGGGGATACATCTTCCACGTGTGTTAACTTGGCATATATAATGTGTGAAATATACAATGTATTTTAGGAATTTTGAACGTCAGAAGTTTGGAAGCTTGCAGCACAATTTAGATGTAGATTAATAGGAGCAAAAATCATCACTGGGTAAGCAGTGCAGTGGACTTGAAAACATTTTGCTTACTCGGTGCTTAGCTTTAGCTTGTCAGTGAAAAATAAAGGAATGAACAGATTCAGTGCTAGCTTTTGCTTTCCTTCTCCGCCTGAGTCAGGCATGGGTGAGAAGAGGCAGGTGCATGGAGATGTGTGCAGCCTTCTTGGACCGTGCACCTGTTTTGTAGTAGATAGAGGAGTTTTTAAGGGGCCTGTATTGGTGATCTATTGCTGCATAACAAATGCCTCCAAAACTTAAAACAATAAACATTTATTTCACACAGTCTTTGTAGGTGGGGAATTTGGGAGCAGCTTAGCTTGGTGGTCTGGCTGGGGTCACTTGTGAGGATGAAGTCTCGATGTTGGCTGGGACTGCAGTTGTTTGGAGACTTGACTGAGGCTGGAGGGTCCTCTCCCAAGCTGGCTTACTCATCCTCCTGACCAGTCAGAGCTGGCTGTTGGTGGGAGGTTCAGTTCTTCACCATGTGGAACGCTCTGCAGGGCTGCTTGGGTGTCCTCAGAGCATGGCAGCTGGCTGCCCCCAGAGTGAGTGGTCCAAGAGCAAGCAGGATGGAAGCCACAATGTCTTTTATGACTTAGCTTCAGAGGTCACATTTTTTTCCACATGTCCTTTTGGTTACATGTCAGTCCAAGGGCATGAAAACCAAATGGTGAGACTCACTGGGGCCATCTTGAGGCTGGCTATCACAAGGTCCTTGCCTACTTTTTAAAAAACTTGTACCAAAGGGTATAGTTTCATTGACTGCAAAGCTTTTCCCATGGCTTTCTTCCTTTGGGGGCTTTTCTCTGCCTCCCCCACCCCTCCTTGCCACCCCATTTCTTTCTTTCTTTTTTTTTTTTTTTTTTTTTTGAGACGGGGTCTCGCTCTTGCTCAGGCTGGTCTCAAACTCCTGACCTTAGGCGATCTTCCCTCCTTGGCCTCCCAGAGTGCTAGGATTATAGGCATGAGCCACCGCATTCAGCCCTGCCACCCCATTTCTCAGAGTGCAGCAGCTGGAGTGGCCAGAGAAATGACATGTCCCCGACCAGGGTCATGATCCTACCGCAGATGTGTCTCAGGCACTCCGTGTGGTGGCTGCTGTCGCTCTGTCTGGAGGCCCCTCTCTTGCTGAACACTCCTCCCTCTTTTCTTTATCCAGCATCAGCTTCTCAGCTCTGTGTGGGCGGTTGCTACTTTGTGAGAGAGGCAGTTGGTATTTTGAATTCTCCAGTAATTATTTCTGAAGAGATGCACATGATGGTTGTTTGGCAGCAACAGGCTGAAGTTACACAATGTCGGATCCCGGCAGAGGAGCCCATCTGTTAGCACGTGCGCTTCCTCCCCTTGCTCTTCCTGCTGGAATGGTTTCGGGATGGAAGAGAAGTCCTACGGGGAGGACCCGCCATGATTTCATGATTTCTGTCGGTGGTGGGGGATTTCTACTCTGTTTGAAACGTAACCTCAAACAAATGCAGATGTTCCGGAACCCAGGGGCATCTCACGACTGAGAAGACATGCTCGCTGTTGGGCTTGGCTCCCCGGAGAAGGCTGTGGCTCCTGGCAGGTGGGCACTTCCTGCTGAGTGGGCCCACCCTCTTTCCGTATGAACGTGACCTCCAGAGCATAGTGCTGGGGTCTCTTTTTAAACGAAATAGCATAAAGTGCTGTTTTGGAAATTCGAAGTGCTCTCTTCATCCTTAGTACAAGCTATTTCAGTTTATCAGGTAGTTTTCTAGATTATTCTTTACCCGTAGAGTCTTAGGTTCTAGAGGGAGTCTCTCTCAGGAGTTAGAAGCTTATCTCAGGAGAACAGCAGGGCAGCTGGTACCTGTCTCTTACAAAAAGCAGCTAAACGTGCCGCCCCTTAGCCTCCTGGGTAATCTTTATGTTTGGTGTTTGTTGGAGGGTGGGAAGGAAGGGTTTGAACAGTTAGTTTGTTGTCTCTGTTCTTTCAGAGTGTGTGTGTGTGCGTGTGCGCCTGCGTGCGTGTTGGTGTTGTTTTTCTGCTTTGGTTGGTGAGACATCTTAAAATGATGATGTACCTAAGAGGATGTTCTGCCTTGACTCACCCACTTGGGACACAACCCCCCATGCTTCTGGGTAGCCTGAGCCCAGTGGCTGTCGGGGAAATGTGAGCTGTGCAGCCCACATCCTTAGGATCCACCCAGCATTCCTGGAAAAAGCCTTTTTGTACGGTTGTTCCATCCTTGGATGATAAATTGTTTCTCCTTCTCCATTTTAAGGCTGATGCCCTTGACTGAGTGTCCGAGAATGTACACATATCAAATACATTTCAGCTGTGGGAGAATCCGAGGGACTGGGAACTCAGAGACGTGAAACTGGAAAAAAACAGCTCTCAAATTCTGGACAGTCGCATGCATGCTAATGTGCACGAAGAACAGTCTGCTTGGGTCAGACTTCTTGAGCAGACGGGGGTGGTGCCAGAGCACACTTGTGTCCCCCTGAAGCCGGTGATTCAGCGTGGGAGAGGACAGGGTGGAGGCAGGACCAGGGCGCACGCGGAGGAGGAGTGGGGCCTTCAGAGGGAGGGGCCGAGGGGAGAACATGTTGGTCCTTTCCACAGCTTAACGTCAGTGTGGAGCTGGACTGCCTCTCACTTCCTACTCGTATGTGCTGTTTTTCTGTATAAAAAGATAAGCAGGCGAGAAGGGAGCGTCCTTTGTGTATCTGAGCATCGATGCTGTTTTGGGCACTCGGTTTCTGCTTCAGGAACACAGAGGGGAGCAGGGAATAAGGCCCCCACGCACTCAGGGTCTGGGGGAAGCCAGCCAGGCTCTGTTTCCCAGATCTCTTGGCCTCCTTGACTTCCCAAGAAGTTTTAGCAGCAAGATCCAGAAGTCAGATGTTAAAAGGAAGAAGTCAAGTGTTAAAAATGAGAATAAAAACAAAACAAAACAAAAAAAAACTTCGCCCCCCACCCCCAGCCCCAAACAAAGTAAAACAGAAACAGAAGGCTTTGGGGCTTGACAACTGTCACATCTCCAGGCTGTCCCATGTACTGCAGTTGGCTGTATCTGCTGTAGGAGAGAGGGGTGATGTCATTTTTTCACTTCTTTCTCTAAATAGAATTTAGCACTGTATGGGCTTCCTCAAGAGAAATTTACAATCCATCGCTGCTGTGGTGGTGAGACCTGCCACCTCTCTCAAGTGTGTGTCTCTCCAGGTGACACAATATAAGAGATTAATTACTTTCTGAAATGTAAGTCTGTGTGGTGCAGTGGAACGTTTTATTGGAAATCACAGGACACTGCTCCTCCATTACCCTGGGGTCTGAGCCTCTGTTGTTTAAAAAAAAACAAACAGTTTTATTGAGCTGTAGTTTACATGCCATACATTTCACCTATTTAAAAGGTATATAATTCAGTGGCTTTTAGTATATCAAGAGTTGTACAACTATTACCCCAATCTAATTTTTAGAACATTTCATCTACCCCCGTAAGAAACCCTGCGTGCGTTAGCAGTCACACCGCACTCCTCACCTGTCCCGCCCACAGTCCTGGGCAACTGTGATCTGCTTTGTGTTTCAGTAGATTTGCTTTTCCTGGACAGTTCACGTAAGTAGAATCAGGCATGCGTAGTCTTTTATGGCTGGATCTGCTCACTTACCATAACATTTTCAAGGTCGAACTATGTCATAGCATATCAGTACTTCATTCCTTTTTGATTGCTGAATAATACTCCATTGTGTGGATATACAATATTTTATTTACCCATTCATCAGTTGACGGACATTTGGGTTATTTCTACTTTGGGGCTATTATGAATAATGCTGCTATGAACATTTGTGTTTGTGGATATATGTTTTCGCTTCTCTTGGGTATATACCTAGGAGTAGAATTCCTGGGTCATATGGTTCCATGCCTGACATTTTGTATTTCTTTTTCTTTTCTTTTCTTTCTTTTTTTTTTTTTTTTTTTTTTTTGAGATAAGAGTCTCACTCTGTTGCCCAGGCTAGAGTGCTGTGGCGTCAGCCTAGCTCACAGCAACCTCAAACTCCTGGACTTAAGCAATCCTACTGCCTCAGCCTCCCAGGTAGCTGGGACTACAGGCATGTGCCACTAGGCCCAGCTAATTTTTTCTATTTTTAGTAGAAATGGGGTCTCACTCTTGCTCAGGTAGGTCTTGAACTCCTGACCTCGAGAGATCCTCCTGCCTCGGCCTCCCAGAGTGCTAGGATTAGAGGTGTGAGCCAGGGTGCCTGGCCTATGTCTGACATTTTGAAGAACTGCCAAACTGTTTCCCAGAGTGACTGCACCATCTTACATTCCTGCCAGCGGTGTGTGACAGTTCCAGAGCAGTTCCTGGCTAGCACTGAGAGCAGCTGTTTCCTCTCCTCTCAGAAGAAATGCTGAGTGTGGTCCATTCACTGGTTTCCCAAACCTCTCCTGTAGTCCATACCTTAGATGCATTATATTCATTCATCCCACCTCCCAGTTTGCTTCCAAGTCAATAATAAAGGTTATTTTAAAATACAATCTTGCTGGCTTTCAAAAATAAAGAACTATTTTATATAATGTTTCTGGAGATTTCTCTTCTGCTGAATGTGAAGGCATATCCAAAAAGGAAGTAACCCATTGAGAAAGGGAAGTTGGTGGCGTAAGAAACTGACTCCCGCCCAATCAGAAGTCCGGCAGTGGTAATGTTTTCTGTGTAAAAACACGTTGCGGACTGTGAGGTGGAAATTGAACGAGAAGGAGGTAGCTGTTCCCTCCCGATTCAGAACTGGGCAGTTCTCCCGAAGGCGTTTGCCTCCCTAGCTGGACTGTAGGCTGCGTGCGTGCACTTGTCGGTTCCTTTGTGCCTGTGCCTAAAACGGCGTATGCTGCCGGTCGTAAAGACCTGTGGTTGGTTGCGTGGATGATTATCTTTAAAAATATTCTGTGGTTTGATTCTAGGGGTTCTGGTCCTGATGAAGCTACCAGTTTAAACTAATTACAGAGTGCTGACATTGAACATCTGGTTTGAATCTCTATGTAGAATTTCTCAGTACTGTGGCTTCCAGTCAATTGCTTTTATACATTTGTAAAATTTCACCCTTGGTGCTGGGCCCTCCCAAGTTTGAAGCATCTTCTGCATATCTTTCCTGTGGCCCTCAGTGGCAGAGACCCTCACTTGGTCTTGAGTTCAGAAATCTAGGCCAGCGCCTTGGTCACTAGGGGTCCCGTCCTCTAGTTGTCAGAGGCTTGCTTAATATGAGACACAGTACAACCTGGGGGGTCGTGTGAAGCCGTGGGTCACCCCCACTAATGAGGACAGAACAGAGCAGTGATGGGGAGTGGTCCCATCTGTTGGAGGTATCTGGCCCAGCTTGGGCGTGCAGATTTCTTGTGTCTCCTGGGTGCTCAGAAGCATGACATGGGCGTGGGGGAGTTTGTTCCTACAGACTGCCCCTCTTGTTCTGTCCTGACTCTCCGCTGCCTGCCCCTCAGTGGCTGTGACAACATAGAGCAATATTCTTGGCACTGTTATACCGTAAGTGTTGAACCCCAGAGCCCTTCTTCCTTGCTTTGTGATCCAAGAATCTGAATTAAGACAATTAAGGCAAAACGTGGGTTCTGTCAGGTTCATCCTATGAATTAAGAGAAATTAGATTAATGAAGCTAGCTCTAGAGTTTACTGGGAGGCTCTCCAGCATGGTTGAGCCGTGTCCTGCATGTGCTCTTCTGCCTGTGTGGCCGTGTGTGTGTGTGTGTGTGTGTGTGTGTGTGCGCGCGCGCGTATAAATCCTGCCCCTCGGTCTTGGGAGGAGAAGGTGAGGTGGGCTGGCTGGGGTTGGCGGTGAGAGTCCTGTGGTGAAATGGAGACAAAGGGGAACTTGGTAGAAGGGGATTAGGTTTGGGATCAGAAGATATTTTTATGCTTAATAAAAGTGTTCTGGGCCCTTATTCTTGTTCTTAGGGAGACTGTGTTTCTCTACTTATTTCGGGCTCACTTGTAGGATGTGTGGTGTCTTTTCTATATCAGTTCTCTGATTCTCCAGTGCCAACTGGGTGTTTGACACATCAGTCAAATTGGTGTCTGCTACTAGCTATCTAGAGTCAGCATCAGACTCCAGAGGTTTCAGGGCTCAGTCTTACAAGTCTGCCTTCACTTCAGACAGCAGAGTCCCAGGCCCTCAGGTCACCTGCACTTCTGTCCAACTTGGCTACAAATTGGGAGATTCCAATACTGGTACACCCCCCCCAACCCCAGGTTTGATAATTCACTAGAATGACTCCCAGAACTCAGGAAAATCCTTTACTTATGTTTACTGGTTACTATAAAGGACACAGCTCAGGAACAGCCAGATGGAAGAGATGCACAAGACAGGGCGGAGCCTCCGTGCCCTCACCGGCTGCCACCCTCCCAGCTCCTCTAAGTGTCCCCCAACCCAGAAGTCCTCTGCATCTGCTTGCTCTAGAGTTTTTATAACCCCGTCTCCAGCCCCCTTCCCCTCTCCAGGCATGGGTGTGGGGAGGGCTGAAAGCTCCACGTTCTGATCCTTCTGGTGGTGAGGCCCCACCTGAAGTCACTTGGATGTGAGCTACTGTTGTGGGTTTTGATTCAGAAAGACCCGTGTGTGTCTGTGAGATACAGGAGGCTTGTCCACATCTTGGCAGCTTTCTCAGTTGTCATATCAGGTATTTAGAAACCCACCAAAAGGGTCCTCTGTGGCTAAAGGAGAGGACGTGATGGACAGATCTCGAAGGAGCTCACAGGCAGTATTGCCCCACACAGTTAAGATCTGGGAGGGAGAAGCCGAGCGTATTTGAGAATAATGCCCAATCTGAAGTGTTGATATACATCTCTACATTGTTTTCCAAGTGGTTGCTGTTTTATCTCCTCTTAAATGAGATTCTACATGCAAAAGCAGCTTCCAGTATATGTGAGTCGAAATTTCTCTGAAGTTTCAAAAATACTTTGTGATAATGACGTTTCCCTTCTTCTAAGGCTTTCAAGGTTTTTCATAAACTTGTATTTTAACCCAGTATATTTTCAACATACTAGAGTGCAAACCAGAATGTTAAGTTGTTTTTACCTCAATACTTAAAATTCTGGCATTCCATGCCTTTTCTTTTAAAAATATTGCAGAGAGGGAGGGAAGGACTCATTTTACATGAGAATAGTCTTTATCCCACGTAAGCATGAAAGGCATCTGCTGTTTTAAGAGCACCCGTGGATGAGTCACACAACCTTTTAGAGTTAGGGAAGGCTGATTATTGAAAGGAAGAGTTTCATTAACAGCAACAAATGTGGCAGAAATGGAAATGTTGGTCTATTTTTGGATTTCCTCTGTGTTTGCTTTGAATTTATCTACTGATCGAATCTCCAACGGTCTGTGTTCACCAAGCTGCCAGGC
The DNA here is from genome assembly GCA_028533085.1 of Varecia variegata. Lineage (NCBI taxonomy): Eukaryota > Metazoa > Chordata > Mammalia > Primates > Lemuridae > Varecia > Varecia variegata. The sequence continues at coordinate 3,031,002 of CM052451.1, read as the reverse complement.
AGTGCTGTGCTTGTCAGAATCAAACTCATCATTCTAGGGAGAGAGCTTTTCTGTGCCCTGGAAGCGTATTTTTGGGGAATACAGAATTTTTGTGAAAATGGAAAGGCACATATAGGTAGGTTAGTTACGTACCAGTATGGAAAGCAAGGACCGACAGCTGTGGCTAGGCCTCTTAACTGGTGGAAGATTGGGAACTGGAGCCTACAGAGAATCTGGGTATTTTACTTCTTCCTAAAAGTTACGGGTGCGGTACTTGAATGCCAGCTTCTGTTTAGGGCAGCACTGGATATGTGGGTTCAGAGGGGACCGGGATATTGCTGATTGATAGCACAAATGCCAAATAAAATCCTACCCAGACGTCTTTTTGAGGTATGTGGTTAGTTTGGTTTTTTTCTTGTTTTGTATTCTCACAGCTCCCCAAGCTGGTTTAATAGGTGAATGAGCAACACCTTCCTCTGCCCCGTGAGGACTTTCTGTTGGTGCCTGAAGAGACCGAGGTGGGGTCTGCAGTGAGTAGGTGTAGGAGCAGTTAAGTTTATTTACCTGGTACCTGCCCCGAGCTGGCCAAGAGATGACCAAGCAGGGTGTGTCTTTCCAGCGGGTCTCTCTCAGCCGTCCTCAGCGTCCGCTCAGCCTGGGGACTGCGGCCAGATGAGGGGTGTTTGTCTTCCTTCCCCATTTCCCGAGGGCAGGGCCTCAGGCTTTCTGGTGTAGCAGATAAGGCTCCTGTAACACCCACCCGAACACTGCTTCAATCTCAATTCCCAGACACAAACACCAGTAAGAGGGCCGTGTGGGGCTGCAGCTGTGTCACGCAAAGCCCTTTGCTCTGTTTCCATATCTGATGCTACCCCTCCTAGGCGTGGGGTGAGAGGATGACACGGCCACTGATCCTCCTTAATCTGCAGAAGCTGTCGGTGTCCAGGGACAGTGGCTGGGCAGGGCTGGGGCTAGAGCTTTGGTTCTAGGCTGAGGTGTGTGCTCCTCCCTCCTCCCCAGCTCTCAGGCCCTGCCCTGTCCCTGGGGGGTACACCCTCCCTCTCCAGAGTTTCAGGCTCTCCGCGTGGTGAAAGGATCCTGTAAGATCGTAATACTGTATTTTTACTGCACCTTTTCTGTGTTTAATATGTTTAGATACACAGATACCGCTGTGTTGCAGTTGCCTGCCGTATTCAGTGCAGTCACGAGCTGTGCAGGTTTGTGGCCTGGCAGCAGTGGGCTGTACCACGCAGCCTAGGATGCAGGAGGCTGCACCGTCTGGGTTTGTGTACGTGCACTCTGACGTTCCCGCAGCAACAGAATCACCTAACCACTCGTTTCTCAGAATGTATCCCTGTCGTTAGGCAACATGCCTGTATTCCCTGTTCCAGAGAATAGAATTCAAACAACCAAACCATTTCAAACATAAGTGGAAAAGCTACCATGGCCAGCCCAGGAGCACCTCTCTACAGACCCCAAAACTAAAAAAAAGCAAATTTAAAAAATCAGTTGGAAAGCATATCCACAGCAAACGAAAGGAGGTAGTTCCTGTCATAACATTTATTGATAATATAGGCTAATTAATTTTGGCGTAAATACCACTTTAAGTAAATCCCACACATGACAATACACATTTATTACCACTATTTTAGAAGTGGAATATTTATTTTACCAAGTCCATCATGATTTATTTGGGTAACAGGTTCTTCCAGTACATCAGTTTGATTTATAGTGAAATGATTCAAAGAAAAATTTGGACGGGAAACTGAAAGGTTGGGGAACGAATACCTTTATTGAGTGCCTACCATGTTACGTTGTACATCACTTAACCTGTTAAAGTAGTTTTCTAGGTGTAGAAATGGTGCCTCGGGGCCGTTTCTTGTCAGAATGTGGAAAAGGTAGTTCTCTCACTGTGTAACCCACCTGCTCTTGCTGGGCACCAGGTTAAAGACTTTAAAATACAACCTCTTGCCTAAGTTTTTCAAGATATGTTGCCTGCAGTGGGATCATCTGTAGTATATCTGAGAGATGCTGAAGTTCTCTTTAAGAAGTCACATGAGGCCGGGCGCAGTGGCTCACGCCTGTAATCCTAGCACTTGGGAGGCCGAGGCAGGCGGATTGTTTGAGCTCAGGAGTTCAAGACCAGCCTGAGCAAGAGCAAGACCCCGTCTCTACTAAAAATAGAAAGAAATGATCTGGACAGCTAAAAATATATATAGAAAAAATTAGCTGGGCATGGTGGCGCATGCCTGTAGTCCCAG
>CM052451.1:3002518-3028262 GCA_028533085.1 Varecia variegata | reverse complement strand
CTATAGTTTTCAAAATCTTTAGGCCGTGGAACCTTTCTTCAAAGAAAATATTGTGTGGACTCTATAACAGATTAAGATGATACAGTTGTAAAGATTCAAAACATTAGTTTTAAAAACAATGGGATTTATGTGATTAAAACATACAAAATAAATCAGAGTCTACTTAAAATCTAGTATTTTTCAATAGTGTTTGGGTGACATGTTATTGAAATAACCTTGATTTAGGCAAGTTAGTAGTTATTATATATATTAAATAAGTTTTTAAACAGTTCAGCTTAGTACCTGAGTGTATGCTTTAATTAAACTGTTTCAGATGTCTGAAAGAAGAACAGAAGGAAGTTGGTGTTTCAGAATTGTTACTATCAATATCTAATGATTCATTTAATTTATTAATTTTGTAGACGTGAAAAAGTACATAAAATGGTTTCTCCTAAGTTTAAATCTTTTTGGTAGAAAATATGACACTGAAATATTTAAAAGTATCATTTTTTAAAAAAAATCTCAGATACTTTAGTGACTCTGTTTATTAAGTAGTGATTGTTTCAAGGCAGATTTCCTGTTTTGTGTGTTCTCAGATTCTCCAACACCAACTGAGCGTCCAGCAGTTCGATTCAGTTCTGACACTGTCTCTGTATTTAGCACAGACCCCACAAGTTAAGGGCTCAGTCCCATAAGACTGCCCCAGTTCAGAAGCCAGTCACAAGTCTCAGTTCTTCTGACTAATTGGCTATAAATTTGTGGGTTCCCATAACCCCTTCTTCAAGTTGTATCTTTAACATCCAAACACTCAGATCTGCTCACTGCGTAAAGTTCTGACCATGAAGCTGTTGGGCTTTTCCTGGGAACTGTTTTGGCACCAATGTGCATCCCCACGGCTAAGCTGCTGGTGTCTAAAGATTCCTCCAGACCAGTTTTAACCTGTATTATATGCGTTGCAGTAGACTCTTGATCTATTTAGCCTTTTTCTAAATAGCTCTGCTGGCATACTTGTTCCTCACATCCCTTCAATCGTGCACATGTACAATTTGGGATAGGAAAATTCATTTTAGGCTATATGCCAGCTGTTCTCTTTCAGCCTCTGCCGCCATCCTTGCTGAATTTTAGAGGTGCTTAGTAAAAGCAAAAAGGGAAGAATTTGCTGTCTGTTTACGTGAATTCAGGTAGTGGAGAATATTGACGAATGCCAGAAAGATAATTCTTTAACAGAAGGCCTTTGTGTTTTGTTACAGAATCACAAGAAGCTGATGAACGGCTGGTAGCCGAAGTGGTTGGCAAGTGTTCGTCTGAGAATTGTTCTAGACCTTCAGAAAATGAGGTGTCTCAGCAGGCTGTTGGTTCTCACTTAGTCAAGGATTTCAAAGAAGAACCTCAACACGATATTAGCAAAATTTCAGTCGTGAGGCCATTCTCAATAGAAACCAAGAATTCCACAGACGTCCCGGCAGCTCCGGGAACAAAAGTGGCTCATGGCGGTGTGACTGCAGTCTCGGGCGAGGCCTTGCCCCCCAGCACAGCGGGCGCCATCCAGGACCAGGCAATGACAGAAGGCAGCATGGGGGTTACGCTCCAGGCACCCGCAGAAGCTGATCTCAAGGCCGGAAGCTCCTGTCCAGAGCCCATGCCCTGCAGAAGCAAACTAAGAAAGCCCAAACCCGTCTCTCTGAGGAAGAAAACCATCGGAGGAGAGTTCTCAGACCCTGAAACTGCTTTGGAGGGCACGCCTCTCTCCAAGATACCCTACCAGTATCCCGGAGAACTGGATGGGAACACAAATCCTTCTTTGCTAGGAGAAATCTCAGGCTCTCTCAGTAGTGACACCAGTGATTTGGGGGTGGAGCTGCCGGAGGAGGCAAGGAGCTCACCTCTCAAGCTTGAGTTTGATTACACAGATGTGGAAAGTGCAGAGGCCAGGAAAGCCCTTCCAAGGAAACTTGGCAGGAAGCTTGGTAACAAACTGACTCCCAAGATACAAAGAGATGGCATCAGTAAGCCAGTAGGTGTAGAGCAGCCTGCAGACCCACCAGGAGATGCGCCTCTCTCGCAAGCGTCTTCTAAACTAGATCCCAGTCAGTGGGACGACCCCAGCTTTAATCCCTTTGGGAGCCGCTCCACCCTGCAGAACTCCCCTCCCCTGTCCTCCAAGGGCTCCTACCACTTTGACCCAGATAACTTTGACGAATCCATGGATCCCTTTAAGCCAACTACAACTCTAACAAGCAGTGACTTTTGTTCTACCACTGGTAATCATGTTAATGAAATCTTAGACTCACCCAAGAAGGCAAAGTCGCGTTTGATAACGTGAGTGATGATGGGTGCTGGGTATTGTGCTCTGTGGGCCCCTGTGAGTTTGGCAGCCTGCTCCTTTGGTTTTGGTGAACTGACTTGGTCTTTGAAGTGCAGTGGGACAGATGCAAAGCTCATGACTTTATGCCACAGTCTTCACTATTTTGCTTAACTCTTGTGTGGAATCAGAAACACCTGAGATTTCCTTTTGAGATTTCTCTCTTATTTCTGAATCCTTGGCTTATTCCATTTAGCTTGGATTTTTTTTTTCCTTTGGTTTTGTTTTTCTTTTTAAAAGTAGCCTGAGATAGGCAAGTAGAGATTTGATAGCTTTCAGAAATCCTACCTGAGCTTTCAGGAATCACTTCATATACAGAATTAAAGTGTCAGTGCTAAACACCTTCTTCATATTCTCTGTGGATAAAACAAAAATCCCAGGACTAAAAATTACCTGTCAAGTGTCAATAATGTGTGGGAAATGTTCTAAAAAGCTCTTGGAGAAGTCTTTTTATTTAAACAGAAAGCTGTGATTTTTGTTGGAAACAAACCTCCGACTGAAAGTTGGTGAGAATTCTTGTCTCCATGTGCAGCTTCTGGCTGATCAGCAGGGAGGTGAATTTCCATTAAGGATCGAGAATAATTTAAACAGCCAGTTAAATCTGACTGAATTAGTTGGTTAATCTTTTGTCGAGTGCCGTCTCCTCTCTCTCCCCCATTTCTCCTGGGAAACCTGAATGGACTTTTGCAAGGTCCTTGGAGTTCTCAGGTGATCACCTCGGGCCACATTCCGTGTTCAGTTTCAGTTTAACTTTGTTTTTATCACAAAATTTGAGTAGGTTGCGATACAGTCATTGGTCGTTTAGCAGCGGGGCGTAGTTCTGAGAAATGCATCGTTAGGTGATTTTGTAGTCGAGCAAACATCACGGGGTGTACTCACACAAACCCAGACAGTGCAGCCCGCTGCTCACCTGGGCTGCGTGGTGCAGCCTGTTGCTCCCAGGCCACACACCTGCACAGCACGTTCCTGTACTGAATTCTGTAGACAGTTGTACCATAGTGGTGTTTGTGTATCTAAACATCTAAACATAGAAAAGGTACAGTAAAATGTGGTAAGAAAAATAAAAAATGGTACACCTGTATAGGGCACTTACCATGAATGGAGCTTGCAGGACTGGAAGTTGCTCTGGGCGAGCCAGTGAGGGGACAGTGAGTGACCGTGAAGGCCTGGGGTGTTGCTGTGCACTACTGCAGACTTTATAAACTCCGGACACTTAGGCTACACTGAATTTATTTATTTTTTTTAAATTTGTCTTTCTTCAATAATGAATTAACTTTAGCTTACTGTAACTTTTATTTATTTATTTTTTTTTAGAGACAGGGTCTGGCTATGTTGCCCAGGCTGGTCTCGAACTCCTGGCCTCAATTGAACTTCCCACCTTGGCCTCCCAAAGTGCTGGGATTACAAGTGTGAGCCATTGTGCCTGGCTATTATTGTAACTTTTTTACTATATAAAATTTTCTTTAAAACTTTTTGGCTTTTGTGATAACACTTAGCTTAAAACACAAACACATTGTACAAAAATATTTTCTTTATATCCTTATTCCATAAGCTTTCTTATATTTAAAAAATTTTTTACTTCTTTTTTTTACTTTTTAAACTTTTTTGTTAAAACCTAAGACATGCACACATTAGCATAGGCCTACACAGAGTCAGGATCATCAAGATATCACTAGGAGATAGGAATTTTTTGGCTCCATTATAATCTTTTTTTTTTTTTTTTTTTTTTTTGAGACAGAGTCTCACTCTGTTGCCCGGGCTAGAGTGAGTGCCGTGGCGTCAGCCTAGCTCACAGCAACCTCAACCTCCTGGGCTCAAGTGATCCTCCTGCCTCAGCCTCCTGAGTAGCTGGGACTACAGGCATGCGCCACCATGCCCGGCTAATTTTTTCTATATATTTTTAGTTGTCTACCTAATTTCTTTCAATTTTTTTTTTTTAGTAGAGACAGGGTCTCGCTCTTGCTAAGGCTGTCCTTGAACTCCTGACCTCGAGAGATCCTTCCGCCTTGGCTTCCCAGAGTGCTGGGATTACAGAGTTGAGCCACCGCACCCGGCCTCCATTATAACCTTATTGGGCCCCCAAAGTATATGTGGACTGTCACTGAAACGTCATTATGTGGCACATGATGGTATATACCTTCGAGACCCTGTGGCATTTTACTAAAAATCAGATATGAAGAAGGACCAATGACATGGAGGATGAAACAGGAAAGGGGAGTATGAGACATACCATATTTGTAGGTGTCACTGTAGATCAGTCAGGGAAATACTTTTCAGCATTACTGTGGCTTAGAGAAAAACTGCAGATGGCAGGTGAATCCCAGTGGAAAGGAAAATACCCAGAGTTGTAAAGAGCAGGAGTATGGATTTCAGAACCAAGAAAGTTGAACAATATGCTAATCAGTTCTTTGGCAGCCCCAGAACATTCCCCCAAGATTTCTAAAGGGAATGAAGTGTATCTATTCTTTGATTATATATGAACAGTTAAATGTTTGTTGAAAAATATTATTGATTGGGGTCTTATTTTGTGGCCTTTAAAGTTAGTTACCTATGATGTCTAGAGAGCCCTTGGGGTACATATGGGGCACGTCACTGCCTTGGTCCTTCCCCCTCTAAACATGGGGTGCTCCTGCCTACCGAAATTGGTGAGTCATTTGGGAGCCTTCCTTTCCTCTGCATGCTGCAGTGCATTCATGTTAGGTAAGATTCATCTGGGCCAAAGAGAGGGAAGTTTATTCTGTACTTTATGTTCAGCAGCAAGAAGTACCTCCTCTTGAGTCCTCCCACCCCACCTAGTAGCATTGGCCTCCCATTCTATTTTTGTGCAGTGCATTCTTGATCTAATATACTTTATGGGGCTTTTTTTTAAAGCACACAGTGAAAATTCTTGTCATCTTGTTCTTTCTAAAAGAAAGGAGTTCTAGACTTCTTGTGTAATGCTGGGATTTTGATTAGCAAATGCCTTCATAGGAAAGACTGAAAACACACATAGGTGGTCGTAGAATCTAGTGGAGAGTTAGGAGTCTTGCATGACATTCACAAAAGATGCGTATGATTGGCTTCTCAGATTCTTCTTCTGTAAAATGGAGGTGCTATAATACGACTGGGATTTTGCATACCAAATAAGATAAACTATGTGAAATCGTTTTAAGCTTCTTAGTGATACATACCTATTGTAGAGAGATCCAGATATATTTTCAACTATGTTTTTATTTATGCGCTGCCTTTGATATGGATGACTAGACATTTTAGAGTGAGCATGCTCAGCAGCGAAATACTGTTTTTATTTAGTCACAAATATTTGGGAGTATACTTTCCGTCTACAAATGTGAATTGGTGGCATTTCTGAGTGTTTCTACCACTCCTTACTCCATTATAGTTCAGATCCTGTTAATCATTCACTCACCAGTGATAACATTCATGAATATGACATTTTTAGTTTATATTGCACCTCATAGAGAGAACTGCAGCTTTTGCATCTGCCAGACTAGAGATAAATAATCCCGTCTTTACATGATCTTTTTCTCCATCTGTCTGTCTCTTTCCTGTCTCTAATTTTGTTGGTGCATCAGGACTACTGAACAAGTGAAATTTCTCTGTTTTCTGTTGTAAGTACTCCTGCTGTTTCTGTTTGTCCCTGGGACTGCTGGCAGTTTCCTCTCCCAGCCATCTCTCCATAGCATGTTGGCTTCTATTTCTGAGTTTGATTTTTGATGATTTTTTGCATCTCATCTTCCACTTCATGAGTCAGCTTAGCCTTGCAGTTGCCTGCACCTGAAGGAGTGAGGCTCAGCCTTCCCACCTTAGGTGCAAGAGCTTGCGCTCCTTGGCTTGGAAGGTGTCACGTGGCGCTTTGACAGTACCAAGAGCTGGCTTGGCCCCAACATCATCACACAGCAGTGGTTTGAGGGACTGCTCTGCTATTTAATATTGGAAATCAGTGACTTTTTTGATAGGATAAGGCTGGTGACTTGGAATAGGTGGTAAATATTACTGAGTCAAGTCGAGCTTGGTGGCAGAGGATGGCATTACATAAGAGCATTAGGGAAAGAGGACCATGAACTCGTGATCGTCTGCACATTCTGGTGACTTATGTGCTTGCCTTTTAATTTGTTTTTTCACAAAAGAAAAAATTTTGCAAATAATTTTTTCCCTTTTTTTGGTCAGAGTGGCATTTTTACTGGAAATTTCAAGTTTATTAAGACAGAACAGAATCTGAATTAGTCCTGTGACCACAAATTACGTGCTAGTCTAAAACTAACGGGTGGTCCAAGCTTTCCCCAGTTTTAGGTTTTGCACAGTATGTGGTGTTTACCTTCCATCTACTATCTAATAGGAATGGTAATGATTTACTCAGATATTTGTATTTTTACACTTTCTGTTGACCACAGTTCTTCTCTGTGAGCACACAGGTCTAGACTGGAGCTGTCTTATGCGACTTCTGTGGCTTTTAGTGCAATAAAGAATTTTTAAAGAATGGTCGGTCCAGCGTGATGATTTTTCTAATGAACATCAAAACCAATTGAGCAAGGATCAGAAGAACCGAGTGTCTCTAGCTGCTAAGGTTATGCTGTCTGAACGGCTTTTGGTGGTGTGTAGTTAAAACCCATGGACGCCAGCATACTGGTGTTTGACAACGCACAGAATCAAGCAAGGTGGTCTTTACAGAGAACGAGCCCAGCTGTAGTTCTTTGCTTACCCATCTCTTGAGAGATGATCCAGAGGCAAAAAAGGTGTCTCTGCCTCCCTGACGTGTAGATGTATGATTTGTGTGGTGCTGTATGCTTTGGCTTCAATCTGCACACACTGCTCTCTGCTCCATCTCATACCTTGAAAGTGGTCGATGCGATTCCAAACTGGCTTGTTTGTGTTTTTTCTCTTTCCAGGAGTGGCTGTAAGGTGAAGAAATACGAAACTCAGTCTCTTGCTTTGGATACGTGTTCTCAGGTAAGTCTGTGCCTGTCACCACAATGTCACTTAGACCAGTGTTCCCCCCATTGGAGTTTGCATCCCTCTGGGGGTGGTTCACGAAGACTTTCCAATGTCATAAAACCATCCAAGAAGGCCCCTGAAGACGAGGAAGCCCTTTCACAATGATCCTTTTTTCACTTTTCTTTTTGTAAAATTTCTACTCTAAATCTTACAAAGATGCATCACTGCAAGGTGTGAAAACCTCTGCAGCACCAAACAAAGGGAAGATTTGAAATAGCATATCAGTTCTGAGAAGATAATTGACACTAATAACTGCAGAATGCTTTTTTTTTTTGGATTGGGAAGCAGAGTCCTGGCCAGAAGCCAGGCACACGTACTTCCTGGAGAGTGCATTTTTTTAAAGTCAGATAGTTTTTATTGCTTTCAACAAAATAGGAGGACCTGAGTTATTGGCTGATAGCTCATTAAAAATAATTTTTGGCCGGGCGCGGTGGCTCACGCCTCTAATCCTGGCACTCTGGGAGGCCGAGGTGGGCGGATCATTTGAGCTCAGGAGTTCGAGACCAGCCTGAGCAAGAGCGAGACCCCATCTCTACTAAAAATAGAAAGAAACTAGCTGGACAACTAAAAATATATAGAAAAAATTAGCCGGGTATGGTAGTGCATGCCTGTAGTCCCAGCTACTTGGGAGGCTGAGACAGGAGGATCGTTTGAGCCCAGGAGTCTGAGGTTGCTGTGAGCTAGGCTGACACCACGGCACTCTAGCCCGGGCAACAGAGCGAGACTCTGTCTCAATAAATAAATAAATAAATAAATAAATAAAATAATAATTTTTGATGATAGAACTTTTTGGCACATTACTTGAAAAGGAGTTCAAAAGAGACAGGCTCATGCCACCATGCCCAGCTAAAAACTTGCAATATTTTGAAAATAAATTGTACAGTAGTAAATATAATGACAACTCTCCAGAAGAAAAATTTTAACACTTTGAGACTTACAGTCAAAGAAAAAATTTTTTTTAATTTTTTAACAGAGAATAGGATAGAAAGACCTTCAAAAGACTTTCAGGCCAGGCACGGTGGCTCACGCTTGCAATCCCAGTACTTTGGGAGGCTGAGTTGAGAGGAGCACTTGAGACCAGAAGTTCTAGACCAGCCTGGGCAACACGGCGAGACTCTGTCTCTATAAAAAATAGAAAAATTAGCCGGATGTAGTGGTGTGTACCTGCAGTCACAGCTACTCAGGAGGCTGAGGCAGGAGGATCACTTGAGCCCAGAAGTTTGAGTTTGCAGTGAGCTATGATCATGGCCACTGCACTCTAGCCCAGGCAATGAGTAAGACCCTGTCTCAAAAAAGAAAAAAAAAAAAGACAACTTTCAGCCATACAAATGTATTTCATTGGGATAATTTATTGATGGAAGTGGAGTGGAAATACAAATTCAGACAGAAAAAGGAATAATGTAAATTTCTGACTATTAAAGAACTTGTTTGTATAGTTTTATTTTATTTATTTATTTTTTGAGATAGGATCTCATTCTGTTGCCCAGGCTGAAGTGCAGTGGCACGATCACAGCTCACTGCAACCTCCTACTGCTGGGTTCAAGTGATCCTCCCAGCTCAGCCTCCTGCGTAGCTGGGACTATAAGCGTGCGCCACCACTCCTGGCTAATTTTTTTTTTTGTAGAGATAGGGTCTCTCTTTGTTGCACAGGCTGGTCTCGAACTCCTGGCCTCAAGTGATTCTCCCACCTTGGCCTCCGAAAGTGCTGGGATTATAGGCATGAGCCACCCAGCCCATGTAGTTTTAAAATGGATCATAGTATATCAAATCACTGGAGTAACTAGATTGCATTAAGCAAGTTCAATATTTAGGATATGCCAGATATTACATCCTTTGTGATTATTTAAACTTATGCTGAAGAGTTTTTAGATGTCATTTGAAAATACAACACGGTACATGGATTTTTCAAAAAAAAATTGGGAGGTATGTGAGCAAACAAATTTGAAAATCACAATTGTGGACCCTTTAAACTGTCTGCTTATAAATTTAGGCTAGAAAAACTCATTTTTTAAAACCTCAGACCCAAATCACAGAAGTTAGGTTGTACAAAGCACAGCACCCCTTGATTGAAAGACTCCAGCTTCCTCCTTGCCTTGTAACCAAATCCGTGGGTAACTGTGGAGTGTCGGTCTGGAGCCGTGGCCGCTCCACTCCCTTCCTGAGATGTCACTGTTCCCCACGGTTCGCCTTCCTAAAGGGCAGCATCTTTGTTGCATTTCCCAGGATGAAGGAGCAGTGATCTCCCAGATTTCAGACATTTCTAATAGGGACGGCCACGCTACTGACGAGGAGAAACTGGCGTCCACGTCGTGTGGTCAGAAATCGGCCGGGGCCGAGGTGAAAGGTGAGCCAGAGGAAGACCTGGAGTACTTTGAATGTTCCAATGTTCCCGTGTCTGCCATAAGTCATGCGTTTTCATCCTCAGAAGCAGGTATGGAAGCATATCTTCATCTCTAACGTACATAGCATGGAAATGCCTGAACGCCTAATACAGCAGCAGGCGCCTTAGAGAGATTAAGGAACTGGGTCACTCGCAGGATGGATTTGGGTGCCGATCTCTGCTTTGCTTCTTTACCTAGAAAAGAGATGCAAAAAAGCACGAGGGACATTGGGATAAGTGTGGCAGGATGTACAGGAGACACGGATGTGAGTGACTGCTTGTGTTTATAAATTTATGTTAATGTGGCCATATCTTAAAGTATGGTGGCCTATAAATATGTCACACATTTGACTTTTTTGTGATAATTAAACTCGTTTAACTTACAGAAATAATGACTAGTATGTTTATTGCCTTACTATGTACAGGCCTTTGTTCTGAGTGCTTTGCATCTATTAACTCTCTGGTCCTCGCTGAGTCTTCTTTTCTGCACTCTTCAGAGAAGCAAAGTGAGGCACAGAAGTTAAGTAACATGATCAAGGTCACTTGGCCAGTGTAGGAGAGACAGGGATATCTTTTTCCTCACCCATTGCAAGATTCCTGGCTGAGACCTCTGTAACCATAGACAGATCAACAAGAGAAAAGCATACAGATTTATTTAATATGTTCTGTGTGACATGAGAGCCTTCAGAAATGAAGACCCAAGGAAACAGGGAGAAATATTTTTGTGGACAGTTGTGTAGATGTGTAGTTGGAGGACAGAAGGGTATGATCTAATGGTAATGAACTGGGGGAAGTTTAGCAAGGCCTGTTTGTTCAGGTTATTGTTTGTTCTCTGTGTCTTCCAGGATAAGGACATTCTTTTTTTTTTTTTTTTGAAACAGAGTCACTCTGTCACCCTGGGTAGAGTACAGTGGCATCATTGTAGCTCATTGCAAACTCAAACTCCTGGGCTCAAGGGATCCTCCTGCCTTAGTCTCCCAAGTAGCTGGGACTACAGGCACGTACCACAACACCCGGCTAATTTTTCTATGTTTAGCAGAGATGGGGTCTCGCTCTTGCTCAGGCTGGTCTCCAACTCTGGAGCTCAACCAGTCCTCCCACCTCGGCCTCCCTGAGTGCCAGGATTACAGGCATGAGCCACCTCGCCCAGCCAGGATAAGGACATTCTTTTCCTCTGCCTATCGGGAGGAAGGCGCCCTCTGGAATGAAGGTCTTATGAGCTGTTTTCAGAGGAAGGTCGGAGGATTCCTTCATGGCCTGCTGTAGCTCTAGCAGGTGGGTCAGGAGAAGGGCAAAGAGACCTTCCTGCTTCTGCTGTTCCTCAAATGTCAAGGTGCCATATCTTGGGCTAGTGTGTTCTGGACCCCATCACTTGTAAGTGGTAGAACTGGATTTGAATCTAAGCAGGTCTGGTTCCATGGCCTTTTAACCACAGTGCCAAAGTGTGAAGAGATTATTTTCATTACACTGGTCTGCTACAGATTGTCCTGTCAGAGGTGGTGGGTCGAAGTTGACCAGTGCACCGTAAAATCCTTCTTAACGTTCTAATGGAGAACCTAGACGAGCCTGGGCTGAAGCCTCTTACTTTCGGACTCTTCAGATCATTCTAGAGCTACAGCCCTCTTCTGGGTCCCAAGTTACACCTGTGGCCTTAAAGGTTACCTATGAATAAGTTGAGAACCATGTTCCTAACTACATTGAACATTATTAAAAACTTAGATCTTCTTAAGCCACGTAATTTAGTTTGTGGGATTTTACGTTTAGAGTTTTAAAAGTCACGATCTGAAATCAAACCAGGGAAGGAGGTGGAAAACCAGGACTTTGAGCAAGTTATTTTCTCCTCCGCCACCCCAGGTCTCACTCTTCTGTCTGTAAAATAAATGTGCCAGGAATTGTTTCTGATTTCTTCCAAGGCCACCTGTTGTGCTGACATCTTTCCCAAAGGCCTTGTTCACTGTTCCACTTGATGCCCTGTTACCTGCTTACTCGGTGTCAGTGCTGAGACTCACACCTGCACTCATTTCTTCCATTTCAAATCTGATTCTCTGCCACGTCCTGTGCAAATCCCACTGGTCCTTTCAGGCCTGCCCCGCGTGCCTTATGCCCCGCCACATTTCCCCTTAGCCTTCCTGTGGTTCAGCACCTGTGCAGCGTGTTAGTTATAGAAGAGCAATGATTATAAGAAGCTTCTTGAGGTTAGAGACTATGAGGGGTTCATCTTTGAATTGGCTCTGATACAAGAACGTGGTAAATATCTGTTGAATTAATATTCTTCCTCCCTGGAGGAAATCCTTTCAACAGAAATTTATGTAGAGAGCTGGGGCTTGATTAGATACAGTGCTATCCTCAAAGTAAAAAGCAGAACAGATTTAAGCAAGCGGTTACACTGTAACCTACCAGCTGTATCGCAGGAGCGAGCAGAGGCCGAGGTCCTGGGGGTGTGTGGGTGGCGACTGGCTCTGACCAGTTCTGTTCGGGGAATCGGGGACTGTTTCCTGGGGAGAGTCACCCTGGAGCTGGGTCTTGATGGATACATACGTAGGTGTTCTCCAGGAAGGGAGACTCTCACCCAGCAATGGGAAGGAACCTGCCGTGATATTAACATGCCCAGTAGCCGCCTGTGAGTACCGGGGAGCCGCCTGTGAGTACCGGCACGTGGGAAACAAGGTCGTACTGAGGAATCTGGGCTTGATCCTGTAGGTGTGCAGAGGGGGAAGGTTTTGAACGCTTTTGAGCAGGGGAGTGATGGTCTCCTTTGTGTTTTAAATAATTAGCTGTTCACTAAAATAGTAATTAGTTATTGCTACATGGAGGATTGAAGCTTTTAAAGTTTTGTATGTTTTTCTGTATTTTTACATTTTCTTCAATGAGTGCATATTCTGGTTATGTTAAATGTTACCTCCTACCCTAGTTAGAGTAGAAGATAGACCTGAGACAAGGAAACCAGTTTGGGAGGGTGTAGAGAGGATCATGGGTTTAGTTTTGCAGGCTTGAAATGTAAAGCTGATTATCCTGTCTCCTGTAGTAATTAGATTGAGGGCACCCTTCGGGCTGGAATTAACATTCTCTCAGACTTGGGAATGAAATAGCATTCAGTGTGATGATTTCCTCCTCCCAAGACAATCCCACAGTCAGTACAACTCATTTGCCAAACTTTTCGTGGACAGACGGGGGCAGCCTTGCTGTTCTTTCCGCCTGAAGATGGACAGTCCGTTCGTGGCTAACCAGGCACTGCTCTTTCTTCTGAGTGTTACAGACGTTTAACGCGGAGCTGTGCAGCGCTCAGGAGAGTGCCAGCCCTCCTTTCAGATCCTGAAACGCTGTCCGTATGGCCACAGTCATTCTGAGCCTGCACCGGGGTTCCCCAGAGTCTTTCCCTAGGGAGGAAAGGAACCAACTTCTTGGGGTAACTGTAAAAATGACTTTCTGTGTTGTAGGCGTGGAGAGAGAGGCGAGCCAGAAGACAGAAGACGACGGACCTGCCGTGCTCGTGAGTGTCTGGATGCGGAGGGTGGCGTGGAACTCACATTTCTTTCAGTATTTGTTTTGAAGCCCACATTAATTCATTAAATAAATTCTAGTCAGTGTGAGGTGATGGGGATAAGATACAAATAACACAGTTTCTCCACTTGAGGAACTGAGTCTACACAGCATTCTATACAGGAGACACTGGCCGCGTGTGGCCGTTCAGCACTGGAACTGTAGCGGGTCCGAATTGAGGCATCCTTTACATGTAATGTACAACCAGACTTAGTACAGAAATAACAAAGGACCATGAGATGTCTCAATAACTTTTTATATTGATGACAGATTGATATGGTAATATTTTGGATATATTGGGTTAACTGAACTATATTATCAAAATTAATTTTACCTGTTTCATTTTACTTTCTTATTGCTACTAAAATATTTACAACTCTATATGACTTCCAGTATATTTCTGTCGAACAACTACTGGTAGTGAACACAAAATGCAAACCAATAATACCATGTGGTAAAGGTTGTAATAGAGTGTGTTTCGGGGGCTGTGGAGCTAGGGAAGGCCGAATTTGTGCTAAGTTAAAACATTTTTTTAAATTTTTCATTTTCAACTAGTTTTAGATTTGTAAAAATAGGACAAAGAATTCCTATACATCTTTGACCCATATTCCTCAAATATTAACATTTTACATAATCACAGGATAGTTATCAAAATCACTAATACACTTAACACTGATACGGTACTGTTATCTAATATATTAACCTTATTCAAATTTTATCAATTATCCCACTGATGTCCTTTTTCTGGTGCCTTGTATTATATTGGTCAAGACATGAAGTGTATTTTTTGCAGTGGATCAAGGTAAAGTGTTTCGATCACAACCAGCTCCCACAGTATCCACTATCACCTGTGTCCCAAGTGCCCTCAAATCTATTAAAGCCAACCCAGACTTTTCTTGAGCTCACGCTATGACAGGTCACAAATATGCACTTGTGTATTTATAGAATGAATTGCACAAAACAAGTATCTACCTTATTTCATGGGATTCACTCTCATATTTCCTATTGTTTCATCTTGTATTTAATGCCACCAAATAGTTTTCATGATTCACTATTGGGCCATGACCCACAGTATTTCTCTAGAGAATAGAGAATGGGCAAAAGGTTGATGTGTAACCTCTCGGGCTGGGGTGGGGAGGAGCCTGTGGCAGCCTGGGGAAGGCGTCAGGAGGAAGAACACACCCATATGCGTGGGGAACCAAGAGCACTGGCCCTCGAGAGGGCCTCACGCAGTAGTGACACTTGTTTCCAGGCAGAATCACTTTTGCCTAGAAACTCATTGGATCTCAGCTTCTTGGGAGTCAGGTCATCTAATCCCAGTGCAGCCACCCCCAGGGCTTACGCCTTGGTTTTCCTTGTCTGCTGTCAGTACTTATGAGAGGATGGAACTCCACATTCCACAGCAAAACGGCCTGGTGTGCGCTTTGGGAAACCAGTTCTTTTGAAGTTTTCCAAGTACTATAGCAGCACTTCCTAGTATTTTCAGTGTGCAAAAATAGCGCAGGGATGATTGAAGAAGGTGTTTTGAGTGGACAGAGCATCGATCTACATGGCTGCAGATTCAGATGGTTTACTTGGTTCTTAAAACAAACTGTTTAAACTTCCCGATTCCCAACTTATCCGTAAAGTGAGCAGTACCCATCTGCCTCGTCAGAGCGGTTGTGAGGATAGAATGAAATGATAACATGAAAGATTCATGCTGTCAAGTGCTAGGCTGCTGTCAGGTGGTGTTGATAGGAAACGGGTGGGAAAGACAGTGAAAAAGAATGGAGAATACTTGTCCCTAGAGCCAGCTGGTGAGGAGCGTATCGCATGCTGTGACCTTTTAAAAGTAACCCCGGTTTGAACTTCCTGACATAGATTAATCCTACTTCCTTAGAACATTGAATAAATGTATAAAGAAATTTCAATATGCAAAACGTTGAATAAAGCAATCTGTTTAATCCGGCATTTACTTTAAGCCTCTCTGTGTGCTCTGAAGCACGTGCTGCTGTAGTCTCATGCCCAGCGGTAGGACAAAATAACCAGGGTTAGAGCAGTCAGGGATGGAGATTAAGTCTCGTCTTGCTTTTCAGCTGTTGGTCTGCAACATTTCTCACTTAGGAGTCAGCTTATTATTTTTTTAAGATACCTTACACTCCTTGAAAGTTGAGTTCATTTGGCTTTTCAAGAGAGCCCCTGTTAGAGTGGCAGGGGCTGGTGCTGTTCCAGTGGGTTCAGGGACAAGTGACAGACAGGACAAGCACACTCAGCACAATAGATTGGTGATGCGGATCCTCCTGCCACAAGGACACGAGCAAAGGGAATTACTTTGTGGTGTCTGTGTTCACTGTAAATTTGCAACCAGGAATCCATTGAGTTCTGTTGTCTACAGTCTTTCTTGGTCCTCAATTGTGAATGTTCTGAGGGACTAAGAGAAGGACCAGGGGACATGAAACGGGACCCATTTGAAAGGACATTTTTGATTGACTTAGCATCTTTATTGAAAACGTTCTAGATTTCCCAGCCCTGAGAGAAATCCTCTGGCCAATTCTTTGTGATGGTAGATTCTGTAGGTTTTCTCTGCTGTTTGATAAGCAATATGAGGACTAAGGAATGTAAAGAAGTTAAGTCCCAGGAGACAGGAAAAAGTGGCTACAGTAGGCCGTGGCACAATTCCTGCGCTTACACCTCATAGGAGCTGTTGCGTTGAGAGTGGTGGGGCTTGTGGCAGGTGCCAGGCAGGGCGTGGCCAGCGGGAGCCAGCAGGCCAAAGAGCCCACTCGCCTGGGCACACACAGCACTGTCCAAGCCTGGTCTCCACCTGCAGCTCAGAGCTGCCTCTTCTGGACGCCACATCTGTTAGTGTCAAGTTGTTGAACGAGCAGGGGGGCTGAGTTCGTCTATCCCCTCAACAAATGAATGAGTGCTAAACTTTACAATAGATGTTGATCTTTTCCTTACTAAGAAGATTGCTGGGGGCTTATTTCCCAAATTCTCACTCACATGATGGCCGTGGGAAACACTGAGAGGCCGTTTCCTAGAGTTAACTCAGGGACTCTAGCTTAAAATAACTCACAAAAGACTGTGAAATGTGTTAATTTAGAATCAGAAACGTAACAACAAAGTGAATAAATGTGTCATCTTGACCTAGTGCATTATTTCCCTTTAGGCCAGTTGCAGTGTCTTGGTAAGAACCAAGGATCAGGAAGTTAATGAGATGATTCAAATGTCCAGGCGCACATCCGCTACCTACTGCTGTGTAACAAACGACTCTAAAACCCAGACAACAACTGTCTGTCATGTCACTGTTTCTGAGGGTCAGGAACGCTGGGCGACCTTGCCGGGTGCCTCTGACTCAGGGTCTCTCCCAGGCTGTGGTCAAGGTATTGACCAGGGCTAGAGGCGTCTCCAGGTTTGACTCGGGGCGGATCCAGTTCCAAACTCACAAGGTTGTTGTGGGCCTTGGGTCCTCACTGGCTGCTGGCAGAGACATCGCTTCCTTGCCACGTGGGCCCACACAGCTTCTCAGAATCTTTTCATAACTCATCCCAGAAGCGACATCCTGTGACTTGTGCCACATTCTAGAGAGTCACTAGGTCCAGCCCACACCCAGAGGGAGGAGATTACACGAGAGCATTAGCACCGGGATGTAGGGGTCGCTGGGGGCTGTAGGAGAGGCTGCCCACCACGAGAGCCTTCTGCTTCTAGTGATCTGTCCCAAGGTGGAGGTTCTGGGGGGACCTTGGACTTCTGTCAGCGTGGTGGGCTGCCCTCTCCCAAATGCTGCTGGAACTGGGACACTGCCAGCTTATGGCTTTTGTGTGTCCCTTTTCCATGGCCTAAGATGGGTTTCTATATTAGGCCCGTGGCTGAGGTCTGTGCTAAAATGATATGTATGTTTCTAGAGAGAGGGTGAGGCTGTAGTGACCCTGAAAAGTTTAAAAGCCATTGTTGTGTGTTGACCTTGGACTTTCTACTCAGTCTTGGGTCAGACAAGATACCAGAGAACTGATTGATTATAATCAATAATTAATTGATCAGTTATACTCACATTTAAGATTATTAAGGTTATTCCTAGGTCACTTTTGTTGGCATTTTGAATGTTCCCAAACTACTAGATCACTCATCTATACAAAAAGTTTACTTCCCATACATGGGAGGAAATAGCCACCAAAAATGCCTTTTAGAAAGGAAAACAGTTTGGAAGTCCACGTTCTTGTGCAAAACAAAATGCTCGCCAGACACAGCCCTCTGGAAGCCGAGTCTATGACAGAAGTGAGCCCGCCCATCAGAAGACTCAGTGCTGCCAGAGGGAGCAGGAAACTTAATAGCAAGAAAGAACCCCCCAAACCAGGCCTGGGCCTTGTGCCACGTGGCCACTTGTGTGCGTGCAGACGCTGGTGTGCCCCTGGTGACAGCAGGACGTCGCTGCAGAGCAGTTAAGTTCACAGTGATCCCAACCATCCGATGGAAGGCAGGGGTCAGAGTTCAGATATATTTGCCATTTCTGCCTCCTAAGGCCTGAAAGCTAGTAATACATTTTAGAGACATTCACATCCAAAGTGGCTAAATAAAGACACGTACAAAGCATCCATATGTAAAAGGAACATATTTTTTAAAAAGTTCCATTTACATGGAACATATCACCCCTAGAAACTCGCAGAAAAATGAGACCTTATCCGTGGATGTTTTTATCTTTTATGCATGTGATTCTTTGGTGACTGACCACTGTGATAAGGGAACTTTCTCCCTTTTGGGTAAGAAGAAAACGTCTCCAGGTTACCTGTTCAACAGAAATTACAACCACCCTGATATTCACCATAGCAGTTTTTCTTTACGTAGTACGGTAATTAGATGTGGTTTTTTTAAAGCTTCCCCCCTGCTATTTTTTTTCTTCATATAGATTTTTAGAGGGTGTGATCAATTTAGTACTGAGGAAGTTATTGAAAGGTATTTGGGTTAAAAAGCTGAAGACCGACGTACTAAATGTGACCCCTTCCCCCACAGGGACTGCTGGAGTCCTCCGCGGAGAAGGCCCCCGTGTCGGTCCCCGTGTCGGTGTCGTGTGGCGGGGAGAGCCCCCTGGGCGGGATCTGCCTCAGCGAGTCGGACAAGACGGCCGTGCTCACCTTGATCAGAGAGGAGGTAAGGGCCCTGTTGAGTCTGCTTATCGGTTCGTGTCTTTGTGAGGCCCGTGTGCCGGCAGGCAGGTCCTGGCAGGTCGCAGCTCTGCCGGCTCGGGTTCGAGTCGCCAGGCCGGGGGCTCGGATTTCCTGCACGTGCTCAGCGTACAAAGGGCCCCCGTGCAGCTCCGCATCCGAGCGGGAGCCCTGGCTCTCTCATGTCCGGGGAGAAAGAGTTGACAATCTAAAATATTCTTAAAAATTTTGGTACCTTCTTTATCTTTCAGTCTTGACATTTTAAATATCTAATTTTGCCAGCTCTGTTCACTTATATAACTAAGTCACCGCTTTTATTTTACAGAGGATATATGCTCATGCCCCAAAGTTCCTTAAATTCTTTACAGTAATATACAGTTGTTTCCTCCTTTTAGCCATTCTTTAATTAAACAGCTCAACTCTCAAATTCCTGTATTGTGTATCTTTTAAACAGCCTCTGTTCAAAATACATCACTCCTTGGCCTTTCCTGGGTGATCTGAAAACTACGGAAGACATTGTTATGTGCTAGCGTAACTGTGTACTGTTACGTTACCTCCCTCTTCTATTATGTTTCTGTGCGGTATTTTATGTGTTTGGTTTGTGTGTTTCTTAACAATTTCACCTTTTTTTTTTTTTTTAGACGGGGTGGCAGTTTTATTTTTACAATATGGTGAGAGTGATTAAGCACTCAGCTCTAGGGCTTTCAAAGCTTTAGGAAATAGCATCGGGTTGGATGTCAGCTAGTCCTGTTGTCAGAACGTGGAGCAGTGGTAAGGAGGCCACCGGAATCGTGCAAATGAGAACAGTGTTGAGGTTTTGTATTCCTAACCTAGACTGTCTTGGGTTAGACCTGGTTGTGTCCTGATTTTCGTCTGTCTTAAATTCAAACTGTAATAGATCGATTAGGTAAAACCAAGCTGTGTTATACTCTAGATCATCACTAAAGAGATTGAAGCAAATGAATGGAAGAAAAAGTACGAAGAGACCCGACAAGAAGTCTTGGAGATGAGGTTAGACCGGAAGTTTGGGGGAGGGGTCGGATACTTTTATGCATTGTCAGGTTTAATGGGGACAAAGTGATGAAAGTGTTCGTTAACCACAGAACCAGCTGTTGACCTTGAGGGCTTTGCTGTTTGCACCTTACTTGATGATGGAGAATGTCGTTTCATGAGTTATTACTCATCCGTTACTATAGCAAAATACTGTAGCTTATCTTGGGTTGTTCAGAACATTACATATAAGCAGAAACCACATGATTCTGGTCTTCTTAAAAGAATTGGCAGAAATTTATACAAAAATATCCATTTGGAATACAGAGTAATAAGATTTATTGATGTGTTCAGTGATGGAGGCATCGAAATTCATAATACTTTTTAAAAATTAATTATTCATGGTAGCCCAAATGACATAACCACCAAATAGATTATATAATAAAAAGCTTGTTAACAAGAAACAAAACCGATTGACTTTAAATGGAAATCTTTTTATTTTTCCTGCTCACTCCCTAGAGTTATGAGCTGTGGAATGACAAAAGATGGCATCCAAGAAGAGAAGGAATAAAAGCTGAGCTCGCTCACACACTTTATAGGCAGCACTTGAATCATTAAGACACATTTTAAATATGTCTACTCTAATTTCTGGCTCTTGTATTGTTTGGTTTTTGCACATTTCCTGGGTATAAGGCCCTGTGCTGGGCTTGGTGGAGAGGAAGGGACATCCCCGGCCCTTAGAGAGCTTACAGTACCCATCGGGCACAAGTGACGGGCACCGCCAGTGAGGGGTGCGGAGGGGTGACAGGATCAGAAGGACGTTGTTGTGCTTCACTAGGAGAAAAGTTAACATGAGGGTGATCTTTAAAGTTGTTTTAGAAAGTGAAAGACTTAGAATTAAACTTAAATAGGATAAAACTTCTACGTGAATCAGAGGGGACAGAGAACCTGAAAGGGTGGATTGGGGCCAGGAAAGCCTGAAGTCAGATCGGATCTCTTAGGAAGAGCCTGGAATAATGTCTTTAACTTAATTTGTTAACAATCGATTTGTCTAAGTGAAATTAAGCTGTCGAGGTATCAAACAGGTGCAAGGAGAAAGTGGAAGCAGTTGTTTCTATAAATAGAGTAAAAGACTTGGTAAACATAAAATCTTAAGAAAAACCTTTTTGAACTTTAATAAACCTTATAGAATGTGAAAAAAGAGAGAGAGAGAACACCTCCAAAGCAGGTAAATGGGTTATATAAATTTGTCAGTATATATTAATGTGTTTAATTGTTTGGGGCAGCATTTATCTAACTTCAGTAGTCTAAAAATTCCCTTCTGATAATAAATTCATTTTTTTCTTATTTAGGAAAATTGTGGCTGAATATGAAAAGACTATTGCTCAAATGATTGGTAAGGAGAAAAGATTTCTTCTAGGATATGAACCATAGAATCTATCTTAGTCTGTTTGGGCTGCTATAAGAAAATACTATAAACTGGGTGGCTTATGAACAATAAACATTTATTTCTCACAGTTCTGGAGGCTGGGAAGTTCAAGATCAAGGCACTAGCAGGTTCGGTGTCTGGGGAGGGCCCGTTCCTCTTAGAAGGGGTAGCTAGCTCTTGGGGTTCCTTTTATAAGGGCACTAATCCTTATAAAAGATAGCAGAGCCCTCATGACTTAATCACCTCCCAAAAGTCTCCCCTCCCTTAACACTAGCACATTGGGGCTTGGGTGTCAACATACAAATTTGGGGGGAGGAACATAAACATCCAGACCATAGCAAGATCCATGGGTGATTTTCAAATCATAATACAAAATTCATTTTGTCACTTAGATACAGTCAAGTCTCATGATCCATGGTATGTTCTATTAAGTTGCTACAAACACTGAATTAGCAAATACTGAACCATTTCTTCGGGGGGGAAATACAGGGTTATGTCGTGAGCCTCTGGTCACAACATTTTCATCAGTTGATCAATACATAACCTTGTCCTGTGTGTGCTTCTGTTTAGAGTCACATTAATTAGTACATATTTTTGATTAATGAACGGTCAACAGCACTCTAAGTCGTGTCTGAACAAAGCTTTCTAATTTTAAGATACATTACAGCTTTCTTGTGCTTAGGAACACTAGCCAGCACTTCAGCACTACCCTTAGGGGCATCAACGGTTAGATAACCAACCAAAAGAGCAAAAATGCAAAAAATGTGGCACTAAATAGACCACAAAAGGACCCTTGTTGTTAGCATGAAACAAGGCAGAGACTCGCCTTGTTCCACCTCAGCTGAGAATGTGCAGGTCAGGTGACAACAAGTTTCTCTGCTCTGCATCGGTCCGCAAATGACTGCATGAGCCCACCAGTGTTGATTTTGGGGTTACAAATAAATTTTAGCAAGTAGGCGAATTGACAGACTGCGAATAACGAGGACCAGCTGTCGTTAGGTTCATTTTAGAGATAGCAAACACCTGTGTCATGTGACGAGCCCTCGTGCAGTACCGCCTGTTGATTGCCTTGCCACGTCGCTCGTGCCCGCCCGGGGGTCCTTTGTTCCCGTGCACGGCCCTCGCCCCACCGCGAGTTGTCGTCTCCCTGCATCAGATTCGCGGTGCACCGAGTGGTGGTGACCAGCCCTCCTGCGCTGCATGCAGAGCCTCTTCTGGTCTGTGTTGTAAGAACTGCCTCCCCGAATCGAAGTCCGGTCTTTCCGCGCTTGAGCCCTGCATGCTGTTTTCTGCCACCCACAGCAGCTGGGCCACAGCTGTTCCCTGTCTGTGCGACGTTCTCCCCCCAGGTAGCGGCGTGGATCCCACCCTCACTTCTTTCCAGTCTCTGCTCAAGTCTCTCCCCTGACAGGCCCCTCCGTAAATAGCAGCCCCCTCTTGCCCTGGTTTGTTTTTCCCCGTCCTCTGTCCCCATGCTTCTCCCCCACTGGCCTGTTAGTCCTGAGAGTGGGAACCTTGTTCCATCCACGGCTGCGTCCCCACTGCGACAGCGTTGCTCGGCTCGCAGAGACTAGCTGGTAACTATTTCTTGAATAAACATGTCGTTACTTCTGACTTGTGATTCCCAGAAGATGAACAAAGGACAAATATGACCTCTCAGAAGAGCTTCCAGCAGCTGACCATGGAGAAGGAGCAGGCCCTGGCCGACCTCAACTCTGTGGAAAGGTCCCTTTCTGATCTCTTCAGGAGATACGAGAACCTGAAAGGTGTTCTGGAAGGGTTCAAGAAGGTAGTGTGTTCCTTTCCTTCTACCTCCTGGCCAGTAGTGCATTTTTGGGTGATGGATCATCAAACGCAGATGCCAGAGGTGGGGGTGGCCTTTTACACAGGGGCTCACGGCTGCTGGCCTTGTACCTTCTATTCCAGGGAAGCTGGATTTTTTCTGCTCCCAGGCGTCTGGCCCACTGGCTGGCGTGTCTTGGTTGTTCCTCTAGTGGCTCAAGGCAGTAACCCCCAGACACAACTGGAGTGTGGCGTGGGGTGCAAGAGCTAGAACACTCAGAACTTAGTGGAATTCTAGAAATGTTCTCTTTGATGATTCACCTTTTCAATATTAGAAAGTAGAAGTAGAAAGAATTCCATATCAGTGTAATATTTCAAACTTAAATGTAAATAAGCATATTGATTTAGTTTAATTGCACACTATCAATATGACACATTTATAGCAGTGAAATTTCTTTATTTTCATGTTAAAATTAAAATGAGACTGGCCAGTTTAATATGGAGTCAAAATGTCATTTACTTTTGAATAACTGCTTTCCTAAAGTCGGAGTATTGGTATGACTGAACCTTACTGCATGATGCTGAAAATTAATGTGAAGAAATTGTGTGGAATTTCTGCAGTGAGAATTGCATGTGCTTTTTTCAGATCACCACATAGTGTAAATTAAAGGCAGCTGAATTAATTGGGTTTACCCAGTTTTTAAAAAATGAAAACTCTGATTCATGGTAGATTGCTAGTAGAAGAAACAAAATGACCTGTTTAATTTAAATTTTCACTTTGGAACAGAACGAAGAAGCCTTGAAAAAATGTGCTCAGGATTACTTGGCCAGAGTTAAACAAGAGGAACAGCGGTATCAGGCCCTCAAAATCCACGCTGAAGAAAAACTAGACAAGTACGAGCTTATATACTGGAATTTCACTTTTCATGAGATTGTAGGCAGATTCACAGAGGCAAAAGAAATTCATTGTTTTGCAAGTCTGGGTTGTATTTGTATGTATATATTTTATTTCATTTTTTGAACCATCTTTACATGGTTGAAACATTAAAAAAGTATAACAAGGTATACAATCTCTCTCTCCCACCCCTGGGCCCCTGCACTGGATTCCCACCTCTCTGCACACCTCAAGTAATCACTGTCATTGGTTTCTGTTTTTCCTTCCAGATACACCTTTTTCCTTTTCTTTTTTATACATATGATAGCATGCCTTACTTCTTTTGCTTAACAATATAATTTTTTTTTTTTTTTTTGAGACAGAGTCTTGCTTTGTTGCCCGGGCTAGAGTGAGTGCCGTGGCGTCAGCCTAGCTCACAGCAACCTCAAACTCCTGGGCTTAAGCAATCCTTCTGCCTCAGCCTCCCGAATAGCTGGGACTACAGGCATGCGCCACCATGCCTGGCTAATTTTTTCTATATATGTTTTAGTTGGCCGGATAATTTCTTTCTATTTTTAGTAGAGATCGGGTCTCGCTCTTGCTCAGGCTGGTCTCGAACTCCTGACCTCGAGCGATCCGCCCGCCTCAGCCTCCCAGAGTGCTAGGATTACAGGCGTGAGCCACTGCGCCCGGCCAACAATATAATTTTGAAAGTCTTTCCATGTCAATCCATGAAGAGCTTCCTCATTTTATTCAATAGCCATGTGGTATTCCAGTGTTGGAATTCATCGTTTCTTTAAACGATGAAGGTCAGTTAAAATCTTTTGCTGCCGCAGAGGATGCTGCAGGAAATAACCTTGGTGATCATCTCGCATGTACGTGACTTGTCTTTATGATCTGTGTGATAGAAAAGGAATTGCTTGACCAGAGAATATATGAATTTATAATTACAGTAAATGTTGTCAAATTGGCCTCATTAGACCTGTATGAATATAGCCCCCCATACAACATACGAGAGCATCTCTTTCCCTATAGCTTTGCCTACAGATCAACTTTTTGGTTTTTTGCAAATCTTATAGATAAAAATGGCATTTCAGTGTAGGCTTTTGTTTGTTTGTTTGTTTTTTGGCAAGCAACAGAGCATTATTTTATTTGATGTAATTTTGGTGTGAATTTATCTTGTGAGTGAAATTGAATATATTTCAGCATTTATTTATTCATATATTTGCTTTACTGTTAATGACTATTCTTTGCCCATTTTTCTATTGTCAGTTTATATATTTTATATATTAGGGACACCAGCCCTTTGTGATATGAATTTAGAATAATTTTTCCAGTTTTATCGTTTATCTTTTGGCTCTGCCCATGGTGTTTTTTGGTATGCAGAAATTTATTTTTATGCACTGAGATTTATTAGTCATTTCTTCTGCAGCTTCTAGACTCCCTGTCACAGTAGGGAAGATCTTCGCCACGCCGGATAGAAAATGTTCTCTCAGCTTTTCCTTATGCTTCATGGCTTAATTTTTTAATCTTTAATTACAGTACATTTGGAATTTATCCTAGGGAATGGTATCCAACTTTATTGTTTAACTAAAATACACAACTTGTACATTTTGCTGCCTGTATTTCTGTGTTTGTTTTGAGACAGAGTCTCACTCTGTTGCCCGGGCTAGAGTGAGTGCCATGGTGTCAGCCTACCTCACAGCAACCTCAAACTCCTGGGCTCAAGTGATCCTCCTGCCTCAGCCTCCTGAGTAGCTGGGACTACAGGCATGCACCACCATGCCTGGCTGATTTTTTTTCCCATGTATTTTTAGTTGTCCAGCTAATTTCTTTCTATTTTTAGTAGAGACGGGGGTCTCACTCTTGCTCAGGCTGGTCTCGAACTCCTGAGCTCAAACAATCCTCCCACCTTGGCCTCCCAAAGCGCTAGGATTACAGGGGTGAGCCACTACGCCCGGCCTGTATTTCTATTTGTAAAAACTCTTAAGTCCCTTTTCCTCTTCCTACTCCCATAGTAGTGTAATTAGGTTCATTGTATATCTCTACAGAGGTGATATATGTCCCTCTACACACTATACACAGGTTATTGTAGAACTCTCTAGTGTTTTCTTTTTACAATACTCCAAGATGGTTTCAAACATTTTGTTTTTTACTTTAAAAAAATACTATATTGGAGTCATATTATATAAATTTCCTTAATAGTATAACATAGCCAGGTTTTCATGTTAGAACACATAGCTCAGTCTAAATCTTTTTATTAGGTCGTGGTACT
>CM052451.1:2984069-3002018 GCA_028533085.1 Varecia variegata | reverse complement strand
TAATGTATCTATTATATACATCTCTCTATTTATATGTCTAATTATATACACAAGAATGCCTTTTACTATTGAAATTCTGTCCCTAAGGCAAAACAAGCTATTGTATGTTTAGGAGAAGGGCTGCATGTTAGATTTTGTTTCAGAGCCCGTTTTTATGAGTTATATCAGCTGACCATAGGACAACATGATGAATACATTAATTAAAGTAACATCCATGTTTGAGCCTCCTGTCCTTATCTATAATATACAGTAATGATATCAATTATCTCAATCCGTGACATCCTCCCTGTGAAGATGAAGTAATGTATGTGAAAGTGATGAGCTGTAAAGTGCCACAGATGTTCTTTGTTTAGAAAGTTTGTTCTGGCAGTGGCATCGGGAGGGATGGGGAGGTGGGGAGAGCTGGAGGGACAGCTGGGAATTTGTAGCAGAGCGTCCTGCTGTGTCGGGGTGGCATGGTGGGGTGGAGAGGAAGGGGCAGGTTTAAAGGCCATATGAAGGAAGATTCCTTACAAGTTCAGTACCTGGTTGACCGGGGAGGGGGATGGGGGAGGTGGGCGGGGAACTGATTAGCGGGTGGAGTTGGAGGCACGTGTGGAGGAGGCTGGGTTGAAGAGGGGGGTGAAGGAGTTGGCTTATCGAGTTTAAGGCTTTGGAACCATTCAGGTGGCCAATCGTCAGAGTCTTGGGACCCAAACATATCCAGGAGATTATCTGGAGCCCAGGGCTTTGACCTGGTCGTTAAGTCTCTGTCACCAGAGTTGGAAAAGGGAAGTAGAGGGTACGGGGGAGGTGGTGGCCAAGAGACTTGCACATCATGAAGCTCATTCTGTCTAAAGCAGGCGCTGGCATAGGTCAACACCAAATAGACATCTGGATGACAGAACGAGAGCACTGAACCGACACAGCCATTTATGATACAGCATTGCCTTCTGTGAAGGGAAGGAGTAAATACCTATTTTGAACTGAAGCCTGGGGACAGTAGCTCTCAGCATGTCATGTTTCCCCCAGTTGGTTTCAGCACGTGGACCTGCAGGGCAGAGGGGAGGAGATGTGTTTGACACCAGAGCAGCAGGTAGAGCCGCTGCCCAGGTCACCGGATGCCTGGGAAGAGCTTGTTCCTTTCCTTTTTGTTATTCTCTCCCGCGAGGGTGAGGGCTCCGGACTGTGGGGCAGAAGCGAGTATGCTCCTCTGCCCCAGTCCTCTCGCACCGCTCTCCTTAGCAAGTTCTTTTCTGTGAGTCTGGACGGCCTTGGCTTTTGGTGGCTTGAGCTGTAGTTTAGCTCATGGGCAGCCGTGTTGGCTCGTGCCCTGGCTCCGGGACTGCCGCCTCCATCCTCCCTGGTTCTCAGGCTAGCTGCTCTGGACCGTCTGCCAGACACCCCAGGGGCTGTGAGAGAAGGTCAGAAGGCACCAGCATCTCTCCTTCCTTCTCCCCTTCCACCCTCTGAACCCCTGGTCTCTTGGAGTCTGGCACCCCAGAGCCAGCTGGACTAGTTCCTGCCCTGCCCAGCCTGGGCAGCGACAGCACCCTGCCGGGCCTGCTCTTGTATTTACCTTTCATTGATAATTGACTCTTAGATAATGGCTCCTGGGAAATGACATGGCCTAGAGGAAAGAGCCTGGGATTGGGGAATTCAGGAAGGGCTGGGTTGGAATACTGGCTGGACTCCTGCTACCGGGGTGACCTTGGGCAAGTTCCTTCACCGTTTCTTGTCTGTACGATGGGATTGTTAGGGCGAAGCCATACTGTGTGAAAGTACCTCAGTTTCCTTCCTTCTTGCTCAGGCTGCGCTTTGCCAAAACACCAGATTGATGCCAGGAGTTGTGGGCTCTGTCTTCGCTTGGCTCCTTGGGGAAGTCACTTCCCCAGCTGAGGAGTCCCCTCTCAGAGGACTGGCGTGGTGAATGCAGAGGTGTCCACAGGACCTGGAGTGCTGACGGTCTGCGAACCTGCGCGTCTGCAGTTGTGTCTTCTGGTCATTTCTCTGCGCTTTCTTACTCTCGCTAGAAGAGGGGAAAGGGGAAGAGGTGGCACAGGCAAAATTTTCCTTTAACCAGAAATACTCCCGTTTCTAGAAAAAGGCTTAACGTGGGAGGTGTGTCACACCTCTGTAGGGGCGCCTCACCTCCTTCCTTGCTGATGGAAGAGAATAAACCCTCCACCTCCCTCTCACGGGCGTCAGCTCCTTCGAGGTCCGTAGTGGCAGAAGAGCTCTCGTGCAAAAGGCAAGGCCCTGGAGTGTCTTCATGAACCCATCTGTCGTTTCACAGGAGCCTGCCCTGTGCCACATTGTTCCAGACGATGTGGAAGTCTGAGCAATGCACAGGCCACTCCTGACTTCCAGACTTCTGACGTGGGACGGCTGCTGCTCCCTCTGCCTCCACTCCCTCTGCCCGCCCCGCCCCTGCTCTTCCTTCCTCCCCTGTGCTCACTGCTGGGGTCGCTCTGGGGGCTGCTGGCGGCCTGGGCCCTTCTCTGGCCGCCGGCTGCTCTGTCTCTAGTGCAGGGTCAACAGGGCCAGCCAGTGCCTGCCGCAGGGTCCTCCAGCCTGGCATCACCTGGGAGCCCTGAAAACCTACAGGGGCCGGGGTGCCTATCCCACACGAGTTCGTTTAAAAGTCTCCCCAGGTGATTCCCCTAAGCAGCCTTCCAAACTCTTTCCTACCAACCTCTGTCTTGCCTGCAAATCTACTCAGACCCCCTCGTCACCATGCTTTCTGTCACTCCCTGTAGCCTGTGCCTCAAACTCTCTGTCCCCAAGTCTTTGTCCCTCTTTTCATTGTGGCTCAGTCCTTTCCTGCCTATTCCACCCTCTTCTGGTTCTTGTCCCACAAGGGCCCTGCCCAGGCCATGGGAACTGCAAACTGAAGTGACACCCAAGTTGGAACCTAGAAACATTGTTTGCCAGTGGTGGACCAGACTGGTACCAGTCTTCCGGCACTGTATGAACTCAGCGGGCTTATTTTGGACTGGTTTGGGAACTTAACCACTGTGCAAATATTGTTTTCATTTAAAATTTGAGGAGTCCACTATGCAAAGCAGTAAGATTTGCCCATGCCCTCCGTGCGCTTACTATCTAGTAAGAAGAGACCTAGACTCACAGGAAAATATACTGCCGCAGAGTCCAGGGCCACAGTTTGTCCTCTAGACCAGCCGTTCTTACATGTGGGCCTATTGAGGGATCACTTGGGAGTGTTTAAAAAACATACCTGTTCTGACCACATGCCACTCAGTTCTGATTCAGTGTTTCACGTTGGAGAAGGAACTGGTACGTGAATTCAGAGAGAGGGGAGGTCAGAACAGGCTGGAGTCGGTGGGGGAGGCTTCGTGACGAAGGGGTCCTGAGTTTGTCCTTTTCCTAGAGGCGTCCGAGCCGTGGCCAGGGAGGCCTTGCACGGGCACCCTCCCTAGCTGCTGTTTCTCGGTGTCCCTGCCCTGACGCCTGGCTGCCGGGGCTCAGCTCAGGCGTGTTGGCACATTCTTCCTTGATCAGGAAGTGTCTGCCTGGGGCTGCTGGTGTGCCACCCCGGCCGCCAGCTGTCACCATTAATCTTCTAGGTCCAGTAATTGGGGTGGACACTGAGCATCACTTTGAATCAAGCTTCAAATATCCCTGCGCTGCTTTCTCCTGTGTCATCCATTTCCCCCTGGGTGGGGAGGAAGGTGGGGGGAAAGCAGCCTTTTCAGACATTTGTCATATTTTCCTGGCTTCTCGGCGTGGAGAGGAGGAGGTACATTTGAGCCCAGGAGCAGACCCCTGGGGTGACTGGGCCCGCACGGCTGCTGCTCTATCTTGCTCTGCACAGGGCGAGCTGCCCGGGAGGCTGGGACCGAGGGTGGAGCGGCCCTGGAGGGACGGGTGGGGCATGAAGTAGTTGCAGTCTGGTCGGCTCCCGTCTGTCATTAGGGGTGGCTTAGTGTCCGCATGGCTCCCCGAATCCCACTTCATCGCTCATAATTCAGGACTGGGCTCTGGAGGCCTCGGGCTGTGGTTTAGGGTGAGGGGAGAGAGTTGTGCAAGGACAGCTCTGAGACTTGGCATTTGCATCTTGTAATTAGCTTTGCGGGAGGGGGCCAGGAACTACCACACGCCAGGCTCGCTCCACGCATTTCCACGTAATTCTCCCAACCGCCCTACGAATAGGGTTATTATCTCCATTTTATAGGTAAAGAAGCTCGCCTGCGGTCACAGAGCATTAATGTCACAGCTAGAATTCCAGCAGCTCAAGCTTTTAAATTACAGCGTGTTGCTTCTAGGGCATCGGCGGGGAAGTCAGGAGACTTGAGCTTTGGTTCAGGCTGTGCCACCAATTATGTGACCTTGGACCAATCCCCTCACTCGCAAGTCACTTTCCTCAACTGCGAAATGGGGTGGAGGGTGGTGGCAGATGCTCAGTCCCCAGCAGAGGCCTGGGTCTCCCCATGTCCCCGGAGCCCTTGGCTGCAGTGAGGCCGTGCGGAGGGGTCTCCCGGCAGCCCGAGTCTGAGCAGAGCTGAGTCAGTGCCCGGAGTGGCTCGGGCTGCCCTCGGGGACAGCGTCGGTCACTCCTATGCCTTCTGGGGAACGACAGCTCCTCCTCGGACTCTGACTTCGGGGCTACAGGCTTGTTTCTCCCCACCCAATGGAGGTTTCCTAAAAAGATAAAAAAGCAGTCACCGTGTCGAGAAAATTGTGTAAATAAAAGTATAAATCAGATCATCGACAGTTCAAATGCTAATCTGGCTACTCAAAGGCGACTTTTCAGTTCAGCGCCTCGTTTGCAAAGGGAGGCAGGTAGAGTGCAGAGTCCTGTCTCGAGGTCCCCCACTCTAAAATCCTGGGGTTCTGAGAATCCCTTTTTTGTGGTATTATCCCTGGATCCACTTTCTTGCTTGGATTTGCTTCAAATAATGCCGTTCATTTAGACAACTGGGGCTAGAAGGACTCTTCCTTGTCATCTGAGACATTTCTTAAGGCCATCTTCTGGAATATAACGGGTCATTTCACTGCTAATCTTTGGGTACATTCACTAAATTCTATCCAAGATCCACCTTCTTTCAGTTGCCTTGAGATGACTCCAGGTGCTGGGAGCTTCAAAGGTTTTTCTTTGAGGCTTTTGGCAACAGTTTAAGAGGTCACCAGGAGCTAGGAAAAGAGTCCCAGGTTCTTGAAGGAGTGGATTTTCCAAGGTAGACATTAGGAACTCCAGGGTTGTGATTTCTAATCTTGACTATTCCTTTGGTATGTGACCGTCCCTGTGTCTTCATTGCTTCATCCCTGACAATGGAGAAATTAGGAAGCTAAAGAGCTTATGCCAGGTGGACTCTGTTGCCAGACATGGTGCCTGTGAGTTGCTTGCTGTTTTAATGGTACATACTTGTGTTCCATTGTGTACAGACATCGTTTCGTTTGCTACTCACAACAGTCCTGTGAAGTAGGCTGAACAGATCTATTTCTTTTATTTCTATACTGTGTGGGTTTGTACCCTATGTATTATGAAAAGAATTTTGAAGTGGCTTAAAACAGGACAAAGTGAATGAGATCTCAGCACAGAAAACATATAGTAGCTAACACTTGTTGAGAGTCTTCTATGCATCAGGGACAATTCCAAGTGCTCTTAAATGTATTAGCTCGTCTTTACACCTGTCTGATGAGGTAGGTACTATTATTATCCCTATTTTTACAGAAGGGAAAATGGAGGCTCATTGTTATTCACAATGGGGCACAGACTTTAAACCACTGTACTCGAACACCTCTCTATAGCAAATGAGGCTACAGGTAATGTTAATGCCACAGGCTCCCATCAGGAATCCTGAATTATTTTTCAGGAATTATTATCGCTGTTTCACAGGTGAGGGTTGTGAGCTAAAGAGTGGTTAAGGGACTTGCTCAAGGTGGCCAGGCTGGAAAATGGTCTAAACAGAGCTGGAGTCTTGGGCTTCTGTCTCTTGGTGCTGTTCCACAGCCTCACGTGGCATCCGTCTTAAAGTGAAATACGCGTGTCTTTCAGAACCTGGCAATTGGGGCAGGAGCAGTCGGATCCTTGCAGCTGACCTACATCTCGAAGGTAATGTTGGCCTGGAACTCTGGGAATTCATGTTCTCTAAGTAGGTTCAGTATCTAAACAAGAGGGAGTGTCAAATCCTTTGGGCATTACTATTTGGGGACGGGGCATGGGATTAAGATGCTCCCTTTTCCCCAGACGTCGCCGGTGGAGGCTTTGGGGGTGGTCATGCAAGCTCTCGCAGAGTGGGCCGCAGCCTCGCACGCCTTGGACAGTCAGTTGGTAACGCTCCCAGCTCCTGCGGAGGAGGTGGAGGTGGTGGCTGAGCTGGAGGTAGGGGTAGGACGTGACCTTTTTTGTAATTGGGACAAAAAAGAATACAAAAGCAACCCCAAATCCAGTAACTGTGAAGGATACTCTCAAAGGGCACAGCTAAACAGAGACAGCTCAGAAAGTGTCGGGGCTTCACTGGAATTTTTATAAATCACCTGGCAGATTCCTACAGAGGGAAGGCTAAGAATGCCGGAGAAGCTGCTCAGATGTGCCAGGAAGACGTTCAGCTGCCAGATGACAGCTGGAAAGCCTGGCAGGTAGCCGCCAAGCCGCCCCTAGTCCAGTTTGCACAGAGCAGAAAGAGCAGCCCCTCTCAGTGAGCTGAGAGCCGGGTGGGGGGCCACTGAACCACGCCCACCTGCAACTGCTGAACTCAGCGTCTTTCAGCGGCCCCTCCCTGGGGCAGGCACCAGCGCTGACCCGTGATGCAGCAGTGATGCAAAGGCTGGGGCTTTGGAGCCTCCCAGGAGGAGGAACTCTTTGTACAGGGAGGAGAGCCAGGTGGCAGGGAGCCAGCGCTGAGCTTTCAGAAGTGCTGCTCTGCCCGCACACCCCGGCTTCAGGCCTCCTGGGGGCCTCTGGTGCCTTGTCCACCCTGTCCCGCCCTCGGGGGCTTGAGCTGAGTGGCTGCTGTCTCTCTCTTGTAACAACCAAGCTTTGGGAGGCCGGCGATGAGCCTGGAGGGGCCCGGGGGCCTCAGGAGGAGAGCCCACCTTTAGCGGGAGCTGCAGGCAGGGTCTGGCAGACACAACCCGGCACGGAGGCAGATGCCAGGCAGGGCAGCATCGGGGTGGATTAGAGAGGGCAGATAATGACCTCAGGGGAGGGGGAAGGGCCTTTCAAAGCGCAGCTTTGCTGGCGCAGCTGCGGGCAGTTTGCGGTGAGCCCAGGGCCCTGCGGCCGCCTCCCCAGCCCCTCCCCGCCCGGGGCCTGGGACCTGCCTTCCCTCTCTCTCCATCCCCATCTTGCTGAGAGCTTATGAGGTCATTTCTCCAGGAGGTTTGGAGAAAGAGAATTGAGATAGTGGGGGAGCAGAGAACCTCGTGATAATAAATGGAAACTGAAACCATCTCCCGTTTGAAAGGGTTTGGGAGGACTTTTTTTTTGCTGGGGGAAGACTGAATACAATCTCCTGCTGAATCACGATTTACAAATGCGGCTCAGACCGGGGCTTTTAGAATCCTCAGCTTCGGAGGCTGCCTGGTTTAGGAAAGACCACCTGCCTTTTAGCCCTTCCTGAGAGAGGCAGGCCTGGATGGGTGTTCTTTGTGTGTGTGCAAAACCCACAGCTGCCACCGGGTCGGGTTACAAGAGCTGGGAGCCTTTAACTCCTGCCTGACTCAATGCTAGCCAGAGAGCGGCGGTTTTCCCAGAAGGACGTTTCACCGTGCTGCTGGTAGCCGACCCGGCAGTGCGTGTTGTTTCTTGGTAACCTTTAGGTGTTCCCTCCCGGAGGAAAGCACCTGCCACCGTGTCGGGCGGCCCAGCTGGCCAGTGCCTGCCGTGGCCTCTGCTCAGGGCGCACCTCCCCCGCCCTCTCCTGAGAGCTGGCATTGGGAAGATGGGACCAGCGTGTGGTCCCTCGGAGAGGCAGAGATGCACGTGCTTGATCTGCAGTCATCCAGGGCGTCCACGGCAGCAGAATGAGTTCTTGGGCAAACTAGAAAATAATTGAAGGGGCCCTTTGACCCCAGCCATACCCCTTCTGCCTGATGATCCTTTTCTTCCGTTCCAGCCATCTCTGCACAGCCAACCCCACTGTCCCACCCCAGCTGTGTCCCATTTTGTCAGGGCCTTGCCCTCCACTACCTGTGGGGAGGAATTTCCTAGAACAGTAATTCTTAACTTTTTTTGTGTGGGGGTCATGGATCCTTTTGAGTGTCTGATGAAAAGCGTGGACTCATTTTCCAGGTAAACGTATAGATGTGTGTACACACCCTGACTTTGCCTATAATTTCAGGGGGCTCAGTGACCCCCTGACGCTGGTCCAGAGACCCCACTTTAGAACCCTTTCACTCATCACTCATCCAGGTGGCTGCTGTTCCCCTGCTCCTGATGCCACCTTGTGGGGCAAGGTCACCCAGACACTGGGCCAGAGCTGCACCAGACCTACGAGACCTTGTTGTGCTGCTGCTCCTTCTGGCAGAGGGGCCCCAGCTCCCCTTCCGGCCAAGGGCAGACAGGGTGGGCCGGCCCTAGCCGTGCCCAGCTGCTGACGCTGCCGAGCTGCTGCTCCTGTGGTCTGCGTTCGATCTGATAAGAGCAAGTTCCTGAGAGTCTGCTGTGCCGTGGAGCAGTCCTGTCTGCGTCACCCTACGGGGGACAGTGCCCACTCCCTCCTCACACCGCCAACCTCCATTCACTGCTGGGGTGTTCGCGGGACCCACCAGTCAACCACTGTGGTGCAGCTGCTCAGCTGTGGCCACCTCGGGGGTGCAGGTGGCTGTGCTTCGGTGCCCTCCCTGGGGTCAGGCTGCCAGGTGTCCACAGCCATCTGCAGCCACACTTCTCCCTGCGGATCTTCTCTGTTCTGTCACCCTGTCCGAAAGGGGCACCATCACCAACACAGTGGGTGGGGTAGAGTGGGATCATTCCTCCCAGCGGTGACCGGATGGCAGGGAGAGGCCAAAGCCACATTTCCGTGATAAGTGAGATTCTCCCTCGGCCCTTCTCTCTGCAGGGCACAGCAGCAGGTAGGTATAATTTCATGCTCCTCTCTCTGCATTCCGTGACTGTAAGATGGGGACTCGTCTTTTTACTCTGGCTTTACTAATTGGGAGGGTGACCGGAGACACGGAGGGTCTTACCTCTGCCACGCAGCCCATCAGGGCACTAGAACCGATCCTGTTGATTCAGCAGCGAGTGGCTTTGCCACGTCACCTTTCCGTGGCGAGCCACAGGGCGTGAGGCAGGTTTAGGTGGACGTGGTGCCCTCACACGTACCTGCTGACCGAGAACTGGAGAAGGGCCTGGACACAAACGCGAAGCCAGACCGTCACTTTGAAGGCGCCAGCTCCCAGCCTGAGCTCGGGAGCATCTCACGGGGTAGCCGGCTGGGAAGTGGGGGTCCAGGCAGAGCATTTGTAATCCAGACAGAGATTAAACTGTCAGCCAGGGCTGCCCTCTCTAGTCAGTGGTGACCGTGAGTTTTTCAGAGACAGGGCAATTCTATTAATAACAGAATGAATATTCCAACATTAAGCCAGAGAGGGTCTTGGAGTACAGAACAAGAAAATGAGTCACTGAGACCACATCAGCTGCAAGCAGGACAGAAAGGCACACACTATGGTTCAGGCTGCATTCGGGGGTCAGAAACGCAGGAAAAGGAGAGCAAGGGGGCCCGGACCGTGATGTTACAGACCGCCGGTGTCCTGTGGCCTGTACGTCTAGACATGACTGAATGTGGGGAATCTGCACTCAGGATGTGTGGGTTTCCCTTTGCTTAAATCCTCATATTTTTCAGGACTTTTTTTGGTCCTATGACCGCTACCTCACATCATGATAAACATACCAAAATGCAGCCATAGCCCTCATTAAATATAATTGTTTGGCTATAAAATATTTGAAAGGATTTTAATCATTTTATTTTTGGAAGGACAGGGCGATGAGTAACTCATCTAATTTATTTTTGGTTCTAATTTCTGGGAAATCCTCTTGCAGACACAAGAGATTCTTGTGAACTAAGAAAATCTAAGCTACTAATTATTTGCAAATGTAATGAAGTTTTTTTGCATGCTTCATTGAAAAATTAATGAAGTTGACTTAATGTGATGGCTCGTACACATTTAAATACTTGTCAGTGAGGTTGATATCATGCTGTTATGCAGACATTGAATTAGATATTTATTAACATTGGCTATGCCATCTTTGTTTTGTATGTTGGAGGCCAAGCAATTTTCTGGGTCTCGTATGTTTTTGCAGGCCCCGAGAAGCTCATGGGTCCTCAGCATTTTGCCCATAGTTCCAAGTGACATTATTATCCCTTATTTGATAGAACAGGAAATAATGGAGGTCACATAGCTGGAGCACCTGTCATTTGAGACTCTCTGTCTCCAAAGCCCAGGGTGGAGCTTCTTTTGATCTTTTATGAGGTGCTGCCTCAGTTCCTATTTGAGTATTTGGGGTGATATTAATTTTGCTTAAGGAATCTGGGCAGTTGTTTAAGAAGAACTTACAGCCAAGAGCCAGAACCTAGACAGACTGGTGGGTCAGTCCCTGTTAGACCCTAGCAGCTGTGAGCCATGAAGTGACTTTAATTTTGACTCCAGATTTGCTTCAGCTCCTGGCTTCTAAACTGCCTCCCATGCAAGCAGCGAGCACTGCAGCCCCGAGTGAGGACAAGTAGAAGAATGCCCTCGGCTAAAAAGGGGATGGAGGGAATGGTGTGTCCAGGAGACGATTATGACAGTATGTGAAGAGTCCCCAGCCTGGGTCCATGGGAAGGTGGATACCTCCTTAGAGACCTCAGGTATAGGGGTGAAGGCCTGCCCTGGGGAGGGTCAGCTGCATCAAGGACAGTCACCTGGTATTTGCATGTGATGGAATATGAGGGGCTGTCTCTGTTCTTTCAGTGTGTTTGAACTTGAATGATGTGGGCTCACATATGCAGACACTCAGGAATGTGCGAGCAAGGGGTAGGATTGCAAAAGCCAGTTGAAATAGAGCAACAGGAGGTATAAAAATACTTCCACTTCCTTATGTCCTTCCCTTAAATACACAGGTACACTCTCTGAGGCCATCAGCCCCTCTCTGGCCATGGGGAAAGTGCCCATTTTCATGGTTGAGTGGTCAGGGTAGAGGCAAAGGCAATTGGTCTGTGTCTAAATGCGGCCAGTGGTGCGCGAGGCCGCCTCTTTCTGTGTGCTCGGACTGGAATCGCTGTTTGTACTGATACCACCTTCAACTGGGAGAACTGCTTAGGGAGGGGTCGGTGGTTGAAAGAAGAGAGAGGAGTGGAACCCTGAGGGTGTGAATTAGGCCAGGACAGCTTCAAGAACTCAAGCGATTCAGCTGGAAAAAATCAAACAACCCCATTAAAAATGGGCAAAAGACATGAACAGAAACTTTTCAAAAGAAGATAGACTAATGGCCAAAAAACATGAAAAAATGCTCAACATCATTAATCATCAGGGAATGTTAATATTGACTGCCATACTTGGAAAAAAAAAAATTCCTTGGGATCATCAGAGAAATGCAAATCAAAACCACAATGAGATATCGCTTAACTCCAGTGAGAATGGCTTTTATCAAAAAGTCCCAAAACAACAAATGTTGGCATGGATGCAGAGAGACAGGAACACTCAGACACTGCTGGTGGGACTGCAAACTAGTGCAACCTCCGTAGAAAGCAATATGGAGATACCTCAGAGAACTAATAGGACTCAATGGCTTTTGAAAGTGATTCTTGCAAAGACAAAGGTTAACACAGACATCAAGATAGTGCTTATCTCTGAGGGGTGGGGACTTCATCAGGGAGGGGCATAGAGAGGGCTTCTAAGAAATAGGAAAGATAATGGCTGTTACTTAATCTGGATGATGAGTTCAGGGTTTTCACTTTATTATTATTTTTAAATGTACACATAAGTTTGATATTCTCTTTTTATGTATGAAAACTTTCACAATAAGAAATTTTCAATGCTGTTAGAAACATACTCATGTTTCTTTTATTTTTTATTTGATTTAGGTGAGCATAGCTACCCCAAAGCAGAAACCAAAAACTCCATTTTGCTTTGGTAAGTACTGAGCCAGGGGACGGGTTTTCTTAACACTCGTACAACTTCCTCTTTTGCGTGGAGACAGTCCTGTGATCACATGTGACTGTGTCCTGTGCGCATGAGTGACTTCAATCACAGGGATGTTCCTGGGTGTCAGGTGATACCACTTTCCTTGGTCTCGCTGCAAAGATTGTTAATAACATTAGGACAGAGGTATAGGGACCAGTAACATTTCAGTTTTCTTTTTCTTTTGGTTTTAATTTATGTTTTTTTAATTGGCAATAATTATACATTTTCATGGGGTACGTAACGTGTAGTGTCATTAGCTTATCCATCATCTCAAATATTTATCTCTTTTCTGGTTTTAATTTCATTTTTTTTAATTGGTAAATAACAATTATACATTTCAGTTTTCTCGATGCCACAGGGTGGGTGCAAAATGTCTCCCAGAAGTTTCTGGGAACCTTCATCTTAGAGCTGAGTAGTTGGCGTGCCCAGAAGGGTGGAGACTCGGAGGAGGCCGTGTCAGGAAGGGGAGAACAGAAAGGAAGGAACATTCTGTTGAGCATCTCAGTGTTGCCCAAAGATCGACCGTTTTGAGGGATGATGTAGGAAGCAGAGCCACTCGGTGGGTGCCCCACATCAGGGAATCGTTGTGAATTCAATGAATGGGTCATTGAGTACTTATTTGGCTCCCACTGTGTTCTCAGAACTGTCCTAAGTGTGAAGAGCAAATGCTCATAAGTAGTTTCTGTTGCGTATCTGGCGTGGTTCTGAATGAAGCCTTCACGAAGGCAGGGACATTCCTCTGCTTTGTCATGTGGCGTCCTGAGCACTTACACTGGTTCCTGGTGCATTGTGGATGCCCAGTAGATGTTTGTTGAATGAATGAAAGAACTGATGAATTCTGTGTCTACCCCATGAAGCTCGCCTCCTACAGCTGCGGCTGACACAGGAATAAAACAGTCTCTTGAACTGCTCTCTCTCCCCACTTCCGATTGGTTCAAACTTCTTTGGTGCTGTCATTCTTCCATTTCTTTCAAACATCATGGCTAAGCTCAAAAATGACTCTCAGATTTTGTGGTCATCACATCTAAAAAAGTATTATAATACTAAACCTAGAACTATATTGTTGACTCAGTGGGATGCTCGGAGGAAAGAACAGGTGGACAGTGAGGCCGAGGTCACGGATTCGATCTCAGACAAGCTTCGTTCCGTTTCCCAGCCACAGACAAGGCTCCCGGTCCAGGCCAGTCGTGTCTGTGGGACAAAGCCCTGTGTGCCAGCACGCCTGTGGCTCTGTTAGCACTCGCCGCAGAACAGCGCAGTAAGGCTGCTGCTCGTGTCAGGTGTCGTTCTTGTGGTCAATGGGATAATCCTCGTTTCTACAGGTGGGAGGGAGAGCGAGCAGGTGTGACCTGCTGCTTCCTAGATGTCCACCCAGGTGACTCGGCATCGTGGGAAATTTCTTGATCTGCATTGTGGGTCCGTCTGTCTTGCTACCTCTGTGGACCCTTGTTGGGTCGTTTGCATTCTGAGCATCTCCCCTTCTCCTCCGTGACTTTTGCAGTTATCAATGCCCTGTCTCAGAGATATTTCCTTCAAGCCAACGACCAGAAAGACCTGAAGGACTGGGTTGAAGCCCTGAACCAAGCCAGCAAGATCACGGTACGTACGGTTTCTCCTCCTTTCCTGGGGTAGCAAACGTGCCCCTTCCCAGCATGTGTTTGGGGTTGGGGAAAAGCTCCGACGGCAGCGGGGACCTTCCCAGGGGCCTGGCGCACACCCGGTTCTCCTCTGCCTCTTCCCGAACCTGGGCTGACCGACCACGAGGTGAACCCGGAGTTTGAGTTTGAACCAAGTTCAAGGGGAAGTTTCTGGAGCGTCCGCTTCGTGCTTCCTGGGAGGGCGCCCGGGCAGTCATGGCTTGGGTGATTCTGGGCCGTGAGTCAGAGCGTGGGGGGACTGGAAAATGGATTGCTGGCTGGAGGGGAAAAGCTTGGGAGGGGGCAGTCAGCACTGGTTCCTGGATACTCTTCTTGCTTGCGGAGCTGCTTGCAGGGTTGGTCCGAACCGTCCACCGACCTGGCCTGGAACTGTCCTGGGAGGACTCTCGTTTTCCTTGTCTCGGCTGATGAAGAATTCCTTCCTTCTTCCTTAGCTGGACATACAGAAATACAGAAAAAGAAAGGGGAAAGGATAAGAAGGAAGGAGAAGGAAAACTGTATGTCTTAGAATAAAGTCGACCTTTCATCAGTAAGGCAGGCAGACTCTTGGCTTATGGGTCATGGTTTGGACGCCGAAAAGTTTGAGTTTCTGTGTTACACAGCCAGAAACGCTCCCATTTGAGGGACTTCTAGTAATAACAGCTCTGTACTGGGGCAAATCATTCTCCAGATACCTCAGAGTTCCTGTGAATACAGGAATAGAAATCTGCTCACCTGTCGAGCGTCTGTGTTGCTTCACCCACGCTGAGTTCAACTGAGTCATCTCAGCAGTTTTGCTTGTTGGCTTGTTATGCTGATAAACCTTGATAAACCTGTGAAAAGAAAGCGAAACGGCAGGCAGGAGGAAGCAAGGAAGCTAGCGGGCTCACTCGTGCCACCTTGTGTGCTTGGCTGCTGGTTTTAGTAAAGGTTTTCGTCATTCATGTTGGGGGTCCTCACCCTTTAGCATCCTGTACAATTTGATGTTTCTTTCTGTGTCTAATACTTGATTATTATTATTATTATTATTTTTTTTTTTGAGACAGAGTCTCACTCTGTTGCCCTGGCTAGAGTGCCGTGGTGTCATCATAGCTCACTGCAGACTCAAACTCCCGGGCTCAAGCGATTCTCCTGCCTCAGCCTCCTGAGTAGCTGGGGATACAGGCATGTGCCACCATGCCTGGCTGATTTTTCTACTTTTTGTAGTGATGGGGTGTCGCTCTTGCTCAGGCTGGTCTCAAACTCCTGAGCTCAAGCGATCCTCCCACCTCTGCCTCCCAGAGTGCTAGGATTACAGGCGTGAGCAACTGTGCCTGCCCTGAGTCCTTATATTTGAAGCAAATATTAGACATATAGTATTTAAAGAATTGGGTTCTCTCAGAATATGAGTATTCATGTATTAGTTTCCTAGGGCTGTTGTAACAAACTGGGAGGCTTAGAACAATGGAAATTTGTTCTGGAGACTACAAGTCAGAAATCACAGTG
Source organism: Varecia variegata (assembly GCA_028533085.1). NCBI lineage: Eukaryota > Metazoa > Chordata > Mammalia > Primates > Lemuridae > Varecia > Varecia variegata. Next base: position 2,986,791 of record CM052451.1, on the reverse strand, counting down.
TCAGCAGAGCCCCAGGGCAGAGTCCCTCCCTGCCTCCCTGGCCTCGGGAGGCTCCCTGCGTTCCTTGGCTGGTAGCTGCATCACTCCGTCTCTGCCTGTTATCCCAGGGCCTTCTGCCCTGCAAGGCTGTGTGTCCTGTCCTCTTACAAGGACATCAGTCATTGGACTTAGGACCCACCCTAAACTAGTGTGACCTCATCTTAACTTCACTAATTACATCTGCAAAGACCCTATTGCCAAATAAGGTCCCATTCTGAGGTGATAGGTGGACAGTTTTGGGGGAGATTATTCCACTCACTGCATTTCTTAGAAAGGTCGAACACGAAGCAGTAAAAGTAAAGCTCGGCTCTCCCCTAAGTTGGGTGGTTCTCACGGTGGGCTAGCGACGCCCGGGGGGAAGAAAGGTGAGCCTTGACAGTTTCATGTCACATCGCAGGTGAGGGACCCACAGGGATCTCCATCGTCAAAGAACGCTCCGTAGGTGAGGGCACACCTTTAACCGTGGCCTCTGGGGTACAGACAGACCAAAGGAGCGGCCTTGTTCTCAAGCCGTGTCGCTTACTGACGGTTGAGTTTGTCCTCCGTGGGCTGATGGAAAGTCTTGGCAGGGAGAAGCAGCTTTGGACAGGCTCTGCTCGGTTTGTCAGAAGCAGCGCGTGGTACAGCGACATAGGCAGTGACAGCCGGTGGTCCTCGGGGTGGGCTGACGAGATTCTTGGAGGAAACACAAAAGCCAAGCTTCTGTGAGTCCTTCCTGGCCACAAGGAACTCCAGAAATTACTTCCCTCCTCGTTTGCTGGGTTTCAGGAATTCATTTAGGTCGTTTGGGGAAATTTCTGCTGTTCCATGGTAATTGTATCACTAAATACCCCAGCGAAAAATCAGCATCCCCGAAACATTTGGTCACATAATAGCAAAACTCATAGAAAGTTAGAAAGGATGGCTTAGGTAGGTAGTGATATTTAGATATTTAGAATCGGGCAGTCCTAGGGACAGATGACTTAATTTTACTTGCTTGAGTTGACCTCATCTGTAAAATGGAGAAAATCGTGTCTACTTGACAAGATTGCTCGAAGAGTAGAGGTAAGGCAGCAAGGAGCTCAGTACGTTGCTGGGAACGGATGGGGCCCGAGGAGAGGGTGACCGCTGTCACCATCTGGCTGGCTCAGCCAGCCAGAAGGAAAGGAGAAGGTGGGATTTCTAGCCTGACTTGGAAAGGTCATTGCTGTGTATATGAACTGGGTGTGCAGGCCAGAGAGAGGGGGTCTCATCTTCTTTGTGGGGACTTGGTGTCATCAGAGTAGTGTCACTCCCTTGAACAGATGTCACATGGTGTGGTCTTCAACCCCCTGTGCTGGCAGAGTTCTCATACAGCTCTGAGCTCTGGAAGGATCCTTAGGTCTGACTACAAAGGCTGTGGGAGACGTGGGAGAGGCCTCGGGCTTCTCTCGTGAGATCTGCAGTTGCTCTGCCGCCAGACGGACGCGGGGCGTTGTGCCCTCTCGAAGGGGAGGTGCCGTGATGCTGTGGCTGGCGCACCTGCTGGCAGCGAGCATTTAGTCTCTGTTCAGTTACTAATCGTGGCTTTGAGTGGATGACCTGACTGTTCTGGGCCTGTGTTTTTTCCTTACAAAATGAAAGATTCCGTCAGAGTTTATAGACTCCAGTGTGAGTGAGTGAAGTGGACAAGGAAGAAGAGAAACGACAACAGGAATGAGGATAAATGACATCTGACCTGTGTGGCCTCAGCACGGGGGGAGAATGGTGGGAACTGTGCAGTCCGAAGAATGTGCTTCCCATCTAACAAGGGAACTGCTGTGCAGCTGAAAATCTGGGTTTTTGTGTGAAATAGCCCAAATTTTAAATATAGATTCAAATGCATACTGCATAGGATAAGCAAAACATAGTTTGGGTCAAGTCTGCTTGCGGGTCACCAGTTTGCAACCCTTGGCCTGTGGTTTCCAACCAACTATAAAAATTCTCTGATGATTCACTCAGCGATGGTACTGTAATGTTGAGGAACAGAGAGAACTCATTCTTCCAAAAGGGCTGTGTTCGCAAATATTAGTGCCATTTGTGGAGCGCTCATTAAAATATTTTGTAATACATTTTGATTTTTATTTGTGTTTCTAAAGTGTTTCAATTTATATACTCTATCATTTGACAAGCAAAACAAGGCTTATGACGGAAATACCGTTTCTCTTTTCATTTTATGCATGAGATGGGTCAGGCCTGGAGAGGCCCTGTGATTTGCCACAGGTCATGCAGGTGGTTGGCGAGAGGTCGAGAGCTATACCCCAGGTCTGTGGCCTCCCAGGCTCACGCTCCCCTCGTTCCATCCCCTTGACCGCAAGCACTTTCACCTGCCCTACCTGCCCGGCGTGCCTTTCTCCGCTTCTACGTTCCCAGTTCCTTCTCACCCTCCAGGTTGCGTTTCCTCCTTGGGAGACACCTCCCCTACCCTCTCCATGTCAAGCTGTCTTCTATGTCAGTTTCTGTTTATGTTCTTTATTTTTTTTTTAATTTTTTTTTTTTTTTTTTTTTTGAGACAGAGTCTCGCTCTGTTGCCCAGGCTAGAGTGAGTGCCGTGGCGTCAGCCTAGCTCACAGCAACCTCAAACTCCTGGGCTTAAGCGATCCTACTGCCTCAGCCTCCCGAGTAGCTGGGACTACAGGCATGCGCCACCATGCCCGGCTAATTTTTTCTGTATGTATTTTTAGTT
>CM052451.1:2940185-2983969 GCA_028533085.1 Varecia variegata | reverse complement strand
TTAATTTTAAATTTTTAGTTATGAGTACATAATTGTTGTATATCTTTATGGGGTACGTGTGATGTTTTGACACAGGCATACAATGTGAATTAATCAAATCGGGGTAATTGGGGTATCCATCACATCAGGCATGTATCATTTCTTTGTGTTAGGAACGTTCCAATTCCACTCTTATAGTTTTTGTTTTTTTTTTTTTGAAATGGAGTCTTGCTCTGTTGCCAGGGCTAGAGTGCAGTGGCGTCATCATAGCTCACTACAACCTCAAACTCATGGGCTCAAGCGATCCTCCTGCCTCAGCCTCCTGAGTAGCTGGGACTAATTTTTTTTTCTATTTTTAGTAGAGACAGGGTCTTGCTCTTGCTCAGGCAGGTCTTGAACTCCTGAGCTCAAGCGATCCTCCTGCCTCAGCCTCCCAGAGTGCTAGGATTACAGGCGTAAGCCACTTCACCTGGCCTCTTTTAGTTATTTTAAAGTATCTCTAACTTATTGTTGATCATAGTCACTTTGTTGTGCTGTCAAACGTTGTTCGTTCTATCTAACTAGATTTTTGTACCCATTAACCATCCCCCCTTTATCTCCTCCTCCCCGACACCCTTCCCAGCCCCTGGTAACCATCATTCTACTCTCTGTCTTGATGAAATCATTTGTTTTTAATATTTAGCTCCCACATATGAGTGAGAACATGTGAGATATGTCTTTCTTTGCTTGGTTTATTTCACTTAACATAATGTCCTCCACTTCCATCCGTGTTGTTACCGAGGGCAGGATTTCATTCTGTTTGTGGTTATATCATATTCCATGGTGTAAATGTATGATACGTCCTTTATTTATTCATTCATTGACAGACACTTGGGTTGATTCCGAATCTTGTTTAGTTTCTTTGTGCTACTCACCACCCTTTGTAATTAACCTGATTGTTTGTTTTGCAACATGTACATATTTTTTTGGTCACTCTTCCCGACTTGCATGTAAGCACAGTGAGGGCAAGACCTTTATCTATTTTGTTTCATGTTTTATCTGGTTCCTAACCAGGGAAGGGCTGGCTCATAGTAGGTGCTCAGTAAAGTCGTGGAGTCCGTGTGTATCTGTGTGTGGGGAGTGGGTTGCCAACCAAGTGCTCGTGTTTGGCTGTGGGTGGATGGAAGGGCTGGGGAGAAGGGCTTTTCTCATGGCTTTGGTGCTCTGCTTTTCCTAAGCTTTCCATTCCCTGTTGAGCACGCTGCCATTCTTCCCAGGTACCCAAAGCTGGCAGCCTACCCCTGGCTCCTGAAGTTCTCAAAAGCATAGCGCCTCCTCCGGCCCTGGAGAAGAAGCCACAGGTGGCCTACAGGACAGAGATCATCGGAGGGGTGGTGGTCCACACACCCATCAACCAGGTGTGGGGCCTGGCTGGGGCTGCCGGGGAGCGGGAGGTTGTGGAGGTGGCCGTGGTGTGCCAGTGGTGTGCACAGGGGACTAGGCAGGGAGGTGGCTGGGTGGGAGGCGGGGAGCTAGTGCAGGTGGGCTGAACAGGAGAATACAGGGCAGGGGTGGGGCTGAGTCACGGCAGTGCAGAAATTGCACCAGATGCAGGAGATGAACACTTGTAAAACCCGTGGGAAATAGGCCCAAGCAAGGCAAGAGAGGCTGGAAATAAGCCTGGTGTCCCTCCTCCCGTCTGGTTGCCCCTCTCCTGCTTTGCATTCTCTGCCCTTCCCGTTGTCCTGGGTCTGCCCAGCCTCCCTGAGCCTTGTCTGGGAAAGCACCCGTAGCGTGCCCGGCGGGAGCAAAGGAGGTCGATTTTCCTGTTTATTTCTTCTTTGACATGGTGGCAAAGAGGCAAGAGATCGTGGAGGAGGAGCTGGCAGGGCTGCGGCTGCATGCAGGGGCGGAGGGAGGTGCCAGCCTGACACTGTTTCCTTGCAGAACGGTGGGGACGGGCAGGAGGGGAGTGAGCCAGGCTCCCACGCCATCCTGCGCAGGTCCCAGAGCTACATCCCCACGTCGGGCAGCCGCGCCTCCACCGGGCCCCCGCTCATCAAGAGTGGCTACTGTGTGAAGCAGGGGAACGTGGTGAGTGTCAGCGCAGGGGCAGGACCGGGGTTCTAGGGGCTCCTGGGAGCCAGTGGGTGTGGATGGAGCAGAGGGGAGAGGAGATTGATAGGTTTTGGGATCAACCACTCACCCCCCCTTCCGTCTGAGGCACTGCCCGATGTGAAGGAGCCTTTGCCCTGCCGCCCCCTGGGAGCCTGACTTCCCTGGGGCCGGGTCCCCGTGAGCTGCGCGGTAGGACACCCTCCGCAGGCTGGGGACCTCTCCCTGGTGACCTGCTCTTTATGTTTCATTGCAGCGGAAGAGCTGGAAACGTCGCTTCTTTGCACTCGATGACTTTACCATCTGCTACTTCAAGTGTGAGCAGGTTTGTAGCAGCTTCAGGGCCCTTCGCAGAGGCCGTGGAGGCTCTCGAATACACGCATACTCAGCCACAGGAGGGCGCGTCAGTAGAGACGTGGGCACACGCAGGCTTCAGAGGCACCTCTGTCTTGTCCCCCTTCGTCCTGTGTGCGCCTCTTTTCAGGGATGTTAAAATGTCCCCTCTGCAGTGAGCTGCCCTGTGGTCAAAGGCATGGAGCATTTCCTTCTTAGCTTTTCTTTTTCTTTGAGACCAGGTTGTTTGCCCACCTGCTTTTAGCCAGCCACCTCTGAGGCAGAGGCCTTGTTCATACGGTCTGGGTCACGGTGTTATGCGAACAACTCACTTACCTGTTTTTCCACTTTTTCCACCAGGACCGGGAACCGCTGCGCACTATATTTCTCAAGGACGTTCTCAAGACCCATGAATGTCTGGTCAAGTCTGGGTAATTGTCTCTGCTGTTTCTCTTATGATCAAAACCCCCATTTGTCCTCTTAGATCTCCACTACTACCCTTCTGGAGCTCCGTGCAAGAATCTTCTTGCGAGAGGAAGGGACAGGAGCCTAACGTCTTGTGGCCCACTCGCTGCATCCGGGCTGACCCGGGGTCGAGGTCACACTGGGCAGACTTACCCTCGCCACATTGCCTTACTCTACCTCCTAAGGAGAGGAGCCTACATCATAATTTCTGGTGGAGAAAAAGAAAGATTATAGAAACAAAGAAGGGAGTGGAGCTCAGATGCTTCTCGGGTGTGAGAATTATGTGGCTCCGGGAGAACTGGGGCCCGGAGGACGGGCCGAGCCTTTGGGTCACTGCCTTCAGTGCTTGCGGTCGGGTCGCCGCTTGTGCCAGTGGCTCTTCCTGGAACGGCTGATGCCTTTCTCTTCCTTTTGACCCTGATGTCCCGTTAACACGAGGCTGATTCACACCACCTGTTACTACCACTGGGCAGGAAGAGCAAGGATTTGTAATGTGTTCCTCTTTCCACTAGGAAAGGATTACCTTCCAAGTGCCACGGTGCACAGGATGAGTTTGGGACTTGGCAAGGGATCTCCCAGATCCAACACCAAAAACAGATGCCTCTAGAACTAACCTTTAGAGACCCCAAGGGTATTTAGGCATCTAGAAATCTCCTTTTTGGCACCAATCTGCAGTCTTTAGGGACTGTGTGTTTGGGTCCCTCCATCCTGTGGACGTACAAAATCAGGGAAGCTATTAGCAGCAGGCATGGGAGTCTTATGAAGGCAGGGGACGGTCTTGCATGAAAACAACGTGCTGTGTGACCCAAGGAAATAGGCAGAAGCACGATACTGAGTCTTGCAAATGGCGATTGCTGAGCATAGAAGATTGGAGAGGTTCCCAGTGACAATTTATAATTCATGAAAGTGGCTATAGATATGGAAGTTCCAGAAGTGTCACCCCAGAGGTAGCAATGGGCAGAGGAAAGATAGGGCATGACTAGACCCTTGGGGATCTTTGATTGTTCCTGACCCTGGAGGGCCCGTGCAGATGTGAGTCCACCTGGGCACGTGGGGGCAGCTTAGGAAACCAAGGTAGGATTCACTCCTCAGAGTGCCTCAAATGTTTCTTAAATCTCTAATTCTGCCAGAGTCTGAGTAAAAGAAGTAAGGGAGTTAAGACCAGCAGGGAAGGAGGTCCTAAGGGCTCTGCAGCTTCTAGGCCCGTGAGACTGTTCGGCCTCTCCGGAACCCGGTGGGAGGATCTGGGACATCTGGATGATCAGTGAACATTTGTTCAATCGAGTTGAATTGAACTGAAAGGCCCCAGGCAGCCCGAGAAGTAGATGTGAAAGCAGTGGGGATTTCCTACCTGCTTTGCTTTTACCTCCTCAGTAGCGGATTGGGTGGTTTTGCTGGATATGCATGAATAGTTTGAAAGGTTAAAACATTTTAGCCAGAAAGAAGAGCCTTTTTTATTCAGAAACTCAGAAAGTAACAACAGTTGGTGAAATGTGTTTCCAGTGACTGTTCCGTGGCGTGCATTACACCAGACGCCTTATAGTTGACGGCACCCAGCCTGATAAAGGAGATCCCTCGTCTCCATTCTACACTTGGGGTTACCCAGGCTCACAGAGTCTTTAAAACTTTCCCCAAATACCTTTCCCTAAGCAGAGTCAGGATTCGGCCCAGGTCTGTCTGGCCGCAGTCGTCTTGTTCCCTTCCACGTGGCTCATTAGTCTCATGCACCTCCTTAGCCCGGGTGCCCGTGGCACTGGCCACGCCCCTGCCATTTCCTTCCAAGTTTTCATTCATGAAGCCAATGATCTGTCCTGTGATCAGTCCTTCCTTGGAATTATTCTAATGCTTGCCGTATAACACATACTCTAACATCCAGTGGTATAATCTCGCTTTCTTATGTTCTTTTATTGGGTAGGAATTAGATCTCTTAGCCCTTCCATATTCCCGGCAGTGACAAGATACATGCAGTAGGTGTTTAACACTGTAAAATAATTTTGGCTGATTTGAGGTTTGTCAATGAGTACCAGTTACTTCTTGCCTTCTTCCTGGCAGACGTCAGGATTTCTCTTCCACAGCCCACACCCAGTTGGAAGCACCTTACTGCTCCCACTTTCCTTTTCTCCTCTGTAGCGCCTTGTCTCGCAGGCCTAGCACCGTGGAGCAAAGGCAGGAACCGGGTGAAGCTATGGGGTTGCTGCTTGGGCGGAGGAAGGTTTTGGAAGGGGAGAGCTGGCTCCCTTAGGAGGGGCACGTGACAGGGGACTAATTGAAAGCGTAGACTCTGGAGTCAGACCTGGGTTCAAATCTCCCACACCAAGGACAAGTCATTTAGACTCTCTGAGCCTGGGTTTCCTCGTCCATACAATGGGGGAAGTCTCCCGTGCCTCGCTGGGTGGTTGGGAAGATCAGATGAAATAACGTGCAAAAAAGCCCTCAGAACACTGCTTCATACAAAAGCACTTCACGTATCTCAGCCTCCAAAGAAGGAAGGAGGGAAAGAAAACTGTAGGAGGTGGGGGCGGGGGTGAGGGGTGGGCAGCAGAGGGTATTAGGCAGGAGGTTTTGCAGGGAAAGGGGCTTTATCTCGTTAGAACTGCTGGTGGTGGTGGGGAAGGTCCATCTGGGCAAAGCTTCCTGAGACTGTCTAGGAAATGAGGCCAGAGGAGCCCCCTGGAGTGGAGGAGGGATGGCCTGAAACTGCCCCCCCCCCTTTTTTTTTTTTTTTACGGTGAAGGGCACTGGTGCTCTGACTTGGGACAAATCAGATCTTCAGTGTGTATCCTAGCATGCTCAATAACTTTCTTTCTCTTTCTCTGTCTAGTGATCTTTTAATGAGGGACAACCTGTTTGAAATAATAACAAGTTCCAGGACCTTCTACGTACAGGTAAAACGCTCACTCGGAGAAGACCTTGGCAGTCCCTTTCTGTGAATGGCCGTGGCCTTGCCTTTGCTTTCTCTTTTCTTTCGCTTGAAGTTTCCAGGCAGTAAATTTAGCCCCGATAGTCAGTCTGAGTCCCATTTTATTCTAAACAGGATGTTTGCCAAAAACTTCCCAACCATAACATAATAAGAGCAGGTTGGGCCGCTGTGCTGGGGAATGAGTTTGTACCAGCTGCTGTCAGTCGCTGGGCTCCAACTAAGCAGAGAAAAGGAGAACTGGTCAGTGATTTCACTTCTCCTTTGGAGGGTATTTATAAGTCCCGTCTGTGTGTGGACATCGCTGTGTGCGGAAAGACAGAAGTGCAGAGGGCCCTGTGCGGGCACCAGGTGCACGGCCCAGCTGCACAGAGAAAGCCATTGGTTGTGCTCTGACGGTTCACTTACCAGAAGCTTCTCCCCTCCACCCATGGCTTTGGAGTTCTCCCAACTCCTTCTAAAGTCATAGGAGCTAGAGAGGCAGATTTCCAAGCAGGCCCTGGACTTCCAGGGCCGAGTCCTTAGCCCAGCCTGCGTAGCCGTCCCCAGAGTGCCTGGACCCACCGCGTCTCGCTGATGCTGCCTTTCTGCAGTGACACTGACGCGTCGTGTGTGGGTTTGAATGGGAGGCTTCCAAACTAAAGCTTTTCAGGGTTGCCACCTCCCTTTCTTCTCTGCCCCTGCTATGGCACCCTCCCATAGGGGGCTGGCCTCCTTCCCCATTGCTTGGTCAGCGGCTCTAGCTGTGGGTCCTTCCCCCGAGCCCAGCAGGCGTGCCAGCGACTTAGTCACTCTTCTGGACAAGCACAGGCTATCTGGGAAGAGACGGCCGAGGGCAGGCTTCGGAGCACACTGGAGCTGTCTGTGGAAAGGACTGCAGTGGGCGGGCGTTAGACCTACTCACTCATTGGCACTGTTGCCATTCAGGGACGAGGTTCAACCCGTAGGTCCAACAGGAGTGCCTAGCGCTTGCGTTCAGCAGGTATTTGTAGAGTGTCCTCAGAGTGCTGGGCATGCTGTCTCAGGCTGGGACACCACGTTAAACATTTGTCAAGAACACCTGCCGTTAAGACCGTGGGCTGGGGCGGAGGGGGAGGGTTGGGCAGAGGAAGCGCCAGGGCTGTTAGCAGGGCAGCGAGACTGTTGTGTATGATGCGGTGCTGGCGGGTGTGTGACATACAACTTCCCAGCACAAAGAGTCAGCCCTATTGTGAAAAGGGAGAAAAAAATTGTGGAGGTCAGGCGACTCCAGCATGGAATGCAGAATGCGACAAAAGAATCTAAATGTATTACAAATCCTCCTATAAGGGGTTGGGGGAAACACAAAACAAAAAGCAAACAAAGCAAAATGCCGTGATAAATGCTGCTGCCATTACAGTGAGTCCTGGTTGCCGGCAGAAGCAGGGCGCCTCGCCCAGTGCGAGGGGATCAGGGGAGGCTTCCTGAGCAAAGATGCATCTAGGCTGAGTTAGCTGGGAGAGAGGGGTCCAGGCAAAGGGAATAGCACCTTTAAAAAAAAGGCTAGAGATAAAAGGAGTGGAGAGTGTCTGGGAAGCTGGACAGCTGGGCCCATGGGGCCACGCAGACTCGTGTGGCTTGTGGAAGAGCTTGGGTTTTAGCCTGAGAGTTAGTGCCTGAGCAGTTAAACCAGGGGAGTGGCCCGATAGGCTTTGCCTTTAAAAAATATCACTTGGGCAAGCTATTTAGCTTTCAGAGCCCTGCGTTCCTCGTCTGCAACATGGAGGGGACTATCCTCTACCCCAGCCCTTTGAACGATGCGCTGTCTGCAGATCTCCGGCCCGGTACAGCATGGAGGACAGATGAGAAAAGCCTAAGACAGGACAACAGACACCCATTGGAGGGCAGTTGTAATAATTTAGGTACAAGGTAAAGGAAACCTGAACTAGGGTGGATGGAGAAAAGTGGACAATTTAAGAGAAATTAAACAGTCAGACTTTCTGGGACTTGAGAGTTGGTTGGATGAAGGCAGAGAGGAGAAGCAGGGACAATGTCCGGGTGTTGGGGCCTGAGCCTCACGGTGGCTGGTAGGGCCTGTCCTGTGTGGGGAGCATGGGAGGAGGAGCCACTGAGAGGAAAGACAAGGTTAGCATGGGTGGCTCTGAGTTTACGGTGCCTGGGGGACAGTGAAAGGGGCATGTTGTGAAGACCATTGGCTATACACTGCTGGACACAGTGGTGATACTAAACAAAAATTTGTCCAGTGAGTGATTGTGCTGGCTAAGGATTCAGAGGAAAGAGAGTTTTGGTCTGAAGGTATTGATTTGGGAAACATAAAACCCAACAAAAAAATGTTCAAAAGACATTACATCCTCTCTGTGACTATGTGCACCTTTGCCAGAAGATTCTCATCACCTCAGTCCTCCTTTGTCTACTGCTCCCCACATTTCCAGGATAATAGAACACTAGCATCACCCTGGATAAATAAATGAGAGAATGGACAAGTCTGCTTATAGCACCTAACTCGCAAAGAATGGAAAAGTAAGAGTGTAGATTGAAAATCATTTAAGATGTTTATTAAGTCATTTAAAAATAGTAGTGATAAACTCATTATAAATTTAAAAAACGTACTTTATGAATGATAACTATATTTCTAAAAAATAGCAAGAGTAGTAGTATTGTTTTCCTGTTTTTGCAAATCTCTTTAATGGCTGGCTTAATAGAAGACAGCGGGATTCTCATAGAAGCTTCTGCATCCCTCTGTGGCCATGTGTTGTTTTGATCAGAGAATGTGGAGAAAATCTGGCCTCGCATAGAAATGCATTTGGAAAAAAAGAGAATATTTTAATAGCCTTTTTAGGTAATTGTGGATATTCTTAGATTCTATACCAAAATTTGAAAAATGGTAATTTCTTAATGTTTCAGTGTAATTTAGAATCCAAGACTGTATCAATAAACTTTCATACTCTTACACTAAACTCCAGTGATCAGTTTTGCACTTTAAATAGATGATTTTATCCGTGATGATTTTGTAACAGCATGCATTGGTCATGTGGAAAATAGTGGTCTCACTGAGTAATGCAGACTTTCGAAATGTTGACACAGTTTGTTATGTAATATAAAAAAAATCACATTCATTAATAGCATCATCACTAATATCATTAGCAAATTCTTTTTTTTTAATTTCAGCATATTATGGGTGTACAAAAGTTTAGGTTACATGTATTGCCCTTGCCCCGCCCCCCCCATTAGCAAATTCTTTAAGTATGGAAAGCTGTTAAAAGCTCATGGAGGCAGATAAAAGTTTTCTGAAATTCTAATTTTTGCTTTGAAAGCTCAAAATGATGATTCTTCCTTGACCTTACAGGTCCATATCATTCATTTTTGAGATAAAGTCTGCCAGGTACCTAATCTTAGTGTGTTTGATAGTTTGTGTGTCAGTCATTTGTTCCAAGTAAAAATCATGTTTCATGCAAAAGCTGAAAGAACATGACTACTCATACAGTTTGGTGCCAAGGTGCCAGCAGTTTTACCCGCTGTGCCAAAACGGTATTCTGACCTGCTTCCCAAGGTTATACTCAGTAAATCTGCCAGAAAGAGCTGTTCACTCTGGCTCTCTAGGAGCTAGGTGGAGAAAACAACTCTTTGGACAGAAGAGAAAGACTTGGGCTGGCTTCTAACTACTTAGGTGTTAGTCATTTAACTTATATGCCACATTTATGTATAATTTGTACCCTGTGATCTCTCACCCTGTAATAGTCTTTTTCTGTTAATAAAAATGGACACTTAGATGTCCCAGGCATAGGGCCAAGCAACTTGTAGGCAGCATATCATTTAATCCTCAGCAGTCTCTGAAGTCATCTGCACTTTACATGCAAGAAAATGAAGTCTCTGGAGGTCAATTATTTGTCCAAAATTATAGACCCAGTAAATTCTGGAGCCAACTGGGAGGTACCAGGTGCTGAAGCAAGACTTGTTCACTTGTGTTATTTAAGAGCAACTTAGTCCAGAACCTAACGTTTAGAAGGTGTGGCCACAGACAACCTGATAAGCCTGCTTCTATCAGGGAAGACCAACTTAGGGTAACTGGGAGTCTTGGCACATGGATCGTGGTGACCAAGATCTAGGGTCTGGCAATAATCACAGATCTTAGCAGGCAGAAAATCAGTGGGCTTGACAACACGTAGACAGTTCTCAGTTCTGGGTATGGGTTCAAAATGAGATTTCAGTCCTTGGGCTGCAAGGCAAGCAGGAGTCACCATTTCCCCATTTTCCAGTCCCAGAGGGTCAGGAGTACTAGGTGGTTTATCAGGGGGAAGATTAGTTATTGGAAATGAGAAAGGTAGTGCAAACTAGTCTTGGTAGCTTGGCATAAGCCCAGTTGTCAGAACTAGGATGCTATGTCAGGACAAGAGTAGCCATAGGTGGACTCACAAGTGAGTTGCAGAGTATTGGGCTAGAACTCTTTGGATAATTGCCATTTAATTTAGACTACAAGGTGAATGATAACACCTAGAACTGTGTAGAGCACAATCTGCACAATCATATGTGACAGGGCTGTGTCTAAAGATGGGATTGGTTCTTGGGAAGAGGGCAGAGGTAATCCTCTGTGTGGAAAGAAAGACTGCAGAGCTTGGGAATAGAATTAAGGAGGAGCTGCCGAAACATTTTGGACAGGGGCAGTGGCCATAGCCAGAGGTAGGTATTGGAAGCCTTTTATTGATGGCCTCTAGAATTCATTGTTTCAAACCATTGCATCTGTTATAGTGCTGGGCACGTAGCAGATACTCAATAAAAGCTCAGACTGTGGGCTGCAGTGACTCATTTTAATACCTCTTGTCCCTCTCACCTCAAAAACCCCTCTTAAGGACAGAAACCCTACTTTTTTTCTTAAGCCAACACCAGAAATAAGTGCACACAGATAAGCACACTGGGAAGAGATGAAGGTACGAGCTTGTACTTCCCTTTTTGTTCTACTGAATTTTAAGCACATTTTAGTCTCTTAGTAACGTACCACAGGATGGGTGGACTTCGGCTGTTTTTCACCTCTCGTTCATAAAGCTACCTTGTGATGTAGTTTTAAGATATTTTTGAGATTTTGATGAAAGCGGAGCACAGGCTTTCCATAAAAGATATATACATACACCACTGCTTTGGCCTACAGTGTTTGGAGTTCATTAAATTTTTGTTACCCATGCATTGCAGTTCTTTAAACTACTAATAGAAATTATAATTGTTATCTCAATAAAATAATATCCTATTTCTTCCCATATGGAATGAATTGCAATACTTGCTTTTCTATTTATTTAAAATAGGCCGGGTATGGTGGCCCTCACCTGTAATCCCAGCACTTTGGGAAGTTGAGGTGGGAGGATTGCTTGAGGCCAGGAATTCAAGACCAGCCTGGGCAACATAGCAAGACCCTGTCTCTACAGAAAAATGTAAAAATTAGCCGGGTGCGTCTGTGATCCCAGCTACTCTGGAGGCTGAGGTGGGAGGATCGCTTGAGCCCAGGAGTTGGAGGCTTTAGTGAGCTATGATCACGCCACTGCACTCCAGCCTGGGCGACAGAGTGAGACCCTGTTTGTAAAAGTAAATGAATAAATACATCCTTAAAAATAAAATAATGTTTTTTAGAGGATAGCATTTATCTTCATGGCTGAGTTACTGGTTAGGTTATCTGACAGAAAAATGCCCTTAAACGGGAATGAGAGAATTAGGGAGGAAACATACTAGTAAACAGTTTCCATCTTTATTAATTACTAAATGTTTTAGGAAAGTGATTTAATTATTTTGCCTATCTTATTAGCAATGATTTAAAAAATTATAATATTTAATTCTAGCAATATAAAAAAAATCTTATGGGTAAATGAAATCTATATTGTTGGCCACAAATCTCTCTGGCCAGATGTAACAAAACCTGTAAAACAGTGTGTACTCTTTAATTTAGTAATTTCCCTGGGAGTTGAGGAATCCTGAATATGAAAAAAGCTTTTTCCCAAAGATGTGAGTAGCAGCATTATTTATATAAGAGGAGACTTAGACGCAATCTAAACGTATTTTAGAGGATTGGATGAATAAACCATAGTATATCTACTTGGATCCTCTTAAAATGTATATAAAGATATATGATAACATAGAAAAATACTTATTTACTGAACAAATGAAGATATAATGTGTCTTTATATTTAGGAAAATGAATAGCAAAAGGACTGGATTTGCTGTCAGTGGTTATCTTTAGGATTTTGTGAGGTTTTCAGGTGATTTTAGGCTTTTATTTTCAATATTTACTTTCTATATTCTCCTTATTGAGCCCTTATTACTGGCAAATGGGAAAAGGGGAAAAAAGTTAACAAATTGTATCAGGTAGTCAGCCAGGAATGACAGTTTACATTGTGATTCTTGCACTTGAGTCCCGAGATGTTAAATGAGGTTATTGCGAGTTTTCTATGATGCCGTGACTTCTTGCTAAGACACCTGGGCTTATTGTGTGATGGTCCCTGGAGAGGATGTGCGGTTGTGGGTGAGGTACCACCTCAAAGGACAGTCAGGTAGGTGGCCCTGGCCTGTGGGGGTGGCATTTGACATGGTGGGAGGCATTTTGCCAGAGCAGAGGAAGGAGTCCAGAAATGGTTTACCACCCCTGGAAACTGATTATTGGATTGTCATTGTTGGATGTTCCAGTCTGTTGAATGGAAATGTCAGCTCTCCCAGGTGACCTGGGAGACTGTTTCTTCCTCAGCTCACGTCTCTGTCCTTCCCTCTCTATTCTACCATGCCACTCCCAAACCATCGTTTGCTTCTCTAGGAGGCAACCTCTAATAAATGTTTTTCTCCTAATGGACAATTACCTCCATCGCATTCAAATTCAAAATAACCATTTCCCCCACTCCACATCTGTGCTATTACTTGATCCTGATAATTTGATCCTTGGAGGCAGGAATTATCTGCAGATTGAAGAAGAGGAAACTGGAAAAAAGTCTCAGGGAGAGGGCAGTGCACATGTCTGTGATGGTGGAATTTAAGGCTTCATTTGCTTCCCTCATATAACAAAAATTACAGCAATAATATCCAATATGTACAGACCCCCTTCTTTGTGTCAGACACTATTTAAACAGCTTTAATTAATTGAGCCCATTTAATTCTCTCAATAGTTATACTTGCAGAACAGGCCAGCCCTGATGTTAGTCCTTATGGAAGGACCTTAGAGACCTTACCCTGGTTATCTCTTTTGGACCACGGATGGATTTATCTTTTTCTTGGGAAACCACCAGATTGTTAACTGGGAAAAGTCAAGGGGAGAGAGAGAGTGCAAGTGAATTTGCAGGCGTAGCACACGTTGGAGAGGTGTTCGCCTTAGGAAACCATTTCCCAGGCGAGTGTCTCCTGCCTGCATCTAACCAGGGAGGATTTGCTTTGGGGTGACAGGAAGGGGTACGGATGCAAGTTTGAGAATTTTTGTAACTGCTCATGTTTTATGCTAACAGAATGCAAAGAAAAGGAGTCATTTTGGGGACGGGGAATGTGAGGGGGAGATGTGGGAACTGGGGGCTGGCGTGTGGTGTTTGCATTCAGGTCTGCACGGGCACACAAATGCATGTTTGTGTATTCGGGTGGGACTATTAGCGGACGATGCAGGGGCACAGAGGGAGGTGACAAATGTCCATTTCTGGAGGTCAGGGATTCAGTCCTGGTCCGGGTCTCTGTGCCTGGCACCTCACGCAGTCACATGAACTCGACCCCTGTGAAGTGGGAAACACCGAGGAGGCTCCACCTGCGGCAGCCGGGCGGCTCGGTTTGCTTCCCCTTTTTCCCAGAGCTGCTGCTGCCCCCTTCTGGGGTTGGCAGGTTGTTTCTGGGGGAAAATAATACACTTTTTAAACTCCTTAGCTTTGTGCTACATCTTGTTATAAGCATGCAGCAACTCTTCAGGCCTGGCTAGAGATGGTTGGGTAGCTTGTGCTTTGAGGAAAGCCCCGTTGCTGGAGATAATACATATCTCGGAGGATCTGCAGACAGATTTGGTTTTCATGGGCTGCAACTGAAGGTGGGATGATTCTGTTCAGATAGTTACAGTGGAAAGATGTGACCACACTGGGAGTCGGGAGGAATCTCAACCAGCCGTGAACCTTGAGCTGGCTTTCTGGGCCTCGTTTTCCTTTCCCGTATAACTGGGAGCGGGACCAGGTCGGTCGTTTTCTGGAGGGAGTGAGGGACTTTGGCAGGGGGGAGGGCTCGAAGCTCTCCCCTCCCCCACAGCCTGTGTCTCCCTTGAGAGCAGCTCCACTTTGAATTGTTTTATTTATTGGGTGTCTGATAAAATACTGCAGGCAAAAAATGTCCTCAGAAGTCTGAAAGCTCCCAGACTAGATGATTTCTGAGATCCCTTCCACCTCTAATGGTGTGATTTTTATGAACTTAAAATTGAGTCAGAGACTTGAAAGCTGAAATCATAGTGTCCAAAACATCTCTGTAAGTGCTGTGGATGTTTTGCAGGCGGACAGCCCAGAAGACATGCACAGCTGGATTAAGGAGATTGGGGCAGCTGTTCAGGCCCTCAAGTGCCACCCCAGAGTAAGTCATTTCCTTTCTGTTGCACAGTGTCAACTTAGAGATGAATTCTTCTGGAGTAGGCATGTTTTATTTGGTGATGTAAGCAAGCAGCCTGGTCCCTAAATGCCGCTGAAGCCCAGGCTGTCTTGTTTTTCTCTTTCTACTAATTTGGGTACAAATTTTTCTTTTTCTTTTTTTGGTTGGTGGAGGAGGTGAGGTAGGGTTGGATAGAGAAATGGAATATGTGATACATCCCACAAGTCTCCCTGCCAGGCAGACCTTGACAAATCCGGGGTGAATGCCACTGACTGTATTTGACTTTTGTAGACAAGTGTTTCTGGACCTGTGAGGTGGCGATCTGGGCTGGGTGGGACTTTGGGATAAACATTGCCAGGAAAAGCCCTAACTTGCCTCTCTTTTTCTTCCCTTTTTTATAGGAAATGTCCTTTTCTAGATCCATTTCTTTGACTCGACCTGGAAGCTCCAGTCTCTCAGGTGGGCCCAACTCGTTCTTGTGCAGGGGGCGGCCACCGGTGGAGGAAAAGAAAGCCCTCTGCAAAGCCCCCTCCGTGGCCTCCTCCTGGCAGCCCTGGACACCTGTTCCTCAGGCCAGGGAAAAGCTGCTTCCCGCCGAAGAGACTCCAGAGGACACTTTGTTCGTGCCTCGACTTGGGGAGAGCAACACTGCTGGGGCGCTGCTGCCTTCCCGGATAAGGCACAGATCGGAACCCCAGCACCCTAAGGAGAAGCCTTTTGTGTTCAACCTTGATGATGAAAACATACGGACCTCTGATGTGTGATGAAGCGTAGTGCCATCGGAGGGAGGGAGAGGACTCCAGAGAAGGAGGCTGTGACTCAGTTTCTCTCCTTGTTGGAGGACAGTCACAGGCCTTTATGTCATGCAGATTCCTGTGGATGCTCTGTGGGAGGGAGGGGCCCATCTAGCTGGCCTTTTTTTTTTTTTTTTTTGGTAATATCAATGCAGTGTATTTAATTTTGAGAAATCACTAGGTTAGACCTGTAGGCAGACTCAGTGGAGAGTGTAGTCTCCACTCCATATACAAGAGTATATAGTAAACTCTTGCTTGACTATTCCAAGGTCTTCCTGGTGAGGGGTTATTTTAGCAACTCTTCTCCAGAGGAGGCTGGGAATCCAGTTTCACCCCGACCAAGATTTATTTCCTTGTCCTTGTTTTAGTTTCTTCATTTTGTTTTTGGTCCTGGCACAAATCCTAGCCCACTGATCTGGTTTTTATCCTATTCCTGTTTGTCGACTGAGGTTTGCGAAGCGGGAGGGCTTGACTGGGATACAGTGGAGTTAAGACTCGGGGCCTGCAGGGCAGCCCTCAGTGTCTATCAGGACAGGTGCACCGGGGAGTCCTCACAGGGGGACAGATAGGGACCTCTTGTAAGGTATGGGGAATCATCCAGCTATACCAACAGCGCATCAGTTTTGGGAATTACTCTTGTTCTCTTCTGGATGCTTTTGACCCCAAATACTATAGATGTGGGTGACAGACCTACCCACCCAGTTTCTGTGTCAGGCCCCAAGGGTGGGTTTATCAGTGTTAAATGTTATGACTATTGAGTACAGAACAGACATTTCCCTTGATATGGCATTATTTGGAATGCGTGGAGGGTTGATAAGTGATAATTCACATGTGTGTTAGATCAATCTCTTTCAAAGTTTTAGATGAACTTTAAAGTAGGTGCTGAAACGAGATGGATTCTAGTTCATCCAGCTAAGCTTTTGTGATCCATGTTTTCCAGACAGGAGAAAAGTTCTATTTTGGCAAAGACAGAGTATCTAGAATCCTTGCCTCACAGCTCCTTTTGAACGGGCCGGCATTAGGCTGAATTTAAGTGCTGTGCGTTGTATGCCCTGGCAGACTCGCTTTCTTTTTATTCTTTGTGTTGCCCTCTGAGCGAAGCCTTCTGTACTTGCATGATCAAACTGTATAATATGATGAGGTTCCATGTACTTAATAATGAAGAGATACAAACATAATCTTGAGATATTTATATCTTTAATGAAATAGAAACTGGGCATAGAAACATTGATTTAGAGGTTACGAGTTGCTGGCTAGAGATGTCTCAGAAGAGCAGAGAAGATTTGGTTTCCCATCCACATTTTGGGGCATATCTTCTTCCATTTGACAAGAAGTGTCCCTGGGAGAATTTGTCCATCCAATTTATGTGGTGAATTGCCACCAAGAACTTATTAGGTTCCCCTAAAGGAAGAGAGAACTTAGCTCATTTCTATCTTTAACTTTTATCAGGTAGATCAATTAATTATATTTTAAAAATAAAAATTAGTGACTACGGGAAGAGACTAAGAGAAGCATTTTTACCTAAGTAAATCCCTGCCCCTTCTTATGTCCAAATCTAATGCAGAGATGAAAACACTTGATGAGAAGATCCTTAGTGACTTAAGAGGAATCATGTATCTTTAAGGCAGTGTAGTTTGCCTGAAGTCTGTGTCACACTGAGAATTTTCTCTGACTGCATTGCAGCTGTTCTTCTCTTAAGTTTGGCCTGTTCTGGTATAAAAAAAGAAATCTACGACTGGATCTCTCCTTCTCTCTTCTCCCCAACCCCCCTTCTATAAATTCTAGTGTACTTTTGTCCCCAGAAATCTTTTAAGAATTATCATTTATGAGTGATCGGGATTATAGCATACTTTAAGTAGCCTGCTTTCAAGAGGCCATTCCAAATTCTTATAGCTCCTAATCTCTGGTTTCCTCTTCACATTTTCCCCAAGAAAATTCTTTGGCTAGTCAAAGAAAGGGCCAAATATGTGATATAGAACTAATGAAAATAAATTAGGAACTTCTGAGATCTCTTCTAATCCGTAGTTAGATGCACTATTGTGCAACTGGCCTGAACTCTGACATTTCTTTAAACGTTCCCAGACTCATGGACAAGATGTCATCTTTTGGTGTTTAAATTGTGACAATCTACCCATTTCTTGCTCTCTTTTATAAACCCTCTGCTAGATTACTACTGTTAATTAATTGGCCATTGTAATAAGCTGATGCGTTTCTTATTCAGCAAGGTCTCTTTTGAGAATGTGTTAAATAAACACACTTATAATCCAGATTGTATTATCTTGATAAAGGGACAAGGACTCTAATTAGCAAATACTTGGGAATTCCAAGTTATAATGTTGTTTATGTAGTTCCAATATCAGATAAATACAAATATCTTCAGTGGAAGATAGCATTCTCATCCCCAAATCATATTTCAGAATTCTTTTTCTGTCCATATTTCTTACCTTCTAACCAGTTTTACACCATAATCTTTTAATGTGAACCACAGATGGTGCATGTTTGACCAAAGCATTTACTTTTAAATGTATAAAATGGAACCAAATGGAAAAAATAGGGTGGGGATGAAGTATAGGTTTGTGGTTAAGTAAATAGGCTCTGGAATAAATCTGAGTTTTTAGAAAAGGAACTAAAAAAGGTACTACATTTTCCATGCGGCATAAAGACCTTCCCTGAGTTGTGCTCTTTCCATAAGGCTTTGGCAGTGGTCTTGACCCACTACGTGGCACAGCATGTCAGGTGGCCGTCCCTACAGCTGAGCTACTTGCCATCCATTATTCTGGAAAGCTTTAACGGACTTGCTTACTCAAGGTCAGCTGAGGGTTAGTAAAAAGAGTTTGGCCTTTTGCACTGTGAGACATCATAAGGATACCGAGGCACACATGGTGGAGATTGGCCTCAGGTCAAACTGTTGTGATTACACATCTATTTCTTCATAGAATTCTGACCTCTCAGGAAAAAGAAAATAGTGTTAAGGTCCAGCTTCTTCGTCTACTTGAAGCAAAAGTTTTTTTTTCTGTCTTTCCTTTCTGCTCTGATACGGGCTGAAAGGACCCCATAAATAGCAGATTCAGTAGTTGAGCAGTGGGATTTGATAGGTTCCTTTTCAGTGTTCACCAGATAAAGAGGCATAGGCAGGTAACAGGGCTTTGGAAATTGAGTTTCCCAAGTCGGCTTTGTGAATAAGCTCTGAACATGTCAGAAATGGACAGGTTTATTAAATCTTGTCTATCAACATCCCTTTTTTTTTTCTGAGTTCCTTTTCCTCTCTCTGTTATTGCCTGCAGCAGTCAATTACAATCATTCGTGCTAGGTAGAGATCAAATAAAGCGAATGTTTGGCCTAAGCATACTGTCGGACCTCTTCCCCGTCTGCTTATGAAGCGGCATGACTTTGTGTCTTGAGCCAGTGTGCTCCGGCTGAGCAGTGTGCTCGCTGGCGGCGCTGAGCTGAGTGCATGGAAACTGTTATGCTTCTCCTTTTACGTGATCTCCTAATTGGTATGTAGCAAAAAATAATTTTCTAAAACTGTTTTGTTGCTTGTTTTGTAATAAAACCATGTAAAAAATACTGAAATACGGTCGTGTTTTGCTCACACTGACCTTCCGGCCGTGGGTGGGCGAGCCGTCTTGTCAGTGCGCCCCCATCACCGGGCTTCCGTATTGCACGAGGACGTCCCCGCTCAGGGTCGGGCGAGGGACCCTGGGGCGCGGGCGGGGGATGTGTGGGTGTGGGTACCGAGGGGTCTGCCAGGCTCAGCCCCTTAAAGTGTGGGGCCGGCGGGGGCGGCACCCTGGCCGGGAGAAAGTGTTGCTCATTTCAGAGCGTTTTCGGGTCCAGAGTGAAGTCACCGGAGGAGTGCAAGCGCAGAAGGAAGAGAGCAGGATGGCCAGACCTCAGCTGCGGCCAGCCGGGCTCGGGCCATTTCTCCTGCTGTGGCTGCTGCTGCCGCCGGAGCCCGTCCCCCGGGCCGAGGCCTGGAGGGCCCGGGCCCCGCCGCCCTGCCCCGCGGCCTGCGAACCCACGCGCTGCCCCCCGCTGCCGCCCTGCCCGGCGGGGACGGCGCCGCTGCTCGACCGCTGCGGCTGCTGCCGCGAGTGCCCCGCGGCCGAGGGCGAGGCCTGCGGCGGGGCCCGCGGCCGGCCGTGCGCCCCGGGGCTGCAGTGCTGGGCGCGGTCCAGCCCCGCGCGCCCGGGCGGCGCCCGGCTCCGCACCTGCGGCTGCCCCGCGGCGGGCGCGGCCGTGTGCGGCAGCGACGGGCGCACCTACCCCAGCCTGTGCGCGCTCCGCGCCGAGAACCGCGCCGCGCGCCTCCGGGGCGCGCTCCCGGCCGTGCCGGTGCAGAAGGGCGGCTGCGGCGAGCCAGGTGAGCGTGGCGTCCGAGCGCCCGCGACACTTTCGGAACTTTCTTCGGGAGCGCCACTAAACACGCCCTGTCGCCATCGCGCAGTCCGCGCAGGGTCCGCCCGGCTTCGTTCGCCTCAGGGACGCAGCCCCTCTGTGCCCCGGATTCCCTCTCTGCCTTAGCGGGTGTCTCTCGCCGGTTGCCGCCTGGTTTCTCCCCATCCACCTTCTGAACAGTCTTCCCTTTTAAAGTGTTTTCCAGTCAGGGTGACAGGCCTGGTTCCCGCGAGGCATTTCCTTAGGGGCGCAGGTAACGCACAGGACGGGAGGCCGAAGGGAGGAGGGAGCAGGAAAGTGCAGACGGAGGGAGGAGAGACACAGAGCGATTTAGGAGATGACGCCGGATACGGGCGGGGAGCCGGGCTCGGCTGCCCCCCAGCAAGGAGCATTTCTTCGCAGGGACCCGAAACGCAGGCCTGCTCAGGAGCAAGTACAACTTCATCGCCGCGGTGGTGGAGAAGGTGGCGCCGTCTGTGGTCCACCTGCAGCTGTTCCGCAGGTAACGGCGATGGGAGGGGACGTTAACTACCCCAGCCACTGTTTCTAAGTGCCTGCCTGCTCCAGGCCCTGTACAAGCATCATGCAGTCGTAAAAACTGCTTTGAGGAAACTGAGGCTTAAAGAGGTGGCATCGTCGGTTCAAGGTCATTTAGTCAAAGAGCAGACGCACAAGGATTCTGACTTCCAGATCTGAGTTTCTCCTGCGATTTGGGTGGCTGGGATTTCTTTCTCCCTCATCTCCCCCAGACAAAATTTAAGGTTAGATAGAAGAGCTAGTAGGCATCTTGGAGGTGATCTTGCCCAGCCCCCTTGTTTGCATGCAAAGAAACCCAGACCCAGAGAGCAGGATTAATTTGTCCCATGCCACAGGCCAGTTGGTAGTGGAAACTAAGACGGAACCAGACCCCACTGATGCCCTCCTGCCTGGGTCCTTGATACTGTGGCACCAGGCCCACTTTTGCCCATAGTAGTAGGAGCAGGTACAGCCTCTTTGCAGCAGAGGACCCATAGGTTGCTGCATTGACCAGCTCTGAAGAAGGCAGCAGTGTCCCTGGAAAAGGAGAGTTGGAACCAGCTCTCAGTCGTGCTCACAAGACAAGACTAGGGCGCTGTCTGTGGAGTTCATCTGTACGTGGAGAAAATGAAAACACAGACAGGGAAAAGCTAAATGTCTGAGAAAACTGTGATGACAGTATGTTTAAGAAATGTGAGGTTCCCATGACTCACAAACTATGGCTGGATCCCCTGATTTTCCTGCCTTCTGCTGTTGTCTTGTGGAGACAGGTCACCTCTCAGCAGCAAGGATGTTCCTGCATCCAGTGGCTCTGGGTTCATAGTGTCTGAGGATGGGCTCATTATTACCAATGCTCATGTCATCACTAACCAGCAGCGGATTCAGGTGGAGCTCCAGAGTGGGGCCCAGTATGAAGCCACTGTCAAGGACATTGACCATAAATTGGATCTTGCACTGATTAAGATTGAGCCAAATGTGAGTATTTGAGGGCTGAATCAGAGTCTGCATATTTGGGGGTTTTCATTTATTTGCTGATATTTTCTTTCCCGCACCACATCTTTTCCATCTGGTTTATGTTTTTTCCCTAGTTTCTTTCTGTTCTTCACACTCTTTTTTGTTTTCCTTCTATGCCTGTCTGTACACCCCTAACAATTTATATTAACTATTGAGCAGTCTTAATTTTTCTCCTGCAGCTCCTCTTCAACAGATGCTGCTTCTTGGAAAATTATTTCTCTGCTAGGATACCAGAAATTATTGCCAGTAGACTCAAAGCTGCTAGGGAATACTTTGAAGTCTTTGCTACACAAAGTGTGTTCTGCACTCTGGCAGCATCAACATGTCACCTTGAGCGCTTTATAGAAATTAAGAATCTCAGACTCCACCTAGATAGATGTACTGACTCAGAATCTGCATTTGCGATAAGACCTCCAGGTGATTTGCATGCGAATTACAGTTTGAGAAGTGCTGCCCTGGGTCATCTTCCCGTTTGTGCCTTATTCACTTTGACTGTTAATCTTTGAACTAAAGACATTGCTAATGTTAGTTTATGTTCATTAGTTACCTTCCTGGTGGTTTGCTAAGAGTAAATTCTGCAAAGCAATTATTTTAGACCTCAGAGATGATCCTAATCATCTTCACGAGCAAGAGCTTGGTGGTTGAACTTTTAGGAAGAAGTAGAAGGCAGTCATGGAATCTGTATGGGAGGGTGCTTCTTAGATGATATTGACTGTCATATCTGTGTTAGACACAAATATTGGTCACGTCTGCTCTTGATTTGTTCTTTGCCTTTCTGTCCTCCTCATCCCTCCTTGACCATTGCAGACTGACCTTCCCGTATTACTACTGGGAAGATCATCGGACCTTCGGGCTGGAGAGTTCGTGGTTGCCTTGGGCAGCCCATTTTCTCTGCAGAACACAGTGACAGCAGGAATTGTCAGCACTACACAGCGAGGAGGCAAAGAGCTGGGGCTGAAGGATTCAGATATGGACTATATCCAGACTGATGCAATAATTAATGTAAGTCACTTAGGAGGTGTATCCTCAGCCCATAAGATACTGGCAGTACAGTGAGAATAAAAGGACAGAATGACTTCTTTTCTTTTTGGCCTTTGGGGATGTCCAAAGTGCAGTTAGATCCCCATGTGAGGGTTGGAATGCCATGTTGAGTTCAGTCTGTTTGATATGATCATTGGCATCCTTGATATTGGGGTGGTCTCTCAGGGTTTGTTATGGAGGTCACCCCTGTGTAGAAGATGGGGATCCTTTTACTGTTTTTTACCTGTACTGACTTCAGTATTGGTGATGATATTTTGCCTGCCTTGGAGGAAGAGGAGGAGCTCATTAGAGCCGGGTGCTTTTGGTAAACCTCTTTGGGTGCTATGTATAAATGACAAGGAGAAATGTATTCATTGGCTTTACTGACCGCTTTTTCAAATTCTGTCTTTAGCACGGGAATTCTGGGGGACCTCTGGTGAACTTGGTAAGTGGCCACTCTCCTTGCTGCTTCATGTTTCTTGTTAACTTTCAAACACTTTACACCTTCCGAGATGCAGATGTGGGTGCCGCTCTTGTGTAAAGAGTTATGGAATGATGCTTTTCTACTCTTGGATTATTAGTAAACAGTTAGGAAAAATTCAAGATCTACGATGGATTTATCATCCTGGTGTGTGATCTCATCCCACTGAGTGCACCAGGATTCTGGCTCTGGTTTGCTTCATGGTTTTTTGTCTTCAACATGCTTTCTGTTTTCATCGGACAGTTACCAAGAGCCCTGGATATTAAACCCAGATTTATGCCTGATGACCACCTGTGTTATGTAATGCAGATCCTTGAAGACCCCCTGCTGCCATATATGAACAACTGTCCTTCATCTAAAAATGCTAATTATGGAATGTGGTCCATCCACGTTTTTAGTCTTGACCTGCTTATAGATGAGAGAAAAGCCACAACCAGCATCTGTTGCTTTGTCATGTATTTTATTCTTAAATTTTATTCAGCATTTCTAGTGGAAATGCCAGGGTTTCTAGTTGCTCAGATACATGGGAAAACATGAGAGTGCAGTGCTATTTGACACTCAGCCTGCGTTCATGCTTTCTGAGTCCCTTTGGGCTGATTGCTTTTGGTTCCTCTTTAAATATTACATGTGCTTTTCGGAGAATGAATTCTATCTGAAATGATGGACTGCTTTTTACTTATACCATTGCATGTAATTTTTTGTCTCTGCCCTCTCCCTTAGACAATGAGTTTACTAGAGCAAGCATGAAATGCAGAGTTTCAGGCCACATTCCAGACCTACTGAATTACAATCTGTATTTTAATACGACCAGAAATCTCTTTTATATCCTTTCCATTACGGCTAAGGGATGATGAAATGCATAAAGTGAAAAACATATGCTGTTCATATCGTTAGCTTAGTAGAGCTTTGTTCCCCTAAGGCCAATTTCCCTGATTCTTCTGAATAGTTGCATCGAAGTGTTGCTGACAGTCCAACAGCTTGTTGCCTTTTCCATGTTTATTTTTAGTTTCATTTAAGTAATAAAAGGGCAAATACTCCTTGTCCTCTTATCTGTGTCAAAATTCAAACTGTGGTTCACTTTTAAACTCAATGTAACTTACTAAAGGAAAAAATGAGCTCAAGATTAAAAAAAAAAATCCTCAGTAGCCTTGAACCTTTGACCCTGAAAGGAAAGTACCTGTCACACATGTGCATGCCCACTTTGCCATCCTACTGCACTCTTTGCCACTGCTCTCTGTTGAAGTACATTTCCTCTCGTTCCTCTGTTTTCTGACTGTAGTAACTAGCTTCACTCCCTCCTCTGCTGTTCTGGTTTTGCACTGGTCAGTTTGTAAAATTTCACGACTGAATGATGTCTCCTCCCTTGCCAGGATGGAGATGTGATTGGCATAAATACATTGAAGGTGACTGCAGGAATCTCCTTTGCAATTCCCTCAGATCGAATTAGACAGTTCTTGGCAGAACACCACGAGCGACAGTTGAAAGGTAAAGGGAGTTGGGATTTTTTCATGCCCTCTTGTGTTTATCAGGAGCACTCAATCTTTTGTGGAGACAGCCACTGGAACCCTGTAAACTACAGGGACACTGGAACTCAGCTACCGTAATGGTGGTTTGGGTGGCAATATTGGAGGACTAGGCGCAAAACCAAGCATGAGTTGTACACAGAAGTATTTGGATTGAACTAGTCTGGAAATGAAACCCAGGGGCTGAAGGAGGTTTTGTTGTTAGTAACACATCATAACTTTCCTTTCCAGGAAAGGCTCTTTCACAGAAGAAATATCTGGGTCTGCGAATGCTGCCCCTCACTATGAAGTAAGCATGTGTTTGAATATGTCTGGGTTGGTTCTCGGAGGCAGAAGCTATAGCTGGACAATCTTAACAGAAAAGCTGAAGCCTTTGGACTGCAGCTGGTGCTCTGGGGACTGTGGTCCTGTTTGCCTCTGCTTGCAGCAGTGTTGGCTGTGCACAGTGTCTTTCACTGTGGCTGCATTTTATAATGTCAGATGGTTCCAGGCTTTGGCATAGAGGGACAGAGTGCACCCAGGGGACAATGACTGTGATCAGCTCGATGACATCCTCATTGGCCCCTGGGAGCCGTGAGCACAACAGGTGGAGTACCTGTTCCAGGCCTTTCCCAGGGCTCAGAAGATTAATTCATTATGTTTTCTAACCTTCTCGCTTCTCTCAGCCTTCTTCAAGAAATGAAAAGGCAAGATCCAGATTTCCCTGATGTGAGTTCTGGGGTTTTGGTATATGAAGTGATTCAAGGAACAGCTGCTGAAAGGTAGGCTAAGTGCAGGCCTCTACCCATCCAGCTTTGTTCTTTCTAGATGTGTGCCATGGTAATGGCATGCGGGTCTACACTCGCTCTGTCTGATACCGTGGCTGCTGCATATGTGCAGTGCATACTGAACACGTGAAATGTGGCCCATGTGACTGAGGGACTGAATTTTAAATTTAACTAATTTAAATTTAAAAACTGAGAAGCAGTGTAAAATATTTTTCCATTAAATGTACCTTTTTTTGTTTCTTAAGAACTGCATTTTACTTTAATCATTGAATTGTATGAGATATTATCATTCTATAGCAGTATATTGGGGGTGTATGTTGTTTTGAGCGGATTTCAAAGACTTATGTGTAATAGAGTGTAAAATACCTATTAAAAATTTTAAAATACTGCATGTTTCAATGATGATATTTTGGATATATTGCATTAAATAAGATATATTATTAAAATTACTTTCATATGTTTAAAACTTTTAAAAAACTGTGGCTATTTCTACAGAATAGTGCTTAGACTTGTGTACTTGTAAAGACTTTTTTTTTTTCCGGGAGGGAGGGAAAGAGGGAGGGAGATGGTTCTCTGTAGTCTAAGAAGTCCAAGAAAAATTCACGAGTTAATAGCATAAATTTAATTTTTTTCTAGGAATTCCCAAATCTACTCTTTCAATATTACTAGTTATTAACTATTAAGTTCCCAAGTCATTAATAACTATTGACTATTAGTTATAAATATTGGTTATAATTATTACTAAGTTTAACAAATAATAATTACTAGTTATTAAGAATGGGAAGAATCCACAATGTTAAAAGTTTTAATACATATTTTAGGTATTTTTAAATCTTTTCTTTTTTTTGAGCTTTGGATGACAGTGTCAGAGGCCCCCACTGAGACCTGTGTGATAAAGCCACGGTTAGAACAGCCCCCAAAAGAAGGTTCTCCCGCTGACTTCACTGTTGTTTTGAAACATTTAATAGTCACTGCTGAGGAAGAGGCAGCTTGTCCTACAAACGTTATTCTCCTGGGTTTCTCTCTTGTTATTTCTTCATTGCCTCTCTCTGTTTCTGTTTATTTTTCAAGAGCTCAGTAATCTGTGTAGATTATAGCCACACTTTCACTAGGGGGAAAGAAACCAGAGGGCAGTGCTCGGCATAGCTAAGTGTTAGGTCTCATGTTACTATTAATAAATTTGGCTTGTCACAGCCTTTTCTAGACTTTCCTGGTTCCTTCCCTGCTCCACCTCCCCACTCCTCCTTATTTTAAACTTCTGGTTCAAGGCCAAAGTGTTTTCTTTCAGTTAAGTCCTTGGTACTCAAAAGTAGACCAGTGGCATTAGCAGCAGCTGGAGGTGTTAGGAATGCAGACTCACAGGCCCCACCTTCGACCCCCTGAATCAGGATCTGCATTTTTAGCGAGATTCCCCAGCTGATTCCTATGTACATTAAACTGTGAGAATTACATCTGGGTGTCCCTGAGAAATAGAAATCCATTATTTCTGGCCTTCGCTCACTTATACCTAGTAATAATAATTACACTAATAATAGCTGGTACTTATGAAACATTTACTATATCTGAGGCACTACTTAAAGTGTTTCATATACTTGTTTGAGTCCCCAACAGTCTTATGATATAGGTATTAATATTATTTTACAGAGGAAGCAGTTGTGGTACAGAGAGATTATCTTGCAGAGTTGCACAGGAAGTCAGACAGCGCGGATGTGGACCTGGCTTGACCCGTCTATGATCCTGCCTTTGAGGCTGCTTTTCTGTTTCTGAGAGGCAGAATGACTTAGTGGCAAGAAGATGGGTTTTCGAGTCTGAAAGACTCAGGATCAACTCCTATGTTAGCCTCTTACAAGTTGTGTGACCTGGGAAAGGTCATTTAGTTCCTCATATTTGGCCTTAGTTCCTTATATTTGGTGCGTAGTCGGCACTCAGTAATAATTTGCAGGTTTCTTTCTTTTTCTCTTTTCCTACTCACAGAACTAGTATTATGAATTCTTTGTGCACACTTGTTCCAAGTCATCCTCCTAAACTGTCCTTGTTCTAAGGGTGTTTCCTGCTTTTAGCTCTATACTCAAGCTTCTCTTTGTATCCACTTGCTTTAAATTTCCTACTTCTTTTAAAACTTCACATATCTTGAAAATCCTACCTCATTATCTGTCTTCCTTTGGCTTTCTATTTTCCTTAAATAGGGTCTCCTGGAGTCATTTAATTTGATGTTCTTCCTCCAGCCTGTTTTTACCTTTACGACAAATCATTAGCATGGCTACGTAGTTATAGCAGTGTTTCTTATTTGGAGCAAGTTTCTTCTTCTAGAATATATATTCAATATGGAGCAATGATGTAGGGCACTGAACATAATCACAACTTTGGGGAAAGGGAGCCTAGAGCCAGAGCTTTAAATACTTAGAGTCAGGTTGATTGGTTTTTGATTTACTGGAAGCAGAACTTCTATAATGCAGCTCAGCATACTTTCCAGCTCTATAAACTGTGGGTGAAGATGGGCAAGTATGTGGGTTGTCAGAATAAAACTGACCAAAATATAACCTTGTCTGGGGAAAAATGGGCTGCCTGGGCTTTTCACTTTTGCTGGTGAGACCGGAAGCGTGCCTGAGGTTAACGGAAGTTAGAGATTAATAGAAGTTAACAGCTGAACTTCCCATGCCAAACCAAATCCAGTACGTGGGAAGAGTAAACTTATGTGGTACTGATAGGATATTAATTTTATAAAGGTCAACAGGACTGTTGTCCTCCAGGTGATTTTGCATCATATCTTAGAACAGCCCTCAGATACGGAAGGATTGAGGCTATTTCTGGTTACCCGGTTTGTATGTTTAATGCCAGCAAAACAGTAATGCCATAAAAAAAACCTCTTCTTACAATTTCATGGTCCTTTTTTTTCCTTCCCTTTCTAGCTCTGGGTTGAGAGACCACGATGTAATTGTCAGCATAAATGGGCAACCTGTTACTACCACAGCTGATGTTATTGAAGCTGTTAAGGACAATGATTCCCTTTCCATCACTGTTCATCGGGGAAGACAAATTTTGTTCCTGACAGTCACGCCTGAAATAATCAATTAAGTCTTGCTGTAAAGAGAGATTATTTAACAAAACCAAAGTTATATTACCTGGTTTGTGTTGAAGATGTGCCAAAGATAGCAGGGGGTTTTGGAATCTCTTTCTGATGAGGAAAAAAAGATGCTTTGAATACACACACACACACACACACACACACGCGCACACTCACATTCAGGGATCATTAGGCTGGGGGTGCTATTCTGCTGTTAAGAAGCCTTACTAAGCCAAATGGAAGAAGGAAATGGTGCCAGGAAGTCTGGGGAACTGATAAAATTTTATTTAAAGATAGGAAACAACTAAAAAACAGGCACAGTTTCTAATTTAACCTTGACAGAGGGAAGGGACACTTTAGTATTTTAAACCTCTATAGCCACAAACTAGATATAACACACACATACACTAACAGATCTATCTACCAAATATTAAGCAACAACCTGAATTGAGTGTAGGAATAATCAATTTTTTAATAATACTCTTTTGGTCAATGAGTTTTTGAGGTTGTATCACATTTGGCTGGGGTTTGTGGATATAGAAGATGGGCATCATTTAGAAGTCAAATTGAAACTGACAATTGCAGATTGTCACACAGAAATATTACTCATGATTCTCAAATTATCACTCTAGCAGTGGAAACTACTTTTGTCTTCAGCAGCTTTTCTGACTCTGAGAAGGGCTCCTTCCCCTGTCCAAGTACTAACTAGGCCTGACCCTGTTTAGCTTCGGAGATCAGATGAGATTGGGCACATTCAGGATGGTATGGCCATAGACAAGAAGGGCTTCTTTTATAAAACAGCTTGTTTAATAATTTACAGACCTTTAGCTTTTTACCCAAGCTCTTCCTCCTGGTAACATTAATGATTTCGAGTCTTGGAGCTGCCAAAGTTTTCTTCTTCTTTTTTTTTTTTTTTTTTAAAGGAAACAACTTTTGATGGGGTTTGTGAATATTTTTAGGAGATTTTAAAAAGGCGGGATGAAGTAGGACTTGATAAGGTTTATTTTGGGTAAGATTTAAATTAAAAAAAAAACAAAACATGGCATCCTTGAGCCCCCTTAAATTCTATGCAGAATTTTACATGTATGTGTATTTTTCTGGGGAGTTAAGTCTGGTTTCTTTATGACCCATGACAATTTAAAATATACTGACTTAGGGTACAGAGATTCTGAATTAAAAGTCTACCAATTGTTACTGTTATAAGCAAGGTTAAGGTCAGTGTGGTACAGAACTTTCAAGACAGAACAGAATAATCTGTTCTCATTTTTTATACCATTGCTACCTTTAATAATGTAAGAACAGTGATCATATTAATCAGGGATGATAAAGCAGAAGTTCTTAGGAAAGCTGCTACAAAATGATGAAATATATCCAGGGAAGTTATTTTAACTGTGATTCTTGGTTTCTAATTATCATGAGGTAAACATTGAGTAGCTCTACCTTGATTGTTTCTAGAATTTGTAAGTTGTTTTGAATAGCAGGCTTTTAGTTTGACTTGGCCACAAAGTCCACCTTTTATTTTATATGTAATAGTTCTTTCAACTTAGATTGCAAAGGATGGGAAGCAATTTTTAAAACTTATAAACTACTTACATTTCTTTTATTCCCAGTGATTTGAGAATGCAAAAGCTTGGCTGTATCTCTTTCTGACTGCTGTAGCTGACAGTGGGAACCTTTAGTACCACAATTATTCTGAGTTCTGAATGTGTCCAGTTTCTCTTTGTCCTCATAAATCACATCCTAGTTCTACCCTAGTATTCAATATCCTTTAAGTAGGAGTGTGTCTTTCTTTCCAAGGGCACGAGGCTCCTCACTTTATCTTACCTAATCATGAATAATAGTTTTACAGAAACTTGTATGAAATCTTTTTTTATCAGCCTACAACATGGGCTCCATAAACTGAAAAATACTAATTTTTAGGAAGGATAATTCTGCCAAGAGGAATAGCTCAACTCACATACATGTCTGCTACTGTGTTGGTTCTCAAAACATAACTGGAATGAAGAAATTATTGTACTGCATATTCTGCTTCTGGAGCATAATAATGGTGACATAACAGGGTTTATTAATAAGGTGGTTCATCGCAAATGCGTAGCTTTTGGCAAAACAAATACCATTTTGAGTTTCACTCTCCCTACTGAAAATACTCATACAGCACTCCAGGTTGGCAAAATTTATTGTGCAATTTAAATTGGGAAAGTCGGAATTTCAGTGTGTGTTAAAATCCATGGCCATTTCTACTTCTGCTGAAGATTTTCATTGGCTCAGCTTCAGGTCTCCTCTGCATGAAGACTTGGGGTCACGAAAGGCTCGTGGATAAAAATTTCACTTTACTCATCCTGTTAGTTCCACTTGCTTCAAGGGACTGAAGATACGGCAATGCACAAAAATAAAGACTATGGAAACCCTTCCACAGCTTATGAGTTAGTCGCTATCCTTTATGTTTTGTACATGAGGAAAGGTACGACACAGTTTGCTTGTCATTTCTAGTCTGCAAGGTGAACTCTGGGTTGAGAATCCAAAGTCCAAAGAAGCCTTCTTAACCAAACCGGTTCCCTCCAAACAGGGGAAGTAATGGTCGCGTCTGATATCAAAGAAGAGTTCTGAGCCTGCAGAGAAGAATTCAGGAGACAGAGCTTGCACCTGCCTCCCCAGGCCCTGACAGCAGCTCTTTTTAATAAACAGTGCACCAGTTGCTGCCATCACTTGGCATCAACCCTCCAGTAATGAGCAAAATGAGGTCAACAAACCACCAAATCCCAAGTCCTCCGAGAGTCAACAGCTTCCCTACTGCTGTGCCAGTGTGTCCCAGACAGAAACGGTCCACTCCAAAACATCCCAGGAAGAAGGAGTAGAGTAAAGTGGTTATGAAGTAGTGTCCGGTATACCTAGACAATAGGAATGAAAAGGAAGATGTCTTACTGCATGAACATTAAAACACTTAAGATTAATGAATTTAACATAAGTGAGCAGACGGTACAGCAGTCCCTCTATGGCCTCTTGCCCTGTGTTTTGTATTCTTTGATGAGACGGCCAGTCAGGTGCAGCCACAAGAGGAGAGGCTCAGGAAAAACAAAGTTTATTATACTCATAGGTCCTAGAGACAGGAGGTACGGCCTACCACGCAGGGCTTTGTGGGAAAGACACCATGGTGGTAAGAAGACAGGAGTGAGGGGAAGGTTTAGGTCACCGCCTCTACGGGGTTTCTGTAGGAAAGGCAAGGCAGGGCAGAACAGGTAGTTTAGGATTGGCTAGTTGGAATAATTTCAGCAAGGTCTAAACTACAGGTGTGGTCTCTTTTTACCTGGCACCTGGTCCTGGGATGATTAAGGCAGAGGAATATTGTCTCCTGGCATGTACAGGTTAGATACCAGAAGTATGTCTCTAGACTAGTTAGTCTGCAAATCAAAGACATAATCCTGGCTAGGCCCTTTGCTATCTAAGAAACAACCTCAGCCTCAGGAAGGGCAGTTTTTCTCCAACCAGAAAGGTTTTTTAAGATGTCAAGCATCATAATACACAAAAAAATTAAAAAAAAAAATTTAAACATACCCTCATAGCCCCTACTTTTCTCCCCTGCCAAAATCTCCAGTTGGTCTAGGGTCTCAATAGAATACTTGCTAAGATATGGAGGACCTTCAAGAACAAATACTGACTTTTGCAGAGTTGGATTGGACAAGAAATTATCAAGCACATTTGCACAATAGGCATCTTGGTAGGAGTAGAGCCTGGCCTCCTACCCTACCCTACAGAGGCTCCTTTCCTGAGGCTCAGGTGGCTTCCCCTGAGTGTAGTTCTCTAAGGAAGCACTGTCCTGAAATGAACATTTGATCTCCGTACACCTTTGCTGCTGTTTTGTAGCAGCTAAAAGTGAGTACTTCTCCATAAGGCTTTTGTCCTTACACTGATGACACAGCTGCAGTTACTCTAATATCACTAAACATAGCCACTGACTCTTCCAGCTAGCACTCCGTGTGAGTAAATTCTGTGCCTTCAAATGACCCTGACCTTTTAACTTTAAGATAAACTGATTTTCAGAGTGAGGAGCCCACCTCCACTTTTCATAATAAAAGCTTTATTCCTAAAATACCAAGGCAGTTTTCATAGGATTTTGTGCCTTGCATAGGAATTTTGGAGCTAGATCATCTGGCTCCACTCCTTCATTTTGTAGATGAGGGAAAGACTGTGAATGCCCACAGGCACCTAGGGAAAGAGGCATTTGGGACTTAGGCCTTCTGATCGCAAGTCCAGTGTCCTCTCTACTATAAACTCACTGCCTCTGTCAATGGATTATGCACAATAGTAATCATATTCCCTCTTTAACACTTAAAAAGTCACATCAAAAAATGACAAGGAAAATGGCTCTACCTCCACCCAATTACCAACTACTTCACTCAAAGTAACACTTACTTTATACAAGGTTTATTTTCTCGTAGGAAGGTCCTAGGACTGGCACACTCAATTCCATCCAACGCCCGGCACTGGACTGAAGTGTGTTCCACATCACTGTAGGCCTGTCCACCGAACTGTGCAATAACCGCCAAAACCAAACAAACTCAACAAAGCAAGTAACACAAAAATATATCTTTATATTATTTAATCCAAGCTGTGTGAGGACTATAATTATTCTAACAACGTTGAGGTAAAGCTGTGCTCAAGAAAAAGGAATTTAGTGACTTATTTCAAGTGATTTTAGATTAGGTCATCCTAAATGTACATTGTTTAAAGAAACTCCTACTTTTTTCTTCATGATTAGCTTCTTCAATAACATAGTAAAAAAAAACAAACCCATAATTTCGTTAAATCCCATTTAGAAGAGATGGACATAATATTAATACTTTAATTATCCTACATTTACAAGGAAAAGACCACAAAACTGAATATTTGGAAATGAGTATTTAAAAAAGTCAATGTGTGTTAGAGATCTGTTTTATATTCATTATAAATTAGCATAATTAGGTAAGAACTCAGGTTGTCATTTGTCTCAGGACTTCATTTAGCCCACGAATGTGCGATTATCAGGCATCTGTAGTACATCTATAGTGTAAGTTTAAATTGCAGCAAAAAATTTCAGAACTGGGCCTCTTATGCCTTGTTTAACTGAATTCTAGCAGAGAAAACACAACTGTACATTTTTTATTGCCAGTTTTGTGTTTTATTAATATTTTTGTTGGAATGTTACTCAAAGGGAAGGGACTGGGAAAAAAGAATGCCCCCTCCTCATACCTCTACGCGCCCCCCCCCCCCCCAGCAAATCAGGTGCCTGGGTGCTGTCCGTCCTTTAGGACTTCTGGGTGAGGTGAGAGTTTGAGTGTCTTCATAGGATAAACTTAGGTTTTTTTTTTTGAGCAGAGTCTTACTCTGTCACCCAACTCTAGCTGGGTGCAGTGTGGCCTCATAGCTCACTGCAACCTCAAACTCCAGGCTCAAACGATCCTCCTGCCTCAGCCTCCCAAGTAGCTGGGACTACAGGTGTGACGCATGACTGGCTAATTTTTCTATTTTTAGTAGAGACAGAGGTCTCGCTCTTGCTCAGGCTGGTCTCGAACTCCTGAGCTCAAGTGATCCTCCTGCCTTGGCCTCCCAGAGTGCTAGGATTATAGGCAGGAACCACCATGCCTGGCCAGGATAAATTTAGTTTTTAATCAAAATAGGCAAAAGTGAGTGATCTCTATACAATGCTAACTCCAATTTCTATCAGTTATTATCAACAGAACAAAATTTCATAATACTTAAAATATTTCTCTACACATGATTTCAGTATGGCTTGCCATTTAAATCTTATTACTGTCAGGTTTATTCCTCTGTGTCTGATTCATTACATTAACATATATTGCACTGTGGTGAAGTCAGGGCCTTCAGTGCATACGTCACTGAAGTAACACATCGTACCCACCAAGCAATCTCCGATCATCCAAACTCTTCCCACCCTGACCCCTCCGAGTCTCATCTCTGTGTCTGAATTAGTACAAAAAATGTTTTCCCATGATTCTCTTAACACCTAATTGAATCTAGACTTGCATTATGTAACATAATATAATGATGAGTCCATTGTTAGGAGGAGATACATAAACTTCATTGGTTTTTTGAGAGACTGATCAGAAAGTGTGTACCAGCTTTAGGAATATTATTAATGGAACTGAATGGCTTCTTTCCATTTCAAGAAGCCATCGTTACTAAAGGTTTCCCCTGGAATATTTTAACCTCCTACAAAGACATATACTGATAGACCCATCTATTTCCTAAGGATGTGGTAGAACCTGCTTGCCTGCTGAAAAGAAAGGTCATCAGCAAGAGGAGCTCTGCCTCAAATGTGTGTGTAACAAAGATACTGCCCAATCCATCATCAGTTTTAGAAACTGCATAGCCTTTCTTTTGCTTTCTGGAATGTGCACACCTTGAAGCAGAGCCAGGGTGAAATTTTAGCTTCACACCTGTCAATCTCAAGGGCCATAGGAACCAAAGACAGGTTGGTCACTGTACTTGGGTGGTTTTGGCACAGAGATTGCGTCTTCATGAGGAAACTGAATGTCTTGGTCAGTTACTGACACTGGCTAGGGAGGAAATTTCTAGTAATAGTCATTCTGACAAAATTCTTCAAAAAAGTAACTTCATACCCCTTATACTTTTCTGTAACAGCATTTAGCCAGTACTATTTCTCAGTGGAAGAGTTTGTTTAAACAATTAAACAAAAATGCACCTTGAGACAACCATAACCAAGTTCTTGCGATGCAGTTGCATTTCCAACATGATCCACTGGGTCTTCACATTCTATAAATTCTTCAGGTCTGTAATTCAACAGTAAGATCATGGTCACATGATCTTTGCAATCGCTGTTTACATGCACATAATTGAAACAGGCAAGAGACATTTCTTCCCCAAGTTTTCTGGGGTTCAGTTTCACTCTGCAAACCCTTTATCAAGCCAAGAGGTGGCGTCAATTAGACTGAAGCACAGTAGGTCAAACTGACAGCCACCCAAATTAACCTTTTATTGGAGAAGGGAGGTGTTAGTGGTTCTGTTTCTACATGGATTCTACTTTTGCTGTGGCTTCATTTCTTCAATAGTCAAACAACCACGAGTCTGGGGGCGGGGCAAAATTTAAGCTAAAGGATTCACAGTTCTCTGCATTTCCCAAACGCCTTTTCTTATTTGATCAAAAAGAGATATGAAAAAGTGGCTTGGTTCTGCAACGGTAAGAGTATTGCTTTTAAAAAAAGAAGTGCCTTGTACGCAGAGAAAAGTCATTTACTCCATTTATGCCTCGCTCAGCACTGGCACCTAATTAATTGACTAACACTTAACTAACACTCTTCTTCGGCTAAAGGGCGCAGGACTGAGAAGGCACAGCCTCGTACCCTTCTTCTAGAGGCTATATGATGTCACTCTTCCCTAGTTCTCCTCTTTCGGGATCCCAAAGGATCTGCCACCGACACACAAGTCTTTCCCCTGCATAGGTGAGTGCAGTGAGAAACCTGTCACGACATCTACCTCTTGTGTGTTAACTACCAGGTCCTCAAGTGGAGGGGTTCTGGAAAAAAGCAGCCTCCCCTCCCCCTTCCCCCCAAATCCACACATCCCTGGTCCAATCTCCATATCCACCCGCCTCGACCCCGGGGTAGCTTACAGGTAAGAGCAAAGGATGACCGGAGACTGGGGGTCGCCATATTCCCAGCTCGGAGCACCCGCGGAGCCCTCCGGGTGGGCGGCGGAGGTGAGCTCGGGCTCGGCGGTAGCATTTTGCGAGTGGCTCCGAGAGACACAATGCAGCAGCAGTAGATTCCCCAGCAGCAAAGCCGCCTGGCCGCACAGAAGTAAGTAACTCACAGGGCAACCACCCAGTACCATCTTCCCGGACCCAGTGGTGGACAACCTGCCTCAACCCAAACGCAGGCCGGCACCGCCGACCCCGGCCCTGCCAGGTCGAGCCTCTCCGCGTAGACCCTCCTGGCTGCCAAACAGCCAATGGGCGCGCAGCTCTAAGCTCCGCCCACATTCACCAACCAACCAGAAAGGGCTGAGCAGACGGAGGCGGGGCTCCGCTGCGGGGCGCTTCTGCTTCCCAGTTCCTCTTCTTGGTCTCTCACGCTCCTCCTCCTTTTGCGCCGAGTGCTTCCTCCAATTGGTTCCCTTGACCCCCGGAGTGGGCGGGCCTTGGAGCACAGTGGGCCGGGTGGATAGTGACGGGGCGGGGCGGACTTGGAGCGGTCGGTTTAGAAATCCCATTCTCCCGCCGGGGACTAGATTTTTCCCTACGTCAGCGTAGGGAGCGCGATGTCGGGAGCGAGCTCGGACAGAGCTCGGGCCAAGTTGCGTCACCGCCGCGCGCATGCTCGTCCCCGGGCGCGCGCCTCCCGGCCAGTCCTGGGGCCCTGGCGGGGCAGGAAAATGATGGGAGAGGCGGAGGCTGAGGCGACCGACTGTTGAGTGGAAGCTGCGGAGTCAGCCGAGATGGGGTCGGGCGCGGGCTCGCCCTTGGGGCCTCGCCGTTTGCAGTGGTTGCTGTTGTTTGGCCTGGTGGGCCCCGTGCTCGGTGGGGCGCGGCCAGGTGGGTGTCCGCTCCCAGGGTCCCTGGGCTGGCGGTTTCCTAGGGCTGGGCGCTCGCGTGAACCTGTGGTGCCGGGCGTGGCGGCGCCTGGCCTGGGACCGGACCCGGGGCCGGGGCGAAGCCGCTCCAGACCTGTGGGGACAGTGCTCAGGTTCTGGCGCCCCCAGCCCCTCTTGGCCCCGGGCGCCCGTCTGCTTCCACTTCCTCCGCCTCCCGCCCCACCCCCATGGCGCGCAAAGCCGGGTCCCCGGACTCTCTGGGGGCGACTCTGGGTCCGGCGCCGTCCTCGGAGCCGGCGGAGAGCCCCGGAGGCTGGGCGCGCGCCGGCTGCTCTTCGTGGTTGCGCTTGTGGAGTTAATGTCACTTGGAAACAGCCTGAGAGGCGGAACTTTTGCTTCAGGCTATCCTAATTTGAGATTTCGACGGTCATTTTATTAGTAGAGTCACCGGTGGGTTCACAGAACTGAATTTGGGGAATGGGATAAAGGAGTGGGGCGGGGGGACACGCTCATTTTTCTTGGGCGGTTTTTGTTCTAAGAATACTTTTTTTGGAAACGAAGTGCTACATTTCTATATCCAAGCAGTCTTATCTGTGTTGGTACTGGGTACGCGGTGTCTTAAATCCAGACAAATAATCCCTGCTCTGTTTAACTCACAGGATTATTGTAAGAATTCAATCACTTGTGTGAAATCCATTTTGGATTGTGAAAGTTCGCTTGACTATGTAAGATATTTATATTGGAGATGCCCAAACATAGGAGAAACAAATTGTCAATATAGCTTCTTGCTGGAAACAACTTCTTTATTTATTTTAGCTTTTGTAATAATTATTGTTTGCATGGCTGTATTTTCCCTGTCGACGATAGAATATAATGGAGAATGGGAGTTTTTACCAAATCAATGCTTTGAGAGTTGTTGAAAGGTGATGATGGAAAATTTCAATGCAGGACTGCTGACCTTCAGGAAACTAATTACATTTTTTATCGTTGGTTTCTTTTTAAATTAAACATATGCACCCCAGTGCAGAAATTGAATGGGAAATTGCCATATCTTTTCTTGTTAAAGCTACTTTTCTTGTGGTATTCTAAATGGTTAACATGCCCTAATATATAAAGTGAGGTAGATTATACATCTGGAGTTTTAGCAATATGTGGTTTAAATATAAATAAGACTATATTTTTAATGTTAATGTATGTGTTGACTGTAACATACCTGCTAGTATAGATGAATGGAATATCCTTAGGGTCTTTAACTGTGGCTTCAACAGGTTATGGCCATCCCCTCACTTAGACATGTATATGCTCCTTCAAAATTTAGTCAACGTTTATGGAACTACTATAAACACCATGCTTAATGCTTGTGGAAGGGCAAAGGGTCACCAAATATGCTAAGTGTATATGAGAGATGCTGGGGAAGGTTTTATAGTGAAAAAAATATTTGAACTGGGCTATGTTGATGAATTTTTCAAGTGAAAGGGTAGGAATACATTCTAAGCAGAAGATAGTTTTTGCAAGAGTATGGAGTGTGTGACAGAACATGACTTGGTAGGAAATGATGAGAATGTCAGAAAGGGAGGGATGGAATATAAAACCAAGGTAGGTTGGTATCAGTTGGGGAGAGCCTTCTATGCCAAGCTAAGGGGTTTGGACTTTACCCTGTAGGAAGTTCTTTGGGCAGTGAAAGTTTTTAAGTAGGAGTGTGACTTAATCACATTTTCTGTTAAGAAAACTGGCCACTCAATGGAGGTTAGAATCCAGGAGGGAGAGACTGGAGGCTGGGTGATCAGTTAAGAGGCTTTTGTAATAGTGTGCAGTGAGTCAACTCATGTTTCCCTAAGGGAATGTTCGTCCAACATCAGCTGACTAAATTTTTGCAATACAGGATGTTTAAAACATGCACTGAAACCTTTTCCCCTAATGAAAGAGGAATTTGAGGACTCGGTAAGTACCACCCACACATCAGTTACATTAGGAGTTCAGTAGATTTTAGTAGGATTTTTACTACCATTTATAACATTGTGTCAAGAAGGAAAGGCAGTATAATTTCCAAACAGCTGACTTACAATAAGCTTTTTTTTTTTTTTTTTTTTTTTAAACTAGGGCTGACAAAGGTAGCTTTGTATCATTGTAAAAAATAACAAGGGGAATCAGGTATGAAACCTCGCCTCATTTTCTAAGGTGGTAATTATGATGCATAGACTTAGAATTTTTTTTACAAAGACTGGTATTCTAAAGAAAATGAATTTTAAAGCTTACTCATGGTGAATCACTGTAAAATGAAGTACACAGTAAAAACTTAGGTCTATACTAATCTATTTTTAGTTATCACCAAATTATTTGAATTTTATATGTTTATGTTTGTGCTGTATAGGAGAATGTTGTCTTTTAAATTTAAAGATGGTTTGGTTTTCAAACTAAGTGACAAAGAAAGCATTTATAATTGAAATATGTACAAAACTAGTTGCTGGGTTCCAAGACAGTTTTCAAAAAGCACTTTAAATTTTACCTTACTAAATTTATATTTACTATTTGTTAAAAATCCTGGTTTGTAATAGAAATTATTATAGAATCCCCCAAAGAATGCAAGCTCTAAGTAACTGGAAGATTTTTCTCGAAATATCCCCAAGCTCAAACATATGACATAGATAGCTTCATGATATTTTTTTTTTCTCTTTGATACCTACTATATACCGGAGCCTTGTAGTTAAACCATCCTTTCAGTCCGTAATGAGACTGCCTCAGATGAATGTAGTCGTCTTGGTATCTCAGTAAGTAATCCCTCATTCCCTTTAAATCATACAAGGTGGACCAAACTAAAGTTGAATCGCACCATGTTGTCAGTCAGATCATTTTTCCGAAGTGATCATATGTGGGACACTCCTTGAATCATCACATCTTTTAAGAGTGAGTTAGGGAACCTGAGAAGTTAACTTCATTTGCTCAGCTTTTAAATATATAGTTGTTTTTGGATTTGTATTTGTTTATGTTAACATAAAAATTAGGGTACTACAGCTTATTATTAATATAAGTAAAGAAAATGATACCGCCACCAAACATATGGATGTATAATAGGGCAAAACCCATTCCTGTATATGGGAAATGCCCCTTTCCCTTTGATGCATTTTTCTTTTAATGAGATTTTTATCATGTAACTCATTTTAGGATGATTTTTCCCCCTTCCCTTTAGTAGCTCCTTAGCACCCTCATGCAAGTAGATCCCTGGTGAGCTTGCTTCTGATTAGCCTCATTGACACTTTGAAATCCTGTTGTGAATTGGATTTGATGAGAATGTCAGTATGACTTCAGGCAGTCTATATGAAAGGGAGGGATGGAAGATAAAACTAAGTAAGGTAGGTTGTTATCAGCTGGGGAGAGCCTTCTATGCCAAGCTGTGGGGTTTGGACTTTGTAGGAAGTTCTTTGGGCAGTGAAGGTTTTTAAGTAGGGCCTGAGCTCCCATCTCAGCTGCTTTGGAGAAGTGGTTAAGCAGTCTGTGGCATAGCAATACAGTGAAGTATGTTATTGCTGTTAAAATGATGAAATGCATGGGCCATATGGATGTGTAGAAAAGACAGTAATACAGGTTAACCGTAGC
Source organism: Varecia variegata (assembly GCA_028533085.1). NCBI lineage: Eukaryota > Metazoa > Chordata > Mammalia > Primates > Lemuridae > Varecia > Varecia variegata. Next base: position 2,943,916 of record CM052451.1, on the reverse strand, counting down.
AAGTAAGGCTCACTTAGTTTGTACTTGATTTTAATAATTACAACTATGAAAACTATGTATGTATTGCTGTGAAGATCAGAAAAGATTGCTTACTCAGCACATATTTTATTGAATACTTAACTGTATACCAGTGAAGGAAATAGCATGGTGGATAAAAACTATGGTCCTTCGTCTCGAGGAACTTAAATTCCTTGCTGGAGGAACTTAAATTCTCTAGGCATTAAATTTTGTAAATGGTTGGTTGTTTTCTCAAAGGGACACTTTAAAACAAACAAAAGCTGTTTCTTTTTAAATGTAAAAATGGATAAATATAAGAAAAAGTATGACACTCAACAAACGTCGTGGTGTAGATAGGACATGGCAGCAGACGTTATTAAGTATGTTTGAAGGTAGTTATTAATATGAGATATGTGTTTATTTGGGATTGACTTTGTGAATACTAGAATGAAAATATGTAGCTCAAAATAACAGTACTTTATGGATCTGATTACAAGAATTTCTCTTCAAGAAATACTTTAGACAACAGAATTATCTTCTTCATTCTGAATGTGGAGTCCAGGTTTATTTTCTACAGTGAAAGTAACTTGAAGGTGGCTATTTGTTTACATAATGGGCAGGAAGGAAAGGAGAAAGTCCCAGGGTTTGGAGTTCACATTTGTTTGCTTTGCAATTAGGTAGAATTCTTTTAACTTATTTCCTTCTACTTATTGTTATGAAAAATGTACTTAGACTTCCTCTAAAATGCAGTACTGTGCATAGGAAGATTTAAGGAGTTAGAGGAAGAAAGGAGTGCAACTAAGACGTTTCTTTTACTAAATTTAGGACACTTTACCTTTCATGTTTCAACTCTTATTTTTATCTTCAGCTCATGTTTTCTATTACTGTGATTGTGATGGTATGCTTTTTCTGTCAAATTCTAATACAGTAGTTTGTATTCCTTGCAGAGTCGATTGTATTAAGATTTTTATTTTCATTGTGAACTATATCTTTATACCAGTGGTTTTAACTAAGGGAGACTTTGTCCCCAAAATGGGGGAAATAATTTTAGTTGTTGCATCTGGGGGATGCTGTTGGCATCTAGTGGGTAGAGGCCAGGATGCTACTAAACATCCTATGATGTACAGGACGACCCTCTGCCACAAAGAATTTTCTGGCCAAAAATGTCAGTAGTGTTGAGGTTGAGGCTTTATACAAATAATGTTAATGTACTTCCTTTATAGTAATATGGGAAAAATGTTTTTTTGATTTCCGTGAGAAGGTGCTACTATTTGGAATTAAAAAAAAATTAAAGGGAATTTGGGAAATAACCATGTAGGATATGAACAGGAAAAAAGAAAAAAGAAGCCAGAACTGGAGAAAAGCAAGGAATTTTGAAAAAAAAAATAGGAAGGAGAGTATTCATACAATTAGTATGTATTGTTTTTGAATGGCATTCCCCAAATATGTGCATTTGTTATGATGTTTTGGAACTCTCCTTGGCAAGGCTTTAATTCAGAAAGTAGATTCTTGGATTTTAAAAGTTTGATGCTCTACCGACTGAGCTATCCGGGCTCTTGATTCTTGGATTTTGAAAGGAAGAAGTCGGAATCAGAATAACAACTTTAACATATAGAAGTTATTTTAGGTTGCTATAATTTTGAAAACCTTTTTACAATAAATGATTAATTGTGGCATTTGGTTTTCAAAATGAGAATTGTGTTTTAAAATGGGACAGAAGGAAAGTATCTTATACTCCTGTATTTGGTTTTTATTCTTCTTCACTGACAATCTGGGTAAAAGATTCATAGAAGACCAAAGACTTGGTTTTGAGTCCTGCCCTGAAACTAGGTGTGTGACCTTATAAAGTCACTTAACCTGTTTGAAGATGAGAACGCTTTAAATATCCACCTGCCCATGAGAACTACAGATGTTCTCTTTTGTGAGGCATTTCTTTTTCTCTGTGATGTTTGCTTTTGAGTTGTGATGAAAAAATTTCAGTTTGGTTGTATATTGTTTAGCTTCCAGTGTAATAGCTGTCTGTGCCTATTAGCATATATATCCTTGTCTGTAATGATTTACTCAAACTTTTTATTTTGAAATAATTATAGAGTCACAGAAAGGTGCAAAGAAAGGTAGAGGATGATTTACTGTTTTTTTTTCTTTTTTAGACAGGGTCTCACTCCATTGCCCTGACTAGAATGCAGTGACATTATCATAGCTCACTGCAACCTCAAACTCCTGGGCCCAAGCAGTCCTCCTGGCTCAGCCTCTCAAGTAGCTGGGACCATGCCCAACTAATTTTTCTATTTTTTGTAGAGATGGGGTCTCACTCTTGCTCAGACTGGTCTTGAACTTCTGACCTCAAGCAGTCCTCCTGCCTTGGCCTCCCAGAGTGCTAGGATTACAGGCCTGAGCCATCACACCTGGGCGATTTACTTTTTATCACACTTAGCTTCTAATCTATTGTCCACTGAGATCAATCATTTTGTCTATTCTTGCCACCATTTTTAGAGTGTTCTAGTAGTTGAAGAGATTATCATAATCCAGAATGAAATTATTATCATTAAGGATAATATTTAAGCTAATGTTTTTAGAAATTTGAGAAAACTGAAAGTCATCGAAAGGTTTATTTTGGGTAAGGAAATAGTCCCATACCCCATTTGATTTAGGATTAAGGATATTTCTGCCTAATGATTCGAAGCCTGCATCAAGGGCATAAATTTCTTTCTTTTTTTTTTTTTTTTGAGACAGAGTCTCTGTAGCCTGGGCTAGAGTGAGTGCCGTGGCGTCAGCCTAGCTCACAGCAACCTCAAACTCCTGGGCTCATGCAATCCTCCTGCCTCAGCCTCCCGAGTAGCTGAGACTACAGGCATGCGCCACCATGCCCGGCTAATTTTTTTCTCTCTATATTTTTAGCTGTCCATATAATTTCTTTCTATTTTTAGTAGAGACGGGGTCTCGCTCTTGCTCAGGCTGGTCTCGAACTCCTGAGCTCAAACGATCCGCCCACCTCAGCCTCCCAGAGTGCTGAGATTGCAGGCGTGAGCCACCGCCCCCAGCCGAAGGCCATAAATTTCTTTGGACATGATTTCCAGTTGACAAGTCCAAATATCTGAATGACAGTTGATTCTGGTATGTCATAATATGCCTTGGATCAGCCTATAGGTGCCTTCGTAAGTATCACAGTCCATTGCTGGTGTGTTTACATAATGACATGAAGCCACATTTGAACGGTATAATATGCCATATTATAGAGGTATAAAAGGTTGATGGGCAAAGAATTTGAAAACCATTAGTATGATATGTATGGTATTAGATATAATGAAATTTATGTTTTCCTGCACTTTTAATTTGAAAAGTAATTCAGTGGTGGCAAAATACTGATTGTAAAAACAATTTCAAACAATGCAGAAATAGAGAAGTATAGGAAGTCAAAAGTCCAAGTCCTTTTCTCATTACTTCCTGGTTTTACTCCATCATAGCAACTACTTTAAACAGTTTGGTATGTTTATTTATGATATTTACATGTTATTTATTACATTTTATAATCTTATATATGTTATATGATATCATAGTATTTCATAAATGCTATAATACAGGTTTGTATAAAGTGAAAAGTATAAGTCTCTCTCTCATCCCACTCCCTGTAGGTAAACACTTAAAAATAATTATTATATTAAAGAAATTGTTAAATATACACAAGAGTAGAGAGAAGAGTAATGAACTCGTGTGTACTCATTATCCAGTTTTAA
>CM052451.1:2908974-2939685 GCA_028533085.1 Varecia variegata | reverse complement strand
ATGGTCACCTGCTGGATGTCTGTCAGTTTAGATTAGAGAGCTTCTGCTATAGTTGAAACTACTAATGTTTTGAGTGTTATGTGTTACACTATTGCTACCTCATAGTTGTTACCTCATCTGTACTTGTGGAAGGTATTTATTTTCCTCTAGTAAGAAGGAGGAAATATCAAAACTAGACTTTAACTACAAAGAGGTAGGAAGAAAAAAATTAGTGGTTGTGAATTGCCAAACACTAGAGAAAGTTGTAGTTTGATTTGTGGTGTTTAGTGTATAATTGTTAAAAGAACTTAAGTTTTTTCAAAATTTTATACTTACAGGGAAAGTTAAATGAATAATACAAAAAATTCATACAGACCTTTTAACCTAGAGTCTCCAAATGTTAACAATTTACTATGTTTGCTTTATCCTTTCTTTCTTCTCTTTTTTTTCTGAACCTTTAAGAGCATGTTCCAAACATGATGTTTTTTTAATTTTTTATCCTTAAATACTTTAGTGTAAATTTCCTAAAACAAGGATTTCTCTTATGTAAACACAGTATGGTTCTCAAAATTAACAAATCAATGTTGAAACAATGCTATTTTATAGATCTTATTGAGATTTTTTTTTCTGGGTCAGTTATCTTAATAATGTCCGTTATAGCAAAAGAAACTCTGAGTTTATGTGTTGCATTCAGTAGATGTGTTTTTTTAGTTTCATTTAATCTGGAATCCTTAGTCGTACCTTGTATTTCATGACACTGGCGTTTTTGAAGAGTACAGGCCAGCTTTTTGTAGAATGTCCTGCAATGTGGGTTTGTTTGATGTTTACTCATGATCAAATTCAGGGTATGCATGTTTGGCAGGAATACCCTGAAGCGATACTGAATTGTTCTCTGTGTGTCCTATCAGTAAGCATATGCTGTCAATTAGTCCTATTACTTGGCAGTGTTAACATTGACTATTTGAGTTGTCTGCCAGGTTTCTCCCCTGTAAAGTTACTGTTGTCACCTTTTAAATTAATGTTATGGTTAGATACTTTGTGTAAACATCCTATTACTCCTCAAATTTTTACCCACTAGTTTTAGTATTTAGTGTTTGCCTGAATCAGTTGTTATTATGATGGTTGTCAAATGGTAATTTTTTAATTTTACCAATGCATCTACATTCATTAGTGCTTTCTACTGCAAGGAAGTTTTCTCTTCTATTTATTTATATCAATATGGACTTATGGATTCTTATTTTATCGAATGAGATTGAAAATCTTTTCATATATGTAAAGGTATTTTTATATCTTCTTTTGTGAGTTGTCTTGTTCATGTCTTTTGCCCACTTTTCTGTTGAGCTTTTAATCTTTCTCCTGAATTTTTAAGGGTTCTTTTTATTTAGGAATATTAGCCCTTTACCTATGATGTAAGTTACAAATTCTTTCTTCCATTCTGTCAGTTGTGTTTTGACTTTTTTTTTGATGTTTCTTTCCATGTAGAAGTTTAGACAATTTTTTTTATATAGTAAAAATTATCAATCTTTTATTACATCTACATTTTGAGTGATAGAAAGTCTTTCTCTACACCCAGGTTAAAGAGGAATTCGCCCGTGTTTTCTTCTTGTTCTTGTATGGCTTTATTTTTTATGTTTAGATTTTTGATTCATTTGGAGTTTATTCATATCATATATTGTGAGGTATGAATCAGACTTTATCCTTTTTGAAATGTTTAACCAGTGGACTGAGCAGCATTTATTAAAAAGTGCAGCGTTTTTTGGTCAGGCAGGTTTATTAGTAATAAAAAAAATGAAAAAAAAAGTGCGTCTTTGCTCCAGTGACTTGAGATGTCACTAATCATATAAAGTTCCATATGTACTTTGGTCTGTTTAGAGACTTTCTGTTCTGTTCCACTGGTTGGTCTCTCTGTTAATGCACTGGTACCATACTGCTTTAATTATCAAGGCCTTGTGATATGTGATATATCTTAATGTCTAGTAAGGCTAGTGCTCCCTGTCCCGTGGTTTTTCTGTTTTAGTGCTTTGAAATTGTTTTAAAGATGAGAAAAATCTCATTAGGTACTAAAGAGTTTGGTATTACTAAGTGATATTATCCTCGTATTTCCATTAGTTAATTTCTTGCTCAAAATTAAGGATAAAGGCTTGTAAGTTTTTGAAGATGGCTAAATTTATAACTAATAATAACAATAAAATAAATACACCTATATGAAGAAAAGAAAATTATCTAATCAAAATGACTTTTTTCCCCTTCATACTGATTTTTTTCCCCCCTCTGGGCCATAAGACTCTCACAATGTCCTTTCCTATATTACAAGTCAATTGGCTGCTGTTGCTCCTTGGATTGACTGTGATTTAAAATGTTAAATATGAGATAATGCTGTCTGGTTCTGCTCTAGGCCGAAAGGTCATTGAGGCAGACCTGTTTGTGCCTTGTATTCCTCTGGAATTCTGTCTAAACATTTGTGTAGTTGGAAGGTGATAGTAGATAGTCTGCAGGTAGTCTGAAGAATGCCATGTGATAGTATGAGATGCCAAAAATATAAATAAAATTTCTTAGTTTATTGCCCTCAAGTAGTTTTCTTAGCTCTGCAATTTCTATGATGATTTTCAGCAATGTAGCAGTATTTGAAGATAACACAGTGTTTTTCATTTAGAATCATTGTCATTATCGGGGCTATGTGGAGGGAGTTTATAATTCATCCGTTGCCCTTAGCGACTGTTTTGGACTCAGGTAAGAAATTTTCTTTATTTGTTTTTTTTTTCCTTTCCCCTATTTCTTACCCACTTTCCTACTTCTGTCTCCAAATCAAATCATTTTGGGGACTTAGCAAAATTGGATTTTACTTTGATGTTACTGAAGATCTTTAGAGCTATGTTTCAGATACTCTTGGCATGTTTACTTAGGAAAATGTTATAGTTGATGAATTTAATGTCCAAAGAGATTCCATTCTTTCAGGACACTAAATATTTTTCGCTATATAAAATATACCTTACGTTTTTATAGCACTTTATAAAATTTTCACCTGTATTATTTAAGTTAAGTCTGGTAATGACTGTGACAAAGGGCTCATTATCTCTATTAGGTGGGCAAACTGAGGTTCAGAGAAAATGTATCATCATGCATCAATTGAAGTTACAATGGTGTTAAAATTACATTTTTTGAGGGCTTGGCAATTATGGCACTGTGCTGGTTGGTTAATTGCATGATTTTCATGATTGAACTAATAAATATTACTTTTAATTCTCAAACCAACTACATAAGATGGCTATTATTATCTTCATTTAAGTAATAACACTTATTGAATAGTTACTCTGTGCCAGGCAATGTTCTAAGTATTTTGTGCTTAGTAAATAATTTAGTTTTCAGTAGAATCCTATGCAGAATGTAAACTATGGCGGAAGTTAAATAACTTACTAAGAGTCGTGCAGCTAGTAGAAAACATTTGAGACTCAAACTCTGGTCCTCTGGCTCCCAGTTCTCTCAGCTACTACCTTATAGTGCCTTCCATTTTACAGTGATCACTCAGAGAGTTTGAGTGACTCACAGGCACTGATGCTGGTAAGTAGCAGTTTTGAGCTTTAAATTTAGGTCCACGTTGTTCCCCTGACCCTAAATCCTCTGTGTTTTCCTCTATACCATGCTACCTTTCTTACACATGTTACGATGTGAATTTAGGTTTTCTGATTCTTTTTCCTGTGTATTTTTTTCCTTTAAAAATGTATATGTGTGATGCAACATTTAGAGGATTGCTGCATTTAGAGAATGCAAGTTATGGAATTGAACCCCTGCAAAACAGCTCTCATTTTGAGCATATTGTTTATCGAATGGATGATGTCCACAAAGAGCCTTTGAAATGTGCAGTTTCCAACAAGGATATAGAGAAAGAAACCACAAAGGATGAAGAGAAAGAGCCTCCCAGTATGACTCAGCTACTTCGAGTAAGGAAATAATATAATTCTTCATAGCACAGATTAACTTTAGAAAAATCATTTATTTATTCATTAAACCAATGGTTATTAGTGTTTTTATTTTTATTTATTTATTTTTTTACCAAGTACATTCCGGACATCGTGATAGATACTAGGAGATAAAAAGATGAGCAATACAGAGTTTCTGCTTCCAAGTCGAGTACAGTTTTGATTCTGTGGGTTTGGAAACTAGGGCTTAAATCTTGACCAGTAATAATATTTAGCATTGCTACATAATAGTTCATCACATTGTCTTTCAGAGAGCAACAGAGTTTTTATTTTAGTTACCTCTTACTCAAACTGGAATTGTGATTCTTGAGCTCTAGATTGGAGAAATTGAGAGAATGATTTGGCTTTAGGACTTTAATTACTTTAGGTGTCTTCTAAGGATATGCATATCCCTGTTTTGCAATTTCTTTAGGACTCTCATTTACTCTTGACGTGAATCTCTTAGATTGAAATTGATCTAGATCAACTTCAGCTGCAGAGAATATACCTTTCTACATATAAGATGATGTTACTCTGTTGGAAGAGGCATATTTTTAAATAGCTCATACTAATTTATGGCATTGTTTTCATTCCCTCTCCTACCGTCTTCTCTTTTGACTCTTAGATTGTTCTTTTTAACTACAAACATTGGAAAACATTTAAATTTCTGCTTATTCTACTTTGCATAAATTTCTGTAAAATGACAAAACTGGTCATTTTTTTAAAGTGACAACCTTGTCCCAACTTCTGCTCTGGGATTTTAGTGGATATTCTTTCTTTGTCTGTGAACATAGTAAGGGGGTTTCCCGTTAAGATGTGTATGTGTGTGTGTGTAGTTTTGATTTTAGGAAGTCAGTGATTCTGCTTTGTAAACTTTACTGATCCATTTTATCTTTAACTAGAATTTTGCTTAGATCAATGAAGATAGCAGAGAACACTTCTAAAGAATTTTTTTAATTTTAAAAACTTTTTTCTCCTTTGATACAGTTTATGATCATGTAAAGTTAGTAGCATAGCTGGACAAAGTTTTCATCACTGAGAAGTAGATAATACTGTTAAAAAAACATGTTTTTGACTTTATTGATCTAGGACATGGTAAGTAAAATAATTTTATGATGTTCTTAACAGACATGAAATAAGTGACTAGAGATTAGGGTGTGATCATTACATATGAGAAATGTATAGCCTTATAACTTGTTTTTGCCTTTATGATGTTTGTGTTTTTGACAGAGAAGAAGAGCTGTCCTGCCACAAACCCGATATGTGGAGCTGTTCATTGTTGTAGACAAGGAAAGGGTAGGATTGGTGACAGTTTTTCTTCTTTTTCATGAAAGGCAGATGAGAAGTGAGCATCCCATGAAGGAAATATAAATATAATATGTTTGTATTGATTTTTCTTGAATGATAATTTAAAAACTCAAATGCCATAATATACCAACAGAATACCACCAGAAGCTGAATGTAGCAAAAACTTTATTTTTTATTAATGATTTTTTTCTTATTCTTCTGTTGATTTGCTTATGCAGAATTTCTTAAGATTCTTTAGTCAGAATCTTAAGAACTTTTCAGATTACTTTGATGGGCTGTGGCTTTCACAGCCCACTATAAAAAGGCATTGCTTTTTATAAAATAGCTTTGTTTTCTAGAATTTCAGCTAATCTATATTTCAGGAGTGAGAAAACTTCCAGGTCCTGGCATGCTTTAGAAGGGAATAGTATTAATTTCAGTGTACAGGATAACATGAGGGTGTTTTCCTTATTTATGTATACTTAAGAAACTGAGCTAAGTACTTTACTTGACTAGGAGAAGTAATATGTGTATTTCAGCATTTACAGGATTATCAATTTTAGATATAGTGGCTGTATAATTTAAAATATGGATTATTTGAAATGTTTTGTTTGACTTTTACTTCTAACTTTGTGTGAAAGTTATTTGTAGAAACTTAATAGTTGGTAGTTCCTTTCTTGTTAGCTGCGGAGACAGTTTTGAGGATTTTTATGGTTTTAAAAAAGTCCAGTATTGTATGTAGGTTGGAAAAGAAAACAAGCCATTATTATTAAGAGAGTGACTCAGATTTGTTCATTATAGGTTTATTATTCTCAAGTGGTAGAAGGAAAAAACAGAGAATAAGAGCAAGTGTAAGCTCTGCCCCAAACAATGGGTAAAAAGTTCCTGTACCATGTTTTGGACAAGTCACAAAAAGAGATTTAAAATGTGTTTCTTTATTGCTCTCTACGGATTGATTTGTTATATACAGGTAGATAATGGTTCAAATAAAAATGATTGCATTTCAGTCAAGCCCTATCAAACGTATTAAATTTTTTTTTCCTGTTCAGGAGAATCAAGATGCCTAACTGATAAAGTCTGTTATATTCTGATATTAATACCTTTATCACAGAGCAAAATCATAAATTTTTTTAAAAATCTTCTTTTGGTTAGTAAGGTAATTGTATAAAATAATGTTAAAATAGACATTTGGATTTAGCCAAAGAAAAGAATCAATCATATCAGTTATTTGGCTTAAACTTTCATTTATTAGTATCTCTATATTTCTATTTATATATAATTTTCAACTAGTGATTATTGGTTAATCTCTCATTGTTACTATAGTTAAGGGTTTAGAAATGGTTTATTGGCAATGTCATTGGCCTAAGAGATGAAAGGGTCAGGAAGTTCTTTAGATTGTCTTTTACTCCTTTATCTATGCATTTTGATCGTTTTAAACTCTACCTTTGTAAAATACTTGAAAATATTTTTGCATTAAAATGAATGGAAAGAACATTAAGAAGAAAACTCATTTTAAAGTTATGTTAATATGAAGAAAACAAAGATGTCAGTACTTTTTCATTATTATTCATTTCACACTTTTACCCGTTCTTTTAATTCTAGTTATTACTAAAATGTATCCTTTGAATTTATTAATTCGAAATGTTGGTAAATGTTTAAATGCCTCAATTTTTAGTTCAGAGGAAATTTTAGATTCTTATCTTCATTGTAATTAACTGCAGACATTTTTATTCTTAAATTACTTTGATGGGAATGATTTTCCTTCTTTGCTTTTCCAGTATGACATGATGGGAAGAAATCAGACAGCTGTGAGAGAAGAGATGATTCGTCTGGCAAACTACTTGGATAGCGTGAGTTGTATTTTCTGTCAGCTGGGATTATTCTGTCATATTCTTTGACAGTCTCAGAACAGAGTTTAAAAATTGTCTCATTTTGATCTTTGACTATCATAGGGCCTAACTGACTCAGTATTTCAGAGGTCTGCTTTCTAGTTTATTTTGTAACTTTTTTCAATGTTTAAAAGAAAAATACAAGTGTAGAAAGACTGTGAGAAGAGCAAGAGATTTCATATTAGTATCTGCTTTATTTTCAGAGTAGCCAGGTTAAGATGCTTTGGTGTTTATGAAAAGATCTTTAAATTTTTATTGAGAGATTCTTATTTTGAACAAGGCTGCCTTCTACTCTGAAACTCTGACATCACAATATTAATTTTGTGTGTATGTGTGTCTGTGTGAGAGAGAGAGATAGGGTTGAGATTTTGGAGTTCATCCATTAGGAGATATTAAAGAATTAGATACATGTTCTTATAAGATAATTTTATCTATAAGGCATTCCCCTGTTGTGAACTTTAAGCATAATAATAATAATGATGATGATGATGATGATAGCATTCATTGGAGTGTTTACAGTGTGCTAGGAACCAAGCTAAGTGCTTTTCATTTATTGGCCCATTTGCTCTTCACAGTATCTCTATGAAATAGGCATGAGTTCCACAATCCTTTATCTGAAACCTCTGAGGTACCTGTGATTAGAATTTTAGATTAGAGTGTAGAAAGACAGTATGGTTTACTTTGTATTGCATAACACTTCCAGCAGGATCTTGGGGTAGTACCTTGGGATCAAACTCATTGATATTTCTGCAGTGAAATGTCTGATTATTTACACTAAGTGTAAATATGGACCGTAAATGAGCTTGCATTACCCTAGGACAAGCTTCGGAATCAATTTTACCAAAAACTTTTAATTTCAGAGTTTGTCAGATTTTAGAATGGAAGATTAAAAAAAAATTTGAATCTCTGTTATTATTCTTGAGACTCTTGAGAGGTTAAAGGAAAGATTTTGTCATTTTGGAGGAGGGAATCCTGTTTTTAATTTAAGTAGCTATGTTACTTCATGTGGTTAAAAGAGTTTTCTTATATTCTTTAATATAGTTTACATACTTTTATTTCGCTTTTTCTTCCCAGATGTATATTATGTTAAATATTCGAATTGTGCTAGTTGGACTGGAGATTTGGACAAATGGAAACCTGATCAGCATAGTTGGAGGTGCTGGTGACGTGTTGGGGAACTTTGTGCAGTGGCGGGAAAAGTTTCTTATAACACGTCGGAGACACGACAGTGCACAGCTAGTTCTGTAAGTGATTTTCTTTTAAAGTACTATTAATGAAATGGTCATAGTAATAATTTTTACTTATTTTTTTGCATTAGAATTATATTCTCTTAAGGTTTTGGAATATTCATTTAAATGAGGAAACTTGGTTTGATGCGACGTTATGATAACGATGCCTTTTCTGTGTTGGATTCCCTGTCACCTTTATCCCGTGTCCTCCTCCTCCTTTCTTGGGTTTACTTCCTTATTTTGGTATAGCATGTTTTCTAGTTGCTTTTTGTGAAAGGATATATGGAAAGAAAAAACTTTTGACCTCTTACATGTCTGAAAATAAGTTTTCACAGTCTCAGAACAGAATTTATTTAATAAAAATTATCTCAATTTGAGCTCTGATTAGGCTAGGGCCTAAGTAACTCCCAGTTTTTCAGAGGTGTGCTTTCAGTTTGTTTTGTGACTTTTTTGATTATTTGTCTGGGTGTAAAATTCTAGACATGAAATCTTTTTCCTTCACAATTTTGAAGGCATTGCTCTGTTCTCTTTTGACTTCCAGTATTACTATTGAGAAGCCTGAAACCATTCTGATTCCTGATCTTTGGTATGTGGCCTGTGTATTTTCCCCATCACTGGAGACTTGTAGGATCTTCTCTTGGTTCCCAGGCTTCTGATTTTTCCTGATGATATATTTTGGTGTAGGTCTTTTAGCATTTGTACTATGTGTTCAATGGGTCACTTCAATCTGAGAACTGATGTCTTTCAGTTTTAGGAATTTTTCTTGAATTATTGTACAGTTTTTAGTTGTCTGTTTTATTTTTATTCTTCATTTCTTCTGGCATTCTTTTTACTCAGATATTGGGTTTCTTGTCCTGGTCCTCTTAATTTGTTTTCTTTTTTTTCTTGTTTGTTTTATCTTGTTAATGTGGGTTGATTTTTAAAGCAATTTACTGAAAATGACTGAATAGGCTTTTATGCCCCATAATCACAAAGTCCTCATCCTGGCCTTGTTATTAATTTTTAGTACAATTGCACATGCAAATATCCTCATACCAGTGAGAATGCCATCTAGTTCACAAAACACCAAGGAACAGGCATTGAGCATACTCAATATGCCTTGCCCAACGACACCTACTGCCAAAACTATCTTTTCCTCCTCTGTTTATATGGCCTCCATCTGTCATGTTAGAGACATTTCCCAGATGTGTGATCCTTTTTTGTTTATAGTTAAGAATGGGGGACTAAAAATCCTTTTGGAAGCTTTTGGTACATGAGTGGATCTTGGAGATTGTGGGGTTCACTATAGGGTGATCTGGCTGGAATGTTGCCTTGGCAATCCCCTTATGTCAGCACCTCTAGTCATCTTCTCCTTGCTGGTCAGATGCCCCAGAGAAGGATTATTCATTCATTTAAAAGATATTTATTGGGTGTATTCCCTAGTCACTGGGATGTAACAGTGAACAAAACTGACAAAAATCCCTGCTCTCATGGAGTCTGTATTCTGGTGGAGGATATTGGCCATAAATGAGATAAATAAGTACATACAGTATGTTAAGTAATGATAAGTGGTTAGGAGGAAGAATGAAACTGGGAGGGTAGACATAAAAGTATTGGAGGAAGGAGGTTGAAATTAGAGGCAACATAGCCAGGGAAAGCCTAGCCAGGGAGATGACTTTTGAGCAAAGACCTGAGAGAGGTTAGCAAATGAGTTAGGAGTGTATATTAGAGAAGAGGGTTCCAGGCAGAGGGAGTAGGTCCTGAGGTACAGGTGTGTTGGGCATGACTGAGGAGGAACACGGAGACCACTGTGGTTCTTTTGTTCACTTTGCTCACCGCCTTGCAACCTCCCATGTAAATCTGTTCACTGAGTTTGTAATCTATCTCTCCTCACTAAAATTTGTTGAATAAATAAATGTAATGCATTTTAGGAAGGGTTTCATCTAGAAGATAAAAAAATAATCTTGAATTTGTATTTAAAAGGTATCTTTACTTTTCTGAAAAAAATTAATAAAAAGGAGATAAGGCATAACTATATTCTGATTTTAAAATGTTATTTATCTTTGTCATTTTTCTCCCAGTTTTTGTAGGTTCTCCCAATCCAGTTAAAATTACCCATAGAAATAGGAGTAATGTGTTCCATTTTTCCTCAAGCACATTTTATAACTTTTACCTTTTCATTTAGAAAGAAAGGTTTTGGTGGGACTGCAGGAATGGCATTTGTGGGAACAGTGTGTTCAAGGAGCCACGCAGGCGGGATTAATGTGGTATGTTGTTCTTGATGTTCAATTTTGGATATTTGCATTAGGATACCGTCAAGCATTTTTTGACTCTCTACTTCCTCCCCTTGGTCCTTAAAACAATATTTTGAGTTTTACGAGGAGCAAAGTAGAAGTGGCAGATGTATTCTTTCCCTAGAGACTGGATCAAGTTTTCTTCTATTTATTATATGTTTATTAGCTCTTTACTTTTTGTAGATAAGGAAACAGAGGGTCCGTTTGAGAGAATTAAGTTAGAACCATTTGTTAGTTCTTAAAGTAATTGATCTGTTGCTTAAAGGATCCATCTCCATCATCAGTGTATGATTCATGCCAGTTTCTTACTAGACTGAAATGTATAATATGAAGACTGTCGTTAGATGCTTGATTTATAGTATAGGCTGTCAACGTGGTAGTGAATAAGTTTTGTTTTATGAAAAAATAATCCGAGACGCAAAATATTTCCTTTTCCTAATTACTACCTTCCTGTGTTTGGACAGTTTGGGCAAATCACTGTGGAGATATTTGCATCCATTGTTGCCCATGAGTTGGGTCATAATCTTGGAATGAATCATGATGATGGAAGAGATTGTTTCTGTGAAGCAAAGAGCTGCATCATGAATTCAGGAGCATCGTGAGTAACTGAGTTCTTTCTTCTTATTCTTCTTAATATGGTATTGTAGATCAATCTTACTTAACTCTAAGGGATACTCATGTCTATGTTGAAAAAAACAGGAAACATTTTTCCTGGTTTCCCAAAATTAATTACATGATACACCAATGAGAAGTCTTTTTTAATTATTATCATTATTTTTTTGAGACAAGAGTCGCACTCTGTTGTTGCCTGGGCTAGAGTGCCATGGTATCAGCCTAGGTCACAGCAACCTCAAACTCCTGGGCTCAAGCAATCCTCTTGCCTCGGCCTCCCGAGTAGCTGGGACTACAGGCGAGCGCCACCATGCCCGGCTAATTTTTTCTATTTTTAGTAGTTCCTGGATAATTATTTCTATTTTTAGTAGAGACGGGGTCTCGCTGTTGTTCAGGCTGGTCTTGAACTACTGAGCTCAAGCGATCCTCCCGCCTCGGCCTCCCACAGTGCTGGGTTTACAGGTGTGAGCCACTGCTCCCGGCCTGTTTTTTTTTTTTTTTTTGAGACAGAGTCTCGCTCTATTGCCCAGGCTAGAGTGAGTGCCGTGGTGTCAGCCTAGCTCACAGCAACCTCAAACTCCTGGGCTTAAGCAGTCCTACTGCCTCAGCCTCCCGAGTAGCTCGGACTACAGGCATGTGCCACCATGCCCGGCTAATTTTTTTTCTTTCTATATATATATTTTAGTTGGCCAGATAAACTTCTTTCTATTTTTAGTAGAGACAGGGTCTCGCTCTTGCTCAGGGTGGTCTTGAACTCCTGACCTCGAGCAATCCACCCGCCTCGGCCTCCCAGAGTGCTGGGATTACAGGTGTGAGCCACCGTGCCTGGCCCTGTTTTTTAATTAAATAAATAATTTCTAAAAATAGAAAGAAATTATCTGGCTAACTAAAATATATATAGAAAAAATTAGCCGGGCATGGTGGCGCATGGCTGTAGTCCCAGCTACTCGGGAGGCTGAGGCAGTAGGATCGCTTAAGCCCAGGAGTTTGAGGTTGCTGTGAGCTAGGCTGACGCCACGGCACTCACTCTAGCCCGGGTAACAGAGCGAGACTCTGTCTCAAAAAAAAAAAATAAAAAAAATAATTTCGGAGAGCTTTAAGAAGAAAACATTTATGTAGACACAGGTATGTAACTACATTCTTCTGTAAACTGACTGATAGATTGAAATAATAGAAGAACATGAAAAAATTTATATCTGAATTATAAATTAGGAAGGAGTTTCTGCTGTATTTAGTGCAGATTGGATTAAATTGAAGGACTATATGAAAAATTTCTTTACACACTCCTTTTTTGAGAAAGTGCTTTATTGTAACTGTAAGTAGAATAAGAAATCTTGACATACTTCTATTACAGAGCACTGTTTTGTAAGGATAAAGGTTGGAGGCAGGGCAGAGAGGAAGAGAAAGACTAGTTAACATTTATTAAGCTCTTTTTATGTATAGGCACTATTGTAGGCACTTAAAGGGTATCCACTCACTTGTTGCTCTACAGTGTGATGAGGTACATTCTTTGTTACCTCCATTTATGGATGAAGAAACTGAGGTCACACATCCAGATGCCCGACTGGGATTTGAAGTCAGGAAATCTGGATCCAGAGTGTATGATCTGATCTTGGAGCCCCTTCCTTTGCCGGAGTTCAAAAATAATTATAATAGAGGGTCCAAGGGTAGTTGGGCTTCTTTCTGATGCAGATTTATCGTAAAACAACAAGATTCCTTCCTAATTTAGTAGGCAGTAGTCCTAAACAGAGCTGGATATAGTTACAGTGCATACATGGAGCAGAAGCTGAGCCTGAGAGAAGATCAGGTATGAGAGATGGTTCTCTTTAGCAAACACAGATGAAGACTTCACATGGGGAATATATGTGGCCTCCAGTCTTCATGCCCCATCCCACCTCCCCCAGGCTCCAGAAGCACCAACAGGGTAGCAACTTCTTTTTTTTTTTTTTTTGAGACAGAGTCTCACTCTGCTGCCCGGGCTAGAGTGAGTGCCGTGGCATCAGCCTCGCTCACAGCAACCTCAAACTCCTGGGCTCAAGCGATCCTCCTGCCTCAGCCTCTCGAGTAGCTGGGACTACAGGCATGCGCCACCATGCCCGGCTAATTTTTTCTATATATATTTTTAGTTGGCCAGATAATTTCTTTCTATTTTTAGTAGAGACGGGGTCTCGCTCTTGCTCAGGCTGGTCTCGAACTCCTGAGCTCAAACAATCCGCCCGCCTTGGCCTCCCAAGTGCTAGGATTACAGGCGTGAGCCACCACGCCCGGCCAGGGTAGCAACTTCTGTTAGCCGGACCTTCAGCTGCTGGTCTGAGAGTATTGTTCTAATCCCATGTGTAAAGGGAAGCACTCAAGCAGAATTTACAGTCTTTGAGAAAATATTGGCCTCAAAATAGATATGGAAGAATTAAAATGGTGCTTATGAAAAGCCATCCCTCATAAAAAAATAATTATATACATAAGAAAAGTCATATGTTTGTTAAATATTTCCTGTAGGAGAGGGATGTAAATTTAGTATTTGCTTTGGCTGGCAGTGAAGTTGAGAAAGACATGAATTTGGGGAACCAAGAAATGAATAATGAACAAGGAAACAAGACAAGATTGAAATGAAAAAAGCATTCAGTTAAGGAAGGAGTGCCATGAAACAATGCTGTGGTGAAATTTAACATGATATAAGAAACAAGAGTGGACCCATGTTTTATTCATTTGCTTGTCAAATGTTTATTGAATATTAACTATGTGCCAGACTTTGTTTTTGGCACTTGAATACCTCAGCAAATTAGAGAAGGACTTGCCCTTCAAGGAGTTTACTCTTTAGTGGGGAAAGACAACCTATAAACATAATAAATAAATCAATGATGTAGAATGCTAGAAGGTCATAAGTGCTATTGGGAAATAAAATAGAGCAGAATGTGGCAGATTGGGAGGGCCTCGGGTGGCATGGTGGTGATGGTGGTGGTGATGCAGAAAAGAGCAGGCCTCCTTTTCTTACCACAATGGGTTAAAACCAGATATTAATCACAGAAACCCTTGGCAGGGTGCAGTGGCTCATGCCTGTAATCCTAGCACTCTGAGAGGCCGAGGCAGGAGGATTGCTTGAGGTCAGGAGTTCAAGACCAGCCTGAGCAAGACTGAGACCCAGTGTCTACTAAAAATAGAAAAATTAGCTGGGCATGATGGTGAGTACCCCTAGTCCCAGCTTCTCGGAAGGCTGAGGCAGGAGGATGGCTTGAGCCCAGGAGTTTGAGGTTGCTGTGAGCTAGGCTGATGCCACAGCACTCTAGCCTGGGCAACAGAGCAAGACTTTGTCTAAAAACAAAACAAAACAAAACAAAAACCCCAAATGAGTTGGTAATTTAAAAACACTCCCCTAAGTAAACCTTGTGTCCAAGAGACCTAAAGTATAATTACAATGTTTTGAAGAGAATGGTATTATGAATATTGTATTTAAAACTTAGTGTATATTGAAACTGTCAGTCTATTGATGTGTTTATTATGCATGTGAGTTAATACTGTACTTTCCCAAAACATGGTAATGCCTAGTACTGATAGCCTTCTATAGGGGTCTTCTTTTTCAGTATTTTCTTCACATTATCACGAAATTATCCTTTCAAATTGATTTTAAATTCATTTTGTCATGTTCCAAAAGGAAAGTATTATAGAAATACCTGGAACTTGATTGGACATTATCTTACATTTATGAATTAATCTGATGAAGACAGTTACATTTCCAATATTTAGTGTTCTCATAAAACAACACTGCCTTTACTATTTATTACTGCCTTCAGTAAACTTCTGTGTCTTCTCTAAACAAGTCCTGCATATTTACTGTATTGATCTCAAGTATAAGGTATCTACCATTTTCCCCTGGAGAAGAGCCAAAAAGAATTTTTTGTGAGCTAACTTGGATGTATAAACTTCCTAGGGATATAGCTGATGTAGAGGGAGGGAACTGGTACTGGATTTTGGAGAGTTGCTATAGCTGTAGGAGAGACTGACCCTACAGAAATTGAGGTGGAGGCATTCTGCCAACATGAGGTGATTAATGATGTTAAGCACCCTTTCATATACCTGGTGGTCCTTTGTATGTCTTTGGAGAAACGTCTGTTTAAAACTTTGCCCATTTTGATAAAGGCCATTCTCACTGGAGTTAAGTGGTATCTCATTGTAGTTTTGATTTGCATTTCCCTGATGATTAGAGATGTTGAACATTTTTTCATGTGTTTGTTAGCCATTCTTATATTTTCTTTTGAAAAATTTCTATTAAGTGAAGTATCCCAAGAATGGAAAAATAAGCACCACATGTACTCACCAAAAAATTGGTTTCCCTGATCAACACCTGGGTGCACATTTGGGAATGATACCAATTGGGTATAGGACAGAGGTGGGGGGAGGGGATGGGTGTATATCTACATGATGAGAGCGAAGCGCACTGTCAGGGGAATGGACATGCTTGAAGATCTGACTCGGGGTGTTGGGGGTGGGGGAGGGGACGGGTGTATACCTACATGATGAGTGCAATGTGCACTGTTGGGGGAATGGACACCCTTGAGGCTCAGACTCGGGGGGTGGGGCAGGGCATGGGCAATATACTTAACCAGAACTGTTATACCCCCATAATAAGCTATAATAAATAAACAAAAAAAAAAACTTTGCCCATTTTGAAACTGGGTTATTATTTTTTTATTTATATTAATAGGAGTTTCTTATATATTTTATTAATAGATATTAACCCATTATCAGATATATGATCTGCAGATATTTTCTCCTATTTTGTAGTTGCCTTTTTATACTATTGATTATTCCCTTTTCTGTGCAGTTGCTTTTTAGTTTGATGTAGGTCCACATGTTTATTTTTGCCTTTGTTGCTTATGCTTCTGATGTCAGTCATATTCATGAAATCATTGCCAAGATCAATGTCATGGAGATTTTCTTCTATGTTTTCTTCTAGGAGTTTTGTAGTTTCATGTCTTATGTTTAAGTCTTTCAATGTATTTTAAGTTAGTTTTTATATATCGTGTGAAATAAACGTCCAATTTAATTTTTTTTTGCTTGTGGATATGCAATTTTCCCAGCACTGTTTGTTGACAAGATTATCCTTGCTTCATTGTGTATTTTTGGCTCCTTTGTTAAAATATATGCATGGGTTCACTTTTGGGTTCTCTATTCTGTTTCATTGGTCTATATGTCGGTTTTTATGGTAGTATCATATTGCTTTAATTACTGTAGTTTTGTAATTTTGAAATCAGGAAATGTTATATTTCCAAATTTGTTCTTTCTCAAGATCATTTTGGCTACTTGGAGTCTTTTGTGGTGTCATATGAATTTTAGAATTGTTTTTCTATTTTTGTTAAAAATGCTATTGGACTTTTGATAGGTATTATATTGAATCTGTAGATCACTTTGGGTAATATGGACATTTTATCAATATTAAGTCTTCCAATCCATGATCACAGGATGTCTTTCCATTTATTTGTATCATTTTTGATTCCTTTTAGCAATGTTTTTTAGTTTTAGTGTACAAGTATTTCATCTCATTGGTTAAGTTTATTAAGTATTTTATTGTTTTTGATGCTATTGTAAATGGCATTGTTTTCTTAATTTCCTTTTTGTGTATTTAATTGTTAATGTATAGAAAGGAATTGATTTTTGTATGTCTGTTTTGTATCCTGCAATTGAATTTATAGTGTTTTTGGTGGCATTTAGGTATATGTATATAAAAATATAATCATATTATCTGTAAACAGGGATGGTTTTACTTCTTCCTTCCAATTTGGATAAGTTTATTTCTTTTTCTTGTCTGTTTGCTCTGGCTAGGACTTCCAGTCCAATGTTGAATAGAAGTGGCTGAAGTGTAGGCATCCTTGTCTTGTTCCTGATGTTAATGGAAAAGCTTTCAAGTTTTTGCTGTTGAATGTGATGTTGGCCATGGGCTTTCCCTGTATAGCTTTTATTATGTTGCAGTAATTTCCCTCTATTCCTAGTTTAAGATTTTTTATCATAAAGCATGTTGAATTTTATCAGATACTTTTTCTGCATCTGTTGAGATGATCATGTGATTTTTGTCCTTCATTCTGTTAATGTGGTATATCACATTAATCAATTTATGTATGTTGAACCATTCTTGCACCCCAGGTATAAATCTCACTTGGTCAGGGTGTATAATTCTTCTAATTTGCTGTTGAATTCGATATGCTAGTATTTTGTTGAAGATTCATTAGGAATATTGGCCTTTAATTTTCTTTTCTTTTTTTATATTGTCTGGCTTTGAAATCAGGGTAATGCTGGCCTTATAAAATGAGTTTGTAAGTGTCCTTCCTCTTCAATTTTTTCAGAAGACTTTTTTTTTGATCAGTTTTTAGGTTCACAGCATAATTGAGAGGAAAGTAGAAATACCTCTCCCATATATTGTACCTTCTTCCATCACACATGCATAGTCTCCCTATTGTCAACATCTACCAATAGAGTGGTACTGTTGTTACAACTGATGAACCCACATTGTCATATCGTAATTTCCCGAAGTCCCTAGTCTGCATTAGGGTTTACTCTTGGTGCTGTACATTCTGTGGGTATGGACAAGTATCCCCCATTCTGGTATCCTACAGAATATTTTCATTGCCCTGAAATCCTCTTTGCTTTACCTAGTCATCCCTCCTTACCCCTCCAACCCTAGCAACTGCTGATCTTTTTACTGTCTCCATAGTTTTGCCTTTTCCAGAATATCATATATTTAGAATCATACAGTGTGTAGTCTTTTCAGATTGGCTTCTTTCCCTTAGCAATACACATTTAAGGTTCCTCCATATCTTTTCATGACTTGATAGCTCATTACTTTTTAGCGCTTATTATTACATTGTCTGGATCTAGCACAGTTTATTTATCCATTCACCTACTGAAGGACGTATTGGTTGCTTTTAAGCTTTGACAATTATGAAAAAGACTACCTGAAACATCCACGTGCAGGTTTTTGTGTAGACATAAGTTTTTAGCTCCTTCAGATAAACACCAAGGAATATGATTGCTAGATCATACATTAAGTTTTGTAAGAAACTGCCTTCCAAAGTGGCTGTACCATTTTCCATTCCCATCAGTGATGAATGACATTTCTGTTGCTTCACATCCTCGCCAGCATTTGGTGTTGTCAGTGTTCTGGATTTTGGCCATTCCTTTAGGTATGTAGTGGTATTCTGTTTTAATTTGCATTTCCCTGATGACATATGATATAGGTCATCTTTTCATGTGTTTATTTGCCTTCTGTATATCTTTGGGGCATCTGTTAAGGTTTTTGCCTCATGTTTTAATTAGTTGTTTCTTCTTTTGTTTTTCAGTTTTAAGAGTTCTTAGTGTACTTTGGAGGAGAGTCCTTTATCAGATGTCTTTTACAAATATTTTTTCCTAGTCTGTATCTTGCCTTCACCCTTCTCTTATCTTCTCCCTTCTCTTAATATTGTCTCTTGCAGAGCAGGGATTTTATGTTTTAATGAAGCTCAGCTTATCAACTCTTTCATGGATCATGCTTTTGGTGTTGTATCTAAAAAGTCATTGCCATATCCAAGGTGATCTAGGTTTTCTCCTATGGTATCTTCCAGGAGTTTTATAGGTTTGCATTTTGCACTTAGGTCTATGATCCATTTTGAGTTAATTATTGTGAAGGGTTTAAGGTCTGTGTCTAGATTTATTTTTTTACATGTAGATATCTAGTTTTTAGGGTACTATTTGTTGAAAAGACTGCCTTTTCTCTATTGTATTGCCTTTTTTCCTTTGTCAGAGATCAGTTGGCTCTACTGGTGTGGAACTCTTTCTGGATCTCTATTCTTTTTCTTTAATCTTCTTGCCTTTTCTTTTGCCAATGGTACCCTGTCTTGATTACTGTAGTTTTATAGTAAGTTTTGAAGTCAGGTAGTGTTAGTCCTCCAACTTTGTTCTTCCACTTCAATGTTATGTTGACTTCTGAGTCTTTTGCCTGTTCATGTAAACTTTAGAAGCAATTTGTGTATATCTACAAAATAATTTGTTGAGATTTTGATTGGGATTGCATTTAACCTATAGATCAAGTTGGGGAACTGACATCTTGACAATACTGAGTCTACCTATCCATGAACATGGAATATCTCTCCACTTATTTAGTTCTTTGATTCTTTCATCAGAGAGTTTTAAAATTTCTTCATACGGATCTTGTACATATTTTGTTAGATTTATACCTAAGTATTTCATTTTTGGGGGTGCTAATGTACATGGTATTGTTTTTTTAATTTCAGATTTCACTTGTTCATTGTTGGTATATAGGAAAGTAATTTACTTTAATATATTGACTTTAATGTAGTGCTACATTAACCTTATATCCTTCAGGCTTGCTATAATCGTTTTTTAGTGCCAGGAACATTTTTCAATTTTTTTGGATTTTCTATGTAGATGATCATGTCATCTCTGTACAATTTTCTTTTTTCTTCTTAGTTAGGATAGATTTTATTTCCTTTTCTTGTCTCACTGCAATAGCTAGGACTACCAATAATTTGATATTCCTTTAGCTTCCCCACATAATTTTTAGTGTTGACATGTATTTTTCCATCCTTTTACTTCAAACTTTTCTGTATTTTTATGTTGAAAATATATGCTTCTAAACAGCATATGTTTGTCTTATTTTTCAATTTAGCTTGAAAATATTTTTATAATTGTATTATTTAATATATTTACATGTAGTATAATTACTGATATGCTATATTTAATACAATCAGATGCCATTGATTATAAGATACATCATTTTTTATATATCACCAAGAAAGAAATGTGCCAATTAAATTAATACTTTGATTGTAAAATGAATCTAAATTTCAGAATTATTAAATGTGATAAGAATGTGTTTTAGAATCAATGGAATACAGTATTGGGGTTTAGATCTGCCATCCTATGTCATTTTTGTCTTTTTTTTATATTCTTCTTAAAAAAAATCTTCTGTCTTCAGTATTCAAGGTTATGGGTATCCCAATTATCCCGATTTGATCTTTACAATTGTATGAATGTAACAGATGATCATATGTATCCTGAAAATATGTACATCTATTTTGTTATTAATTAAAAAAAGGAAAACAACAAAAAATTGAAAAAAATCAAAAGAAAAATGTGTTTTGTTTCTTTTGGGTTAATAGAATGTTTTTAATTTTCACTATTTTCCATCTATTAGAATGGAAATTATGCAGTCTTTTTTTTTTTTTTTTAATAGAAGTTACCCTAGAAATTACAACACATGTCCTTGGTTTATCATGTCTACTATTGAATCATATCCTTACCCACCCAATTCAGAGACTTCAGAGCACTTTAACTTGATTCATCACTTTCTTGACTTATGTAGCTGTGTACCAGAAAGATATTATTACTATTGTAAAGTTAACATTTTTTTGTGACTGTTCATTTATATTTTAATCACTTCCATTGCTCTTTGGTCCTCTTGTGTCTCTGACCTTCCATTTGATATCATTTTTCATTCTGCTTGAAGAACCCCTTTTGAATTTCCTTTAGTGTGTGTTTGCTAGTAGTATGTCTTAGTTTTAGTTATTTTTTTCTGGAGAGTATCTTTATTTCTCTTTCGTTCTTTTTTTTTTTTTTTTTTTTGAGACAGAGTCTCACTCTGTTGCCCGGGCTAGAGTGCCGTGGCGTCAGCCTAGCTCATAGCAACCTCAAACTCCTGGGCTCAAGCGATCCTTCTGCCTCAGCCTCCTAAGTGCCTGGGACTGCAGGCATGCGCCACTAGGCCCAGCTAATTTTTTCTGTATATATTTTTAGTTGTCCGTATAATTTCTTTCTATTTTTAGTAGAGACGGGGTCTCGCTCTTGCTCAGGCTGGTCTTGAAATCCTGAGCTCAAACGATCCACCGGCCTTGGCCTCCCAGAGTGCTAGGATTACAGGTGTGAGCCACCACGCCCGGCCTCTCTTTCGTTCTTGAGGATATTTTTGTTGAATATAGAATTTTAGGTTGTCAGTTATTTTTCATCATATTAGTATTTTTTCATAGTCTTTTGCTTTCCATGTTTCTGTTTAGATGTCAGGCATCAGACTGTTATTCCAATGAAGTGAACTTATTTATTTACCTCTGACTCTTTTCATAGTTTTCTCTTTAAATTTTTTTTTTTTGAGGTTTCACCATCATGTTCAAGTTGTGAAAAGAAGATATATATAACATACACATATACATGTGCATTCATATCTTGCTTAGACTTTTTTTGGTGTTTTAAAGTTTGTAGCTTGATATTTTTCATTAGTCATAGAAAATTCTTAGCCATTATGTGTATTTTCCTGGATAGAGCTGGAACCCATTCTACTAAGTGAAGTATCCCAAGAATGGAAAAATAAGCACCACATGTACTCACCATCAAATTGGTTTCACTGATCATCACCTAAGAGCACATTTAGAAATAACATTAATCGGGTGTCAGGCAGATGTTGGGGGGGAGGGCATGGGTGTATACACACATAATGAGTGTGATGCGTACTGTCTAGGGGATGGACACACTTGAAACTCTGATTTGGAGGGGGGGCAAGGGAAATATACGTAACCTAAACTTTTGTACCCCCTTAATATGCTGAAATAAAAAGCAAACAAACAAAAAAAAGGAAATTCTTAGCCATTATGGTTTCACATACTGCTTCTTTACATATTGTCTGTGTACATAGTGCTTCAGTACGTTTCATATCTTCTGTGATTCCAGTGAACTGTGTGTAAGACCTTACTATGTCTCCTTTGTCTCTTACCTATTTTTATATATTTTTTATCATTTTGTGGTTTTTTTTCTGGGTAATTTCTTCTGACATCTTTCAGTTCACTGATCCTGACTTCATATGCATTTGGTCTGTTTGTTAAACCATTGAATTCTTAATTTTGCTCATTGTATTTCATTTGTCAAATTTCTACCTGATTATTTTTCTTTTCTTTTTTTTTTTTTGAGACAGAGTCTCGCTTTGTTGCCCGGGCTAGAGTGAGTGCCGTGGCATCAGCCTAGCTCACAGCAACCTCTAACTCCTGGGCTCAAGCAATCCTTCTGCGTCAGCCTCCCGAGTAGCTGGGACTACAGGCATGTGCCACCATGCCCGGCTAATTTTTTCTGTATATTTTTAGCTGTCCAGATCATTTCTTTCTATTTTTAGTAGAGACGGGGTCTTGCTCTTGCTCAGGCTGGTCTCGAACTCCTGAGCTCAAACAATCCGCCCGCCTTGGCCTCCCAGAGTGCTAGGATTACAGGTGTGAGCCACTGCGCCCGGCCCTGATTCTTTTTCAAATCTGATATATTTTGTGGATTTCGTTCTCTCTTAAAATTTTTGATTTTGACATTTTTCTCTCCGACTATAGGAGGCATAGATGTTTTATGCTTTTTTTTAAAAAGTAATTCTAGTATCAGGAGACTTTATTGGACTGTATCTGCTATTTTTTTCCTCATAGTATCTTGTGTCTTGTTATGTTTTGATACTGTGTAGGCTATTGTATTTCAAATATTTTTTGTAAGAATAATTTCTGAACTAGGATTATGTTATCCTAGGTAGTATTAAATCTTTTTTTGAGGGCAGATTTTCTACTCTCTCCTTCATATGTTGTTTAATAACTTTAATTTCTTATTGAGTTTGTTAAGCGTTTTTTTAGATGCAAGTGATATAGATGTTTCATTTTTTTTCCAGATAACTCAGTCTTTTGGTGTTCTATTTAATAAAATAGATAATCTAACTTTGTAATAAGATTTTTGTTATTATTTATGATATTTTTTGGGCCAAGTTGTATTTCCTCACATTCTGCTCTTGGATTCCTGAAAGTGTGAGGTGTTCTTCCTGGGAGGTGCCCTTCTAGAGAAATGACTTTCTGAACTCTGCTGCTCAATGCCATCTGTTTCAGAATTCCTCCATAATCAGGTACTCTTTTTTTCTTAATCTAATTAATTGCCACCACTTACAGTCTCTTACTAGGTCTTCCTAATCCTGGGCTGTGGGGCGTCAGGATTGTAATGGTGGAAATGTGTTCTGGTTATTTCCAGATTACTCATAAAAATAATCTTCTAAATGATAGTGAATTTTTTAAAAATCATTTCCTTTTGTAGACCATTTCTATCATTGTCAGTCTCCTTTTGAAGCAGTTTTGAAAAACTCACCTAGATGTGAGAAAAGAGATGGGGAGATATTTAAATTTTAATATTGTAGAGTCTAGAGGTGATCCATAGGTGCAGAGTAGGAATCCTTTAGTTGCTGCTATTCAAGTCACATCTCAGGAGTAAGATTATCCTCCTTAGGTGCCAACCAGGGATGGGTAGTGCAAGGATAGCTTCACTGTAGCCTACGAAGCCTTTTTTAAGGCATTATTGAAGGCCAACACTGGGGGATGTTTGTTACTATCTTTATCTGCTAAAAAGCACCAGAAGTGCTTATCATTTTGTTATACTTTTCAGTACTATAGTCAACTTCATTGTGATTGAAATAGATTTTTTTCTTGGTAGATTGCCCTAGGATCAAACATTTAAAACATTGATTATGAGAAAATGTGCTCCAACTACTAGATAACAATCTTATTTTAAAAATAGCCTGTTTAGAAACGGTGGACTTTGGGAGGTTAAAATTAGGGACTCAAGTGTAGGAATATACATATGTCTGCACAGCTTCTATGGCTATTGCCCAGTTACATATATTCTATAGGAAACATGGCTGTATGCGCACTATGTGGCAGGCACTGTATTTACCACATAAAGATCAACAATAGAAAAGAAATTAACAATTACAAACCTGTGTTTAAATTGAAGTCTCGTTTTTTATTATAACAAAGAATTATATACTAGGAGTCTGATCTTTTTACTTGTTGTCTAATAGTCTCAAACTCCTGTTATCCCTCCTAAAACCTGATGTATCCACAATCTTCCCCATATTATTTAATGGTAATTCCTTCCTTCCAGTCTCTCAGGACAACTAGCTATCGTTGACAGCTCTTTTTTCTCTTACTCTTCATTTTAATGGCTGTTCCTTTGAAATGCAAATAATCTAACCACTTCTTACTGCTTCCACTGTTATCATTCTGGCCCATCATCATCTATTTAGTGGATTTCTGTAACAGCCTTCTGAGTAGTCTTCCTGCATAACATAGCAACCATGATGATCCTATTAAAATATAAGTCAAATCATGTCACTTGTCCGCCCCCCCCCCATTTCCTCATTTCACTTATAGTAAAAAGCCAGATTCTTACAGTGGCCTATTATCTTTCTTGACTGTATCTCTCATTAGTCATTTCCTCACTGACTCACTCTACTGCAACCCCACTGGCTTCCCTATTGTTCCTTGAACACGCCAGGCACGCTTCTGCCGTAAGGTTTTGGTACTTGCTATTCCTTTTCCCTGTAATGTTCTTTCCACAGATACCTAATTTTGATTGAAATGTCACAGGGTTTGAAGTGCCTGTCTTGACTGCGCTTTTAAAATTGCAATCATCCCTTCCCCTGGAGAGCTCATTGACCACACCCCTTGCCTTTTTATCCCATAGCACTTACTACTGTCTCATATGGTATCTAATTCACTTATGTTTATCATCTGTATCACTCACGAGAGTGTAACCTTCACAGGGGCAGGGATTTTTATCTGCTATGTTCATAGTTTTGTCCCTTGCACCAAGAAGAGTGCCTTGTACATAATAAATGTTTGACAAATATTTGTTGAATGAATGGATGATTGATATTCCACAAAAGAACTCCTCTTCATAATATTCTTAGCAGAGTAGCAAGAAAAAGAATATGTAAAACAAGTCTTTCTGTTATTGTCAAAAGCCTTGTGCTAATCTTTTCTTTTCACAAGTTTTGTCTTTGCTTATTCTTTTGTCATAAACAATTGATTGTCCATGTTGTTTCTCTTTTCTTTTTCTGCTGGTCAGTCTGTTAAAATCCTTTAATATCCCACATCCAAAGACTCTTGTCAAATGGTAGTACACAGTACCAAAATGTTCTAGGCAGACTGCTTTCCAATTCCAAAAGCCAGGAGCCAAGACTGTATATTATCCTGAGACCAGTTAGCAAAGAAGAGTGTAACATGTCTACCTAGGGCAAAAAGTCTCACAAAAAGTCTGTTTCTTAGAAGTTTGTGGATGTACAAAACATGTAGCCTTAGATAGGGATGCTTCCTCAACAACTATAATGCAACATGGTTTTCACTCCTAACTTTTGGTTATCATTGCTCAAACTGATGAAAAAGAGATTCTTTCAGGGCACCAAATTCCCCTGATTATATATTTTTAATTTTATTGTATATATTTTATTGTATTGTATATATTGTATATATTTAAGGTATACAACATGATCTTTTGGTATACTTATAGATGGTGAAATGGTTACTACAGTTAAGCAAATTAACATATTCATCATCCCTCATAGTTACCCATTTATTTTTTTTGGTGGCAAGAGTACATAAAATCTACTCTTTGTTGGAACCCATTCTACTAAGTGAAGTATCCCAAGAATGGAAAAATAAGCACCACATGTACTCACCATCAAATTGGTTTCACTGATCATCACCTAAGAGCACATTTAGGAATAACATTGATCGGGTATTGGGCAGATGTGGGTGGGGGAGGGGATGGGTGTATACATACATAATGAGTGCGATGCGTACTGTCTAGGGGATAGACACGTTTGAAGCTCTGACTTGGGGTGGGAGGGCAAGGGCAATATACGTAACCTAAATTTTTGCACCCCCACAATATGCTGAAATAAGAAAAAAAATAAAAAAAAATAAAATCTACTCTTTTAGCAAAACCCCAAATATAATACAATATTATTAACTATAGTCTAGCTTTTTAGACTTGTTCATCCTACATATCTACTACTTTGTATCAGCCCTACATCTCCCCATTTCCTCCCCCTCCACCATCATCACTGTTTTATTTTCTATTTCTGTGTATTTGATTTCTTTTTTAGATTCCACATAGAAGTGAGATCATGTAATATTTTTCTTTTTGTGTCTGGCTTATTCCACTTAGCTTAATGTCCTCCAGGTTCATCCATGTTGTGGCAAATAGCAGAATCTTCTTCAGGCTGAATAATATGAAGCAGTTTATCCATTCGTCCATTGCTGGGCACTTTGGTTATTTCTGTGTCTTGGCTATTGTGAGTCATGCTACACGGAACATGGGAATGCAGATGTCTTTATGAGGTGTTGATTTCATTTCCTTTGGGTGTATACCCAGTAGTAGGAATGCTGAATCATATTGTAGTTCTATTTTTAATTTTTTGAGGAACTTCCACACTATTTTCCACAATGTCTGTACTAACCTATTAATATTAATACATTCCCACCAACAGTGTACAAGGGGTCCCTTTTCTCCACACCGTTACCAGCAGTTATCTCTTGTCTTTTTGATGATAGCCGTCCTAACAGGTGTGACATGATATCTCATTGCGGTTTTTATTTGCCTTTCCCTGATGATTAGTAATATTGAGCACCTTTTAACATAGGTCTTGGCCATTTTTCTGTCATTTTTGGAGAAATGCCTATTAAAGTCCTTTGCCTATTTTATAAATTGGGTTGCTTTTCTGATATTGAATATGTGAGTTCTTTATATATTTTAGACATTAACCGCTGATAAGATACATGGTTTGCAAATATTTTCTCCCAATCTATAGGCTGCCTTTTCATTTTGTTGGTTGTTTCCTTTGCTGTGCAGAAGGTTTTTCGTTTGATAGCTACAGTAATCAAAACAATATGATAATAGTATAAAAACAGACACACAGACCAATGGAGCAGAATAGAGAGCCCATAATTAAATCCAAACATATACAGTCAATTAATTTTTGACAAGGGCACTGGGAAGACACAATGGAGAAAGGACAGTCTCTTCAATAAGTGGTGCTGGGAAAACTGGATTTCTATATGAAAAAGAATGAAATTGGACTCTTATACTGTATACAAAAGTCAACTTTCAGGGGATGAAATATCTAAATGTTAAGACTTGAACCCATAAAATTCCTGAAAGTAAGTGTCAGGGAAAAGCTCCTTGACAATGGCCTTACAAATAATTTTTTGAATATCATATAAAAAGTTTGGGCTACAAAAGCAAAAATAAAATAGTACTACCCCTGATCAAATTTTAATGTGATGTGGATTTCTCAAAGATTTGTGGTGTATAGGTATATTTTCCTCTAGTTTTCAGAGGTAAAAATAGCCAGTGGAACTATGCGAAAATATTTTGTAGTTATTGAGTAAGATAATAATGAAAAACCCAGGTAGAACATATTAAAATTGCATTTGTATAAATGTCACATGGACAACTCAAGTTGGACAATTTCTTAAAGTTTAACCTTCAAACTATTAACCATGGTTTCCAGGAGTTGTTGTAAAAGGCATTTAAAACTCAAACTGAAAACTTGTCACATAGGAGTGGTGGAAATTCTGTACTGTGCAGTCTGCCTCTTGATGGCTAAAATGCATCTGTTCTGGAATTGCCCATTCACATTATTTTTACATGGTTCCCATAAGTGACAGTGGGCATGGGAGGAACATCAGAATGTTATCCTGGAGAATAAAAAAAGACTGGAGACAACATGTAGCCATCTCCAATATTTGAAGAACTTTTGGTATATTAGATAAATAAAATTTAATTTTGTATAGGACTAGAGAATTTTCAAGGTCTTTTCTGAGGCTTTGAATCATGATTTTGTATTTCAATGTAAGTTATATGTTTTGAAGATATTTTCATGGAGGTGTAATATATTGTAATCAAAGTAGTAAACTGCTGTGTAGTAACTGAAGTAATATTCTATATTTTTTAGGAATAGATATTCTCATTTCTGTCTACTTTTGTTAGCATATTTTCTGCCATTGAAAACATTCACTTTTAATTGGTTAAAGATATGACTTAAAATTTTCAAAATGAGTAATCACTATGACGTGAGATCTTTTTCTTAATGTTTATTACAGAGGTTCCAGAAACTTTAGCAGCTGCAGTGCAGAGGACTTTGAGAAGTTAACTTTGAATAAAGGAGGAAACTGCCTTCTTAATATTCCAAAGCCTGATGAAGCCTATAGTGCTCCGTTCTGTGGTAATAAACTGGTGGATCCTGGGGAAGAGTGTGACTGTGGTACTCCAAAGGTCAGTTTAATTTTTGATTTTTGCTTTGTAAAATTACTATGAGATTTGTAAGAAATAAAATTACTTATTTTGGGCAACTCTGGCGTAACAGCTGAAGTAAAATTTAGAGGCAAGATGAGGATTGTTATTTTGCTTGTGTGCACATGTTCCTGGCATTGGTCATTGCCTCCTCCTCAGACTGTAAGTAACGGTGCTGTCTGTTTTGAAGTTAGGGAAAGCACCATGTTTGTTCTTCTATTTTTTTGCTATCTTCTACCATTTCTGTTATGGTTATTGGCTTATTTATTTACTTTAAAGAACTAATCACTTTTGCACTTGGCTCTTTACTTGTAAGCTTCTACCGTTCTGGCACTGCCATTGCAGAAATATTTATTCAGTTGGACTCATCTTAAAAATGAACTGAAGCTGGCCTGTCCTCCAGAGTCCTTCAATATCAAAATTCTTGCTGCTCAAACTAGCATTTTCCTTTGTTAACTTTCAGTTTACCTACTGATCTCTGGCTTTATCAGACCTGTCACCCACACTTAACTGCCACAAGCCCTTACCCATCTTTATTATTACTGTTCTGTAGCCAGACTCCTCAGAATGGCCTGCGTAAGCCTTTCCTCCCCAGACCTTGCATTAAGTTTTATTATTTATTTATTGACTTAGTTTCATTACATTTTAAAGACACTTGCTCAGTCATATGTAAGTCCCACTATATTCTCAATCTTTTCCCCAAGTGCATCATCTTCTTCCTTACCTGACCACACCTGGGTTTTACCGGATAACTTTGCTTTTCAGAAAGAGAGTATGCGTCCCATGCTGAAGCTGTGTTCGGCCTTTATTGCAGTACTGATGCATGTCAGGGGCTTCTGGTAAATGTTTTACACAGTATAGTCCTTGCAGTAACCCTAAGAGATTGGTATTCTTAATGTTCTTATTTTCACATGAGGAAAACTAGGCCTAAAGAAGTTATGTATAATTTCTAAATTAAGATACTGTTAAGATAACTAAGACCTTGCTTTTGCCAGGCATTCTTAGACCTTTCTCCTTAAATATTTTATTAGTCTTGCTTTCTCCCAGATGCTTACTTCACTACCAAACTTACTGAAATAATAATCTATATTTGCCTCTTGACCATTCTCACTGCACAATTACTCTTAAAAAAAAATACTCTCTCCCCATCAAATATCACAGGTTTTTTTTTTTTGTTATGAAAGCTTCAAATAGTAAACAAAAGCAAACTTACACACCTTTATTTCCTCGAATCTTTTACTTCTTTTAGAAATTATCACTCTTATAAGTTTGGTATATTTCTTTTTAGATTTTATCCTATACATTTATATACAGTGTGTACATTTATAAATACTGGGTTTGTTTTAGTATTTATTTTTAGTTTTATTGTAGAAAGAACACTTACCATGAGATTGACCCTTTTAAGAGATTTTTAAGTATACTGTATTGTTAACTATAGGTACTGTGTAGTTCATATCTCTAGAACTTTCTCATCTTGTATAACTGAGTCTTGATACCCATTGATTGGCAACTCCCCATTTTACCTTCCCCCAGCCCCTGACAGCCACTCACTGCTTCATGGAGTTTGACTGTTCTAGACAGCGAATGTAAGTAGAATCCTGCAGGATATGTCTCTCATGACTGACTGACTTCATTTAGCATAGTACTGTAACCTCAAGGCACATCCATGTTATCGCAAATGACAAGAGCTCTTTCATTTTAGTATCCAGCACTATGTTGACTATAAGTGTCAGGAGTGGACATCCTTGCTTTGTTCCTGATCTTAGAGTTGAAAAGCTTTTAATTTTTCACAATTGAGTGTGAGGTTAGCTGTGGGATTTTCATATACGGCCTTTATTACGTTGAAGTAGTTTTCTCTATTTCTAGTTTGTCAAGTTTTTATCATGAAAAGGTGTTGAATTTTATCAGACTTTCTGCATCTATTGAGATGATCATGGGATTATTATCTTTCATTTTATTAATATGGTATATCTCAATAATTGGTTTTTATATATTGAACCCTTCTTGCACCCGGGGGTAAATCCTACTAGGTCGTGGTTTATATAATCTTTAACATGCTGTTGAATTTGGTTTGCTAGTATTTTTTCATCTGTATTCATTAGGCATATTGGCCTATAGGGTTGTTTTTTTTTCCCCTTGTGATGACTTTGGCTTTGGTATCTGAGTGATGCTAGCCTCATAAAATGAGTTTGGAACTGTGCCCTCCTTTTTAATTTTTTGGAAGAGTTTGAGTTTGGTATTAGTTTTTTTAAAAAAATGTTTAGTAGATTTCACCAGTGAAGCCATTGTTCCTGTGCTTTTCTTTTTGGGAGTTTTTTGATTTCTGATTCAATGTTCTCACTATTTACTCATAGGTCTCTTCAGACTTACT
>CM052451.1:2878777-2908474 GCA_028533085.1 Varecia variegata | reverse complement strand
CCTTCCGACCCTCGTCTGATCTATGTTCGTCTGCCTGACTATTTTTTTCACTTTCTTCTAAAATCTGTCTTTCTTGCGGAGACACTCTGGCTGGTGGTTTTTCTCCTCTGCCATCTTGATTCTTCCAACCTAAGCTGTTTAATTTGTTGACGTGTAATTATTCATAGTAGTCTCTCATAATCTTTTTAATTTATGGTGTCAGTTGAAATGTCTCCTCTCATTTCTGATTTTATTTTAGTCTTGTTTTTTTCTTAGTCTGACTAAAGGTTTATCAATATTGCTTATCTTTTGAAAAAAACTCTTGTGTTTTAAAAAAAAATTGTATTTTTCTAGCCTCAATTTTGTTTCTTCTGCTCTAGAACTTATTTCCTCCCTTGTGCTAACTTTGGGCTTAATTTTTTGTTCTTTTGTGGTTCCTTAAGATATAAAGATAGGCTTTTTAATGTAGATATTTATCACAATAAATTTTCCTCTTAGTACTGCTTTTACTGCATCCCATAAGTTTTGACACATTGTGTTTTGTTTTAGTTTGTTTTGAGGTATTTTTTAATTTCCTATTTAATTTTTTCTTTGACCCAAGGGTTGTTCAAGACTGTGTTGTTAATTTCCACATATTTGTTATTTTTCCATTTTCCTTTCTGCTTTACTTATTATTTTTTCCTTTTTGATTTCAGTTTCATCCTTTGTGGTCAGAAAAAGTAATTAGTGTGAATTAAGTTATCTCAAGTTTTTTTTTTTTTTTTTTTTGAGACAGAGTCTCGCTTTGTTGCCCAGGCTAGAGTGAGTGCCGTGGCGTCAGCCTAGCTCACAGCAACCTCAAACTCCTGGGCTTAAGCGATCCTACTGCCTCAGCCTCCCGAGTAGCTGGGACTACAGGCATGCGCCACCATGCCTGGCTAATTTTTTCTATATATATATTTTTAGTTAGCCAGATAATTTCTTTCTATTTTTAGTAGAGACGGGGTCTTGCTCTTGCTCAGGCTGGTCTCGAACTCCTGAGCTCAAACAATCCACCCGCCTCGGCCTCCCAAGTGCTAGGATTACAGGCTTACGTGTAAAACCTGTTTCGTGATCTAACATCTAACTTGTGATCTATCCTGGCGAGAATTCTATGTGTATTTGAGTGTATTGTGTATTCTGCTGCTATTGGGTAGAATGTTCTATATATGTTTATTAGGTTCATTTGGTCTATAGTGTTGTTCTAGCTGTTTGTTTCGTTATTGATCTTATGTTTAGATGGTTTATCCATAATTAAAATGAGGCATGGTGTTAGAGCCGGTTCCCCTTGGCCCCAGGAACAGAGAGGCAGAGTCGCCGAGGCTGCAAAGGGCAAAGGAGTTTACTAGCTCGAGCCAGGGTTCAAGTCCTAGAGCACCAACGCAGTGGCCTCTCCACTAACTAGGACCCCGCCCTGGGGTAAAATTAAGCTTTTATACTCTTTTGCAGGTTTCACACGACACCTGCTGCAGGTTTCACACGACACGCTGGTTCCACACGACACGCTGGCTCCACACGACACGCTGGCTCCACACGACACGCTGGTTCCACACGACACGCTGGTTCCACACGACACGCTGGGCACACCCCCCTCCCCCCCTAGTTCATTGGCTTCTTTAAAAGTTGCTGATCGGGTGGGCTCCCGATTAGTCCAGTTCCAGGCCATCGTTCCTGCTCTTGATTGGTCTCATTCTGAGCCATCATTTTCCTGTCTTAGGTGTACCGTGCCCTGGGCAGTTTGGGCTCTGGGCCTTATCTTGTTTACGCAAACATGGGTGTTGTACTCAGGCATTTCTGTGTTGGGGTAGCAAGCAGGAGCAAGCAGGTTTACAGAAGCAAAATGGCAGATTAAAGCAGAATGGCAGGTTAATGATTTTTGGCATGACATTCATACTATAACAATGGAAGTCTCTCACTATTATTGTAATGCTATCTATTTCTTTCTTCTTGCTGCTTTTAAAATTTTCTGTTTGTCTTTGGCTTTTGACAGTTAGATTATAACATTTCTTGGTGTTGATTTCTTTTAATACACCTTATTTGGGGTCCTGTGGGGTTCTTGGATCTGGATGTCCATTTCTTTTGCCAGATCTGAGAAAATTTCAATGATTATTTTTTTGAATAAGCTTTTTGGTACTTTCTCTTCGCTCCTTGTGGGACTTCCACAGTGCATATATTCCTCCTCTTGATGGTGTCCCATAAGTCCCTTAAACTTTCTTCACTCTTCTTCTTCTTTTTTGCTTCTCTGACTGGATAATTGTTAAATCTTTCTTCTGCTTGCTCTAGTCTGCTATTGAACTCTCTGTTGAATTTTTCTGTTAATTTATTATATTTTTCAGGCCAAAGATTTTTATTTGGTTCTTTTAAAATAGTATTTCTTTTTGTTGAAATTCTGCTTTTGTCCATGCATTGTTTTCCTGAGCTTGTTGAGCATTTTTATGATGGCTGTTTTGAATGCTCTGCCAGATAATTCATATATGTTCCTTTCATTAGGGTTGGTTTTTGGAGTTTTATCTTATTCCTTTGTTTGGATTGTGTTTCCCTGATTCTTCATTTTCCTTGACCCTGTGTTGGTATTTATGCCTTAGAAAAATACTGCTACCTCTCCCAGTTTTTATGAATTGGCCTTGTACAGGGGAAGACCTTTACTAATTAACCTGGCCAGAGCTTCTCTGGGCCTCTCAAACCTTTGCGCTAGTGTGTATTGCTGTTTTAGTTGTTAGCAGCCCTCTAGTGGCTAGATTACTACAGGAGCCTGTCACCATTCCAAAAGAGGGGGAAATAGAAGCCAATTCATTGGGCAACCCTAGAAAATTTGAAACATTTGATGTGTGGTCTGTTTCCCTTTCCAGGGAAAAGCTGAGAGCTGGCTTTTCTTTTCTTTTCTTTTTTTGTTTTGTTTTGGTCCATTTGCTCTGTGTTTAGCCAGGTGGAGGAGCTGTGGCAAGTGTCTGAGTGCTAGTTGAAACCACTGCCTTTGTTCTTTGTAGCCTACAGGGGTCTAGCATATGCCAGCTCCATCAGTGCTCTGAGATCAGAGAGAAAAAAGCCAATTTCTTGGGTAGCACCTAGAAAAATTGTGATGTTGAATGAGTAGTCCTCCTCAGGGAGAAGCTAGGTGGTGTTTCTTTGTTTTTTGTTTTTGTCCACTTACTCTGTGCTGAGCCAGGGGGAGGAGCTGTGATGAGTGCCCACATGGTAGTTTAACCCAACACCTTTGTTCTCTCTGGCCCCCAGGGGTCTAGTGTATTCTAGGTCCTGTAAGTGCTCAGAGGCAGGTAAGATAGAAGCTAGTCCCTTAGGCAGCACTCTGAAAAGTTATATTGTTAGATGTGTGGTCTCTTTTTCTCCTCAAGGAGATGCTAAGAGCTGAGGATTTCCTCCCAATTGTATGCACTGGGCCGTGGGTTGGGATTGTGGCCAGAGAGTGTCTCTAGTTTTCTTACTGGTATACATGTAGCTGGTTTTGCAGTCGGCTGGGATGGAATAGCCTTTTAACTAGTTTCTGGATTTCTCACAAAGGGAATTGGTCATTGTGTTGCTGTTGAATGGCTGTGCTTGTGAGGGAAGGAGAATCTAGGGCTTCCTGTTCTGCCATCTTGGTGATGTCACTCTGGCTTTTATTTTTACACATAAATCAGATTTAATATGTTGTATGCAGATTTTTTTCTATTAATATATCTTGGACATTTTTCCATATCATTACATTATATAAGCATAATCCTTTAATCTGCTGAGTAGTGTTCTAATATGAGGATGTACTATGGTTTATTTAATCATACTGTCATTAATGGATATTTAATTACTATAGTTAGGGTTTTTCTACTGCAAACAGTGCTGCAGTGTATATCCTTGTACACACCCCATGTGTATACATAAAAATATTTCCCTAAGATAGTTATGTAAAGGTAGAATTACTGGATCTAAAAGTGTATGTATATTAAATTTTATTGGAGGCTACCAAATTTCTAATAAAATGGCTGTATCAATTTGTACTTCTGCCGATAGTGTATTGTGCCATTCAGTGTCCCTATAGTCTTACCAGCACAGGATAATATATTTTCTTAATTTTGGCAATCTGATGGGTGAAAAATAAGATGTTATTTTAGCTTATGTCTTTTCATATGATTATAGATCATAGAGATCATTTTCTTCATGAATTACTGTTTTATATTCCTTGTCAATTTTTCTGTTGGTTTATTGAATCTTCTTTTAAAT
This sequence comes from Varecia variegata, assembly GCA_028533085.1. Classification (NCBI taxonomy): domain Eukaryota; kingdom Metazoa; phylum Chordata; class Mammalia; order Primates; family Lemuridae; genus Varecia; species Varecia variegata. The sequence continues at coordinate 2,904,262 of CM052451.1, read as the reverse complement.
TGATTTTTAGGTCTCCTTATATAAGATGGGTATAAGTCCTTTATTGTAAGTGCCCTAATATTTCTCTTCTGTTTCTAGGTTATCATTTAACTTTTCATAGGGCATATTTTATTATGCTGTAATTTAAAATTTAAATGTAGGAAAATTTATTAAATTTTTTCCTTAATGGTTTCAGAAATTTGTATCTTGACCAGGCTTTTAATAGTCCTATTTATAGATCATCCTCAGAGCCCCTAAATAAATTCTTCCCCCACTTTTTTAATTTACAGTTTTTGTGTTAGCTCTTTAATTGTGGAGGGGGCATGTGGAGTAAGCTAGGAAATTAAACTTTTCCACTAATGGTCAGTTATTGTGGAACCATTTAAAATGATACTTTTACCACAAAGTAATGTCCTATACGCATTGTCTATTTCCTGATTCCTATTCTTTCATGAAGCCATCTGTCTGTCCTGCATGATGTTTTTGAAAAATATTTACCAGCTTTATTGAAGTATAATTGAATACAGTGTCAGGTAAAAACAAAGTCAGATTTGCATAGGGGAAGGCTTTATTCAGAAGAAAGACTATTGAATAGGGAGAATGCTCTGATCTCCAAAATCTGTAAGCATCTCAAAAGTCAAACAGAAAAGGTTTTTCTTTCGTGGCATAAAGGTGAAGGAGCAATGGTTTGAATGTTCCCTCTACAACTCATGTTGAAGCTTCATTGCCATTGCAATAGTATTAAAAGGTGGGGCCTTTAAGAGGTGATTAGGTCATGGGGACTCCACCCTCACGAATGGATTGACGTCCTTATCGCAGGAGTAGGTTATTATAAAGCAAGTCTGGCCCCTGGTGCCCTCCTCTTGCACAAACTCACTCGCCCTCTCGTCTTCTGCCGTGGGATAACATAACACGAAGGTGCTCTCTAGATGTGGCCCTAAATCTTGGACTTTCTCCCCTTCAGAACTATAAGAAATAAATTTTGATTCTTTATAAATGACCCAGTGTGTGGTATTCTGTTAAGCAAAACAAAACAGACTGAGACGGGGGCAGAGATAAGCAGAATCTTTTACAGGAAAGCTGGAGAAATGACCAGTGAGTATCTACAGAAGGTGGGAAGTTCTACTTTTTTTGGGGGGAGGGGATGGAAAAAAAAGAGTTTAGGGACCTGCAGGAAAGAGAGAAGCCTGTCTAAAGTTTGATCAAGACAAAATAAAGGGTAACAAATGGGGAAATGTGTGCACTTAGTCTACAATAATATGCACCTTTAAAGTGTACAAGTTGATCGGTTTTGGTGTGTTTCTACATACGTGAAACCTTCACCACAATCAAGGTAATGAACTTCTCATCATCCCCAAAAGTTCTTCATGCTCCTCGGTAATATTTCTATCTACCCCTCTTTGTTCCACCATTTTTCTCAGATGACCGTTGATCTTCTTTCTATCACTATATATTTGTATGCCTTTCCTATAATTTTATGTAAATAGAATGACTTTTTTGGTCTGGCTTCTTTACTCAGCATAATTTTTTTTTTTTTTTTGAGACAGAGTCTCACTCTATTGCCCTGGCTAGAGTGCTGTGGCGTCAGCCTACCTCACAGCAACCTCAAACTCCTGGGCTCATGCAATCCTCCTGCCTCAGCCTCCCGAGTAGCTGGGACTACAGGCATGCGCCACCATGCCCGGCTAATTTTTTCTATATATTTTTAGTTGTCCCGATAATTTCTTTCTATTTTTAGTAGAGACGGGTCTCGCTCTTGCTCAGGCTGGTCTCGAACTCCTGAGCTCAAACGATCCACCTGCCTCGGCCTCCCAGAGTGCTAGGGTTACAGACGTGAGCCACCGCACCCAGCCTACTCAGCATAATTTTTTTTGAGATTCATCCATGTTGCAGCTGTGCCTGTAGTTCATTCCTTTTTATTGTAGTTTATTATTGAGTTCTATGGATACACTGCAGTTTCTTTATGTATTCATCTGTTGATGGATATTTGGGCTACTTCCAGTTTTCAGCGTCTACAAATGTTTTTATTTCTCTTGGGTAAATTCCTAGGAGTGGAATGACTTGTTCATATGGTAGGTGTATATTTAACTTTTCAGGAAACTTTCAAACTGCTTTGCAAAGTGATTGTACCATTTCATATTCCCACCATTAGTGTATGAGAGTTCTCTTAATAGTTCTTTCATGTCCTCACCAGTACTTCATATGATTCGTCTTTTTAATTTTAGCTGTTCTGTTAGACGTAAGGTGATACCTCACTGAGGTTTGAGTGTACATTTCCGTAATGACTGGTGATGTGTTGAGCATGTTTTCATGTGCTTATTTGCCATCAGAGTATCTTGTGGTGATATGTCTGTTCAACTCTTCCTCCCATTTTAAAATTTGGGTTATTTGTTATTGAGTTTTGAGAATACTTTATTCCAGATACAAGTCCTTTATCAGATATATGACTTGTAAATATTTTCTCCAAATTGTGCCTTGTCTTTGACTAATAGTATCTTTTGAAGAGCAGACTTTTACATTTGATGAAACCCATTTTATCAATTTATGCTTTTATCAGTTTTGCTTTTGATGTTGTATCTAAGGACTCTTTACCTACTCCAAAGTTGCAAAAGTTGTCACCTGGAGTTATATATAGTTTTAGGTTTTACATTTAGGTCCATGATTCATTTTGCGTTTTTTTTTTCTGGTATATTTCAGGATATAGATTATAGTTCATTATTTTAAAATTTTTATTATTGTAAGCTGACAAAAAGTTGCAAAGATGGTACAGAGTCCCATGTGCTTTTCACTCAGTTTTCCCCAATGATGACATCTTATATAGCTGTAGCGCAACATAAAAAACAGGACATTGACATTGCTATATTAACATAGAGGAGAATATGTCGCTGTGGGTGGGAGGTTGAGGGTAAGGAGGAGCCATGGTGGCCCAAGGTATAGTGAGAGAAACCAAGCAAGATAAAAGGATTGTTCACCAAGGGTGAAGAGCCACCCACCAGAGAAGTCAGACTCTGAGCTTGCAGAGAAATGCCTTTATGATGGATGCTTACTTCACTGTGATCGCTGAACACACTGCTATGGACTGAGTGAGTGTGTGGCCCCTAAATGTGTAGGTCAGATGGCCTAGAAGCAGAGCCTGAGACAAGGATTAGGTGCCAGTGATTCATTGAGAGTGCTCTTATACCTCTATCAGTATAGAAGAAGCATCATGGGAAAGTGGAAGAAGCGAAGTGACGGTGTGGGACCGCATTTGGAGATGGGACCTCTAAGGAAGTAATTAAGATTAAATGAGGTAAATAAGGGTGAGGTTCTGGTCCCATAAGATTAGTGTCCTTATAAGAAGAGACATCAGACATCTTGCTCACCTTTTCTTTGTGCATATACATTGAGGAAAGGCCATGTGAGCACACAGCAAGAAGGCAGCTGTCTGCAAGCCACAAAGAGATCCTTCCCCAGAACCTGAAATAGTGGGGACCTTGATCTTAGACTTCTAGCCTCTAGAACTGTGAGAAACTAAATTGTTGAAGTCACCCAGTCCTATGGTATTTTGTTATGGCATTCTGAGCAGAGTAAGTAAGGCACATATTCTATGACTTCAGTCCTTGAAATATGTTGAGTCCTAAATATTTATAGCTAAAGAGACACTGATAAATCCAGAAGGATAGTAAGCAGCTGTTTCTGGAGGGTAACTGTTATAGCCACGTTAAAATGAAGTAGATTTTAGGTCTAAGATAAGAATTTTATTGAGTATTAATGCCAGTAATTCATTTCTTTATTGACAGTCATTTTATGTTCACAGGAATGTGAATTGGACCCTTGTTGTGAAGGAAGTACTTGTAAGCTTAAATCATTTGCTGAATGTGCATATGGCGACTGTTGTAAAGACTGTTGGGTAAGGAATTCCTCCCAGTTAGGGACAAAAATATGGAAAAAGAAAGATCTGTGTATATCAAAATTTGTTTTCTGGAATCTCTAGGGGAGCACTATTTTTATTTTATAATTGTGGGAAAAGTTTTATGCCACTTGTTTGCAATTTTAAAGCACATTCTTTTATGATAAATGGTCTACTGAGAATTTTTTTTCCTAAGTGGAAACATTTTCCCCCTGATTTTTAGAGTAATATATGCTTGTTAGAAATAATTCAATAATACCAAAGTATAGAAAGTAGCAAATGAAAGACCTGCTATCATTTTACACTCCTCAGGTGGCCATTTTTGATAATTTGTTGTTAACCTAGTCACTTTTTTCTATACAAATGTGTGTGTGTGTGTGTGTGTGTGTGTGTATGCGTGTAACACCAGAAACACATATTTTTACTACCTACTTTTTTTCAATAAGATACTACAGACTTTTTTCATTTATATAGTTCTGTATAGTTAGTATGACTTTGTATGGTTGTACCATAATTTCTTTATGTAGTCAGCTAATGAGGGACATTTAGATTGCTTCCAATTATTGTTTATAAGAGAAATCACTGGGGCAGAATATGCATATTAAAATTTTTGATACACATTTTGTATATCTTCCATAAATGTGCCAGTTTGTATTTCTACCAGCAGTGTTATCAAATATTTGTTTCCTTATGCCAACATTTGTTACTAGCAAGCTCTATAATTCTAGTTAGTTCAATAGGTGTAAAGTATTTTTGTATTTTTATTTAATTTGCATTTCTTTTTGATTATACAGTGAGGTTATGTTTTTTCATTTTCCATATTTACAACTTACATAAATTGCCTATAATTGGCTTTCGTTCATTTTTCTAATGGGTTATTCAATCTTTTGGTATTGTTAGAACCCTTTATAGATATAAATACTGTAGTTTCAAATTTGATTAATTTGTGTAAATTGTTCTGCTATTCCTGTTTAATTTGAATCTCATTTCCCTAGTTTCTTCCAGGAGGTACTTTATGCCGAGGAAAAACCAATGAATGTGATGTTCCGGAGTATTGCAATGGTTCTTCTCAGTTCTGTCAGCCAGATGTTTTTATTCAGAATGGATATCCTTGCCAGAATAACAAAGCGTATTGTTACAATGGCATGTGCCAGTATTATGATGCTCAGTGTCAAGTCATCTTTGGCTCAAGTAAGATATTATTATTTCTAATTGATAACTTCGATTGATTTGTTTTTGATTTAGATGTTTTAAAAAGGAAGGAAAACATTATTGATAAAGCTGAAGCTGTCGTTTCCCATCTTATCTCCCTTCTTCTCCTATCTGCCTTCTTATCCAGAGGCAATGATGGTCATGAATTTAATACGTCCAGATTCGGTTGATGTTTCTTGCTTTTACTCCTTCTGCCTTTATCCTTTGTGTATAAAGTACGTACACATACATATACAGTACCATTTTTTAGTTTTGATAATTCAGAGTTGTATGCATGGGTCTGCTGCTTGCATTGTTCACTGAGAAAGTTCTTGAGATCCATCTATATTGATTTGTTATATCATAGTACATTAGAGTATTCCATTAGATAAACGGAGCATGATTTGGTTGTACATTCTCTTACTGATAGATATTTAGGATGTTTTTAATTTTTTCCTTATAAAATTTTGATTTTTATAAAAGGCATACATGTAGATTAAAGAGCCAAGTTATTGTGTAATGTATTATTATTTAATATGAAAAAATAAGGCCTATTCCCACCTGGTATCCTCATCTGTTAAGGCAGCCATTTTTACCTTTTTTAGCTGATTTTTTTGTTACTTGCTTCAGGTGTTTACATAATCTCTTGGTAATGCTACTTTTTGACTCTTTCTGATTCTAGGCAGTGTTGACTGTATATTGTGGAATAGCCATGTTAATGCTATTCACAATTGTACTATGTAGTACATTACAATTACTTTCCTGCCGTTTGTTTTCTACAGAGTTGATAATTCTCTCTCTCTCGCAATTGGTTAGTTTTCTATGTACTTACTATTAATTAAACCACAAATTGTTAATGAGTGGCCTGATCTTGCCCTGAAATGATTAGAGGCATCAAGATATTGTACTAATTTCAATTTGTTTGAAGAAGTCTGAAAAGGAGGCTCCTGTTTCTCTTCACTCTTGACCAGTTGGCCTCTGTATCAGGGTTCTCCAGAGAAACAGAGTCAATAGGCTATACATATATGTGTGTGTATATATATAGTTATGCACCCCATAATGATGTTTTGGTCAACTATGGGCCACTTATGCAATGGTGGACTCATAAGATTATAATACTGTATTTTTACTGTACCTTTTCTATGTTTAGATAAGTTTAGATACACAAATACTTGACATTGTGTTACTGTTGCCTGAAGTATTCAAGATTTGTAACCTGGGAATAATAGGGTATACCATATAGTGTAGGTGTATAGTAAGCTATGCCATTTAGGTTTGTGTAAGTACATTCTATGATTTTTGCACAATGACAAAATCACCTAGCAATGCATTTTTCAGATTGTATCCTGTTGTTAAGTGATGCATGACTATATGTAAAATATGGAGATTTATTGTATGACTCTAATATGTACATGTATCTATCTTTATTATATGAATTGGCTCATGTTATTATGGATGCTGGTAAGTACCAGATCTACAGGAAGAGTTGGCGAGCTGGAGACCCAGGAGAGATGATGGTTTAGTTCCAGTCTGAGTTTAAAGGCCTTAAAACCAGTAGAGCTAATGGAGTATTTCCATTTGGAAGGTTTGCAGGCTCATGACCCAGGAAGAGCTGGTGTTTCAGTTCAATTCCAAAGGCAGGAAAAAAGTTGATGTCCCAGTCTGAAGGCCCTCAGAAAGAATTTTTTGTTACTTGAAGGAGGGTTAGCCTTTTTGCTCTTTGCAGGCTTAAAACTGATTGCATGAGGCCTGCCACACTAGGGAGGGCAAACTGCTTTACTCAGTGTACCCATTTAAATGTTAATCTTGTTCAAAATCACCATTACAGACATACCCAGAATTATGTTTGATTAAATATCTGGGCATTCCATGTCTCAGTTAAATTCACACATAAAATTAACCTCAATCAAGAGTCTACCCCTTATCAACTTAAAACTCATAGGTATCTCCTTAAATCAAGCCATCTCCAAATGAAGACCTTGTTAAGGTCATAATTCCACTCAGCATGATACAACTATCTTGCATACAACTGAAAACTCACTCACCCCTTCCCCAGAAAAGCAGGTAAAGTCTTTGATTGATTTTTACTCTTTTTCTTGATATTCTACAACTTAAATACTGTGATGTGAAGTTAATAATACTTAAATACTATGATATAAAGCAAATACATCTTATATTACATGGTTATGTGATAAGAGAAGGAATAAAACAAGGGTATTTTATTACAAATGTAAGAAAATAAAGAAGAAAAAGTAATGACAATTATGGTTCTGATTTCTGTAACAAGTCAGGTGGTCATAGCTGCTATTTATAACTACCAGTTTCATATTCTACTACCCATTCTGTCTTCCCTTTATCATCAGTAAGTACCTCAGCTGGACATGATTCTTCACTTAATGGGGTGACCCAAACATTCATTACTGAAGGGTCTGGGCTGTTAGTTTTACCTAGATCTAGTTTTTGTAGTTTTTCATTGCGCTTAGTCACAGGGCCTGGTAATATTAATAGTAAGAGACGTCCTAAGGAATCTCCTATATTCCAGACGTTACTCTTCCTTACCTCCCTTGTAGAGCAGTAGTCTAATTGTCCCTGGGTAGTCAGGATCAGTCACCCCACCCAGCAGAGTAACTCCCTTCTTAGTCCGTCGATTCAGAGGTGTGAGGAGCCCAATGTGACTGGGCAGCTGGCTTAACTTCCAGCTCAATAGAATCATTGTTGTGGCTTCTGGTGAAAGAATTTCTCCATTTGGAACTAAGACCTTTAGGCCAGAAAAGCATAAAGTTGTGGGAGGTAACAGGAAGCAAAATTTTGCTAGTGTGTCACTATGGGTAATAGTAACTGGTGTCACTTGCCACCTGGACATGTGAATCCAGAATAACAGCATCGTATGTTGGGTGCTGATTCAGAGCACATAGAGCATTTTGGAGAGCCTTGCCCTAGCTCTGCAAGGTATTGCCACCCAGCTAGCACTGTAACCAAAAGGCATTTTCACCGTTCTGTCAAGTCAGCTGCTTCAGGATGGTGGGAACATGGCAAGACAGTGAATTCCATGTGCATGGGCCCACTGCCTCACTTCATTTGCTATGTAGAAGCAATGTGTGGAATTACTGTGATGGTACATAAAGAATTTCGTAAGTCCACAGAAGGTAGTTTTGGCAAAACCAGTGTATGCCGGGATGGCAAACCTGTATCTGGAGTAAGTATCTACTCCAGTAAGAACAAAACACTGCCTATTCCATGATGGAAAGGCAACAATGTAATCAACCTGCCACCAGGTAGCTAGCTGATTGTTCCAGAGAATGGTGCCATACTGGGGATTAAGTGTTGATTTCTGCTGCTATAAAATTGGGCACTTAGCAGTGGCTGTAGCCAGGTCAGCTGTTGAGTACAAGTCCCTGGTGCTGAGACCATGCATAGCCTCCGACCCTGCCACCATGGGTACTTTGTTTATGAGCCCATTGGATGATGATGGGTGGCTGGGGAAAAAGGCTGACTGCAATCCACAGAATGAGTCATCCTATCCACTTTATTATTAAAATTCTCCTCTGCTGAGGTCACCCTTTGGTGATCATTCACATGGGACACAAATAGCTTCACCATATAGCCAAACCATTGGTATATATAGCCTATAAATTAGTATATAATCACATGTCTGGCTATTTTTCCTTCCAAGAAAAGTGAACAACCCGGTGCCCATCAGGGATGTCCCAGAAGGGGGCTCTAGTGTTACTGTTGTACCCATTAGGTTCTGCATATCGTGCAGAACCGTCTGTAAACAGTCCCCCAGTCGTCTTTTCTACTGTCAAGTGATGGTCATAGGCACTGGCTAGGAGAGAGAATGTCGTGTAGCAGGAGTGGGGACCATGGGCCTTTGGGCCACTTCTTCATGTGATTTTCTTGTGCCTTTGGAGCCCGATTTGGCCCAATTCCATATATCCCATTTCCATTTCATGATGGAGTGCTGCTGCACACGCCCAGTTTTATAGCAGGGTGGGTCAGCTAACACCCAGTGTGTGATGGGTGGCTCAAGTTAAATGGTAAACTTGGTGGCCCCAAACTCGGTGGTTAAATGTTCAGTCTCTGCTTAAAGGCCCAGTAGCAGGCCAAGAGCCACTCTCAAAAAGAGAGTAGTTATTCACAGAGGATCTCAGGGCTTTGCTCCCAAATCCTAAAGACCTGCCCTACAATTCACCTATAGGGAACTGTCAAAGGCTCCACACGGTATTCCTAGCAGCCAGTGCCACTTCAAGTACTATTTGATTTATTGGAACAAGTGGCCTAAGTGGCAGAGCATCTTGCATGACAGCCTGGACCTATTGCAGAGCCTCCTCCTCCTACCCTGGACCCCACTCAAAGCCAGCAGCTTTTTGGGCCGGAGTAACACAGCCAAATGAGGTATATGTTGCCTTCAAAATCCAAAGAGGAACACTAGGCATTGTGCCACTCTTTTGGTTGTGTGGGTGGGTGGCTAGGTACAACTTCTTCTTAACATTAGAAGGGATATTTTGACATGTCTCATACCACTGGACCTCTAGGTAGAAGGCCCCTGAGTTTTTTTTTTTTTTTTTTTTTTGTGACAGAGTCTCACTCTGTCACCTGGTCTAGAGTGCTGTGGCGTCAGCCTAGCTCACAGAAACCTCAAACTCCTGGGCTCAAGCGATCCTCCCACCTTGGCCTCCCCGAGTGCTAGGATTACAGGCATGAGCCACCGTGCCTGGCTGCCCCTGAATTTTTGTCAGATTTATTTTCTACCCTCTCTCATGCAAACATCTTATTAATGGCAAGAGTAGTTACTACCTCTTGCTCTCTGGGTCCATTGAGCATAATATTTTCAATGTATTGGACCAGTGTGTTATTTTGTGGAAGGGAAAGGCAATTAAGATGCCCTCAGACTAAATTATGACATAGTACTGGAGGGTTGATATACCCTTGAAGTAGGATAGTGAAAGTGTATTGCTGGTCTTGCCAGCTGAAAGTAACCTGCTTCCGATAGGCTTTGTGGTCAGGAATGGCAAAAAAGGCATTTGCCAGATCATAGCGCATACCGCATATCAGGAGATGTGCTAATTTTCTCCAGCAGTGGACCACATGTGGTCGAGCAGCTGCAATTGGAATCACTATCTGGTTAAACTTACAATAATCCACTGTCATTCTCCAAAATCCTTTGTCTTCTGCGCAGGCCAAATAGGCAATCTTAATGGAGAGATGAGGAGAGTCACCACCCCTGCACCTTTCAAGTCGATGGTGACAATATCTGCCATCCCTCCAGGGTTGTGGTATTGCTTTTGGTTTACTGTCTTCTAGGTAGAGACAGTTGTAGTGGCTTCCACCTGGCCTTTCCCACTATACTAGCCCTCACTCCACAGGTCTGGGAGCCAATGTGGGGATTCTGCTAGCTTCTGAGTATGTCTATTCCAATAATACATTGTGGAACTGAGGGAAAAAAAACCACACACAGGAGAGGTTCAGTGACCCACAGAGGTTCATGGGCCTGCTGTGAGATGGACCTGAGCTAAAACTCCATTGGTCACCTGACCTTCATAAACCTCTACTGTGACTGGTGGACCACAATGATATTTTGGGTCTGCTGGAGTTAATGTCAGTTCAGATGCAGTGTTCTACTCTCAAAAGGTCTGATTATTTCAGTTTCCTTAATGCACAGTATCTTAGTCTAATCTATTCTCTGTTAGTCTATTTTTTGCTGTTATAACAAAATACCACAGACTGGGTAATTTATAATGAGCAGAAATCTATTGGCTCACAGTTCTGGAGGTTAGGAGGTCCAAGGCACCAGCATCTGACAAGGGCTATCTTGCTGCATCATCACATGGCAGAAGGTGGATGGGCAAGAGACAAAACAGGACTGAACTCACCCTTTTATAACAGGATTAATCACATCCTTGAGGGCAGAGCCTTCATGGCTTAATCACCTCTTAAAGATGCCACCTGTTAATACTGCTACAATGGCAGTTAAATTTCAACATGAATTTTGGAGGGGACAAACATTCAAACTATAGCAGTTAGCTATAACAGGATACCATAGGCTGTGGATTAAATAGCAGACATTTATTTCTCACAGTTTTGTAGGCTGGGAAGTTGAAAATCAAGGTGCCAGTGATTTGGTTCCTGGTGAGAGGTCTCTCTCTCTCTTCTTATAAGACTACTCATCCCATCGTGAGGGTCCCACCTTCATGACCGCATCTAACTCTAGTTACTTCCCAAAGGGCCTATCTCCAAATGCCATCACATTGAGGGTTAGGGCTTCAAGAGATGAATGTTGGGGTGCACATAATACACAGTTACCCTGATAAAAAGGCCATAGGTCTCTTGGGAATAGCTGGGATATTGAGTATAAATTTTTTGGCAGTGTACAGGGGTTCTTCCTAAAAAGAGACCTACTTTAACTTTATTTAAAAGTTTGTGTTTCTGTAAACTGGCTCAAGTCTGGGACTTGATTGAGGGGCTGTGACTTTCTGTATTTATGGTTCAAGTTAGACTTTTGTTTACTTGGCCTAGAATTTTCCTGCTTATACAGATGAAGTGAGAATATAGTAGGCTTCCTATCTATTTTACTTATACTTATACTTTACTTCCTATCTATTTTACTTATACATATCGACAGAGGCAGTATGATTAACTAGCTGATGTCATAGGCTTGTGTGGGTCAGATTTTTTGATATAGTAACTCAGTGACTGTAGTGTCAGCTGTCAGGTCTGGCCTGTAGATAACAGTGATCACAGAGCTTTTCAGGGATGCTTTGGCTCCCATCCAAAATTTATTTCTTCTTATTTCTTATTTTTTCAGTTTATTTGTTACAGTCCTGGTGAAAGGTATGTGTATTGTACTCTCCCAGTTGGGTAAATAGGTCTTAAATGACAAATCCACTCTAACATTTTACTTTCCCTTAATCTTTGAATTGCCTTCTCTGCATAAACCAAGGCAGGTCCTGCATTTCCAACTTGCTCACTGTGAGACACCTTTTGTTTCACGTTTCAGCCAACCAAATAGACTGTTAGAGATTTTTCTAACTCCCTGATTGGCAACAGTAAATGCAGAATCTCTGCTTCGTGAACCCTTAGCAATAAATTCAGCCCAATCCAACTTTTTGTTGCTTCTAGCATTATCCCACACCCTTAATATCCATTCCTGCACATGTTCTTTGGATTTCTATCTGAATTAGAAAACACAGGTAGTCTTGGAATGTAGCAAACCTCCTCATGGGTCAGGCTTAGTACTTTGCCTTTAGGGGCCTGCTAGGACTTGAGTCTAGTGACAAAGTGGGGTGTTGGGGGTGGATGCTGAGGAGACTGGGCATTGCCTCGCATGGCAGCTACCTCAGGGGAGTCCGTTACAGTTTCCTTAGACAACGTAGGGTCAGTCCCCTCAGATGGTGTGGGGCTGTTTCCACTGGCAAAGAAGACTTATCAGAATTTAGAGACTCAGTGTACTCAGCTTCATTAACATCTTCCCACATGTCCCCATGCCTGCCTTCTCAGTCGATGCCCTCCATTTAACAGTAGATACCCACAAGGCTGGGAGTCCAACTTCCATTTAGTCAGTCACATGATGAGATTCTGAGTTTGATTTTCAGCAGTCTCAGCCCTGCAAGTACAGGAGATAAGGGTCTCCTCCAGGGCACACACAGAAACATTTAGGTCAATCGTGTGCTTGAGGTAAGGATCCCTGAGCTCGTCCTTTTCTTTCCCAACTTTGTCCAGTGACATCAGGAGCAACCAGGCAATCTCATTATACCTGTCAGTTTGACAAAAATGTCTGAAGGTATCATATACATAGTCACCCAGATCCTTGCTTTTTATAATTGGTTGATTAGGAGTCTCTAGTGGTGATATTTTGTGTACTTCTATGGCCAGGTCATTCCATGAACTATCAATACTTTCTTTAATTCTGGAAACAGAGTCATTAGCATCTTTAAAAATCTAATCAGAGAGCCATTTCCAGAAACCTCAGAACTAATTCGGAAAACTCATCCTCAAAATTCAAAATTCTGTTCCTCTAGAACCACTCTGGGTCCAAAGTCTATATTAGTTAGGCTCCAGAGAAACAGAATCAATTGAAATATATTATACATATTTCATATATATAATATATATTACATATAATATAAAATATTTATATATGCTTATTTATTTATTATATATAAATGTATATATGTTTATCTATCTATTATAAGCAGTTGGCTCCTGTGATTATGGCAGCTGATAAATCCCAGATCTACAGGGTGAGGTGGCAAGTTGGAGACACAGGAGAGATGATGGTTTAGTTCCAGTCTGAGTCTGCAGGGCTGAGAACCAGGATTGCCAACTGTGTAAGTTTCAGTCTGAAGGCCAGCAGGCTCAGGACCCAGCAAGAGCCAATATCCCAGCCTAAAGGCCATCAGGAAGAACACCCTCTTATTCAAGGGACCCTCTGCCTTTTTGTTCTGCTGAGTGGATAAGGGCCCCCCACAACAGGGAGGGCAATCTGCATTACTCAGTCTACCAATTTAAATTTTGATATCATCTAGAAGCATCCTCACAGGAAACAACCAGAATAATGTTTGACCTAACATCTTGGCACTCCATGGCCCAGTCAAGTTGAACATAAAATTAACCATCATACCCTCTATATCTAATCTCAACTTTTATCTTGAGATCTCCTTTTATCATTAGTTCTGGGTAGATCTTTGTTTCTTTCCTTTTTGAATCTCCTATTTGCTGTTTCCCACATTACCCGCTTGCTTGGTTTGTTTCTTCCTTTATATGGAGTTTTCCTTTGAGTAGTTTCCTTAGATAGGGTGAGTTAGAGATAAATTTTTCGAGATCCTGCAAGCGTGAAAATGTTTTTATTTTAACTAAATACTTGACTGGCAGTTTGATGGAGTTGGAAATCATTTTCCTTCATAGTTTTGAAGCCATTGTCTAATTGTCTTCTAGTTTATAGGGTTCTTGAAGTCTGAAGCCATTCTGATTCTTGTGTATGGCCTTCCCCGCTCCCCTCTCTGGAAAAGCTTGGAGGATCCTCTCTTCAAGGTGATATGCCTTGATGTGGGTCTGTTTTTATTTATTGTGCTGTACTTGGTGGGTGCATTCAATCTGGAAACTCATTTTTTTAGTTCTGGGAATGTTTTCCCCTTCAAATTTTTTTTTTTTTGAGTGGTTTGTTTTCCTGGGTCACATATTATTTGGATATTAGATTTCCTGGATTTTCTTATCTTTCCTGTTTTTTCTTTTAAATCTTTTTTTTTTTTTTTCCCTGACCTACTTTCTGGGCAATTCCAACTTTACCTTCTAATTCTTTTATTGAGTTTTTCATTTCAGGTACCATAGTTTTAGTTCTCAGGAACTTTTTTATGTTCTCTGAGGTTTTTTCCCCACTTCCTTTTAAGAAATAATCTATTCTTGTTCCATGCATGAAACCTCTTCTCTGATGTTTTTGAGTGATAATTTAAAAAAACATTTCTTTTTTTCTGCATAATCTCTGTTCCAAGTTACCTTTTTCCTTTGTTTGTATTTCTTTCTTTCATAATTAGCCACAGTCCTGAGATGTCTGATAGTCCTTGGTCCCAGGGAGGGGAATAAGGAGCAGCTGGGAAGCTTTGGGGTCATGGGTGAGGCTTATTAACTGGAAGCTTTCCTATAGGGTGATATGGCCAGATCTTTTAATTGGGGAAATGCCAGATTTTTTAGGTCTCCCTCCACCCCCGTCTTGGACTTGTTGGATTCCCTTGTGAAGACCTTATCTATCTTTAGCTTGGGGTGTGTGGATGGAAAAGTCCTGGCTGCCAGCATTCTGGGAGGAAAGTGGGGGCAGGGGAAATAAGGCTGGCATCTCAGTATTGGGTACAAAAATACTCAGTTCACCCCCTTGTTTGAAGAACAGTTTCTGTGCTTATGTGCCTGGTATCTCTGAGTGCTGAAACTTGTGTTTCACTCTCTCTAGAAAATAAACCCATTTCTTTTGCCAGAGTAGAGAAGAGACAGTCATCTGACTGCACAAACAGGAGATGTGATCTGTGGATCTAACTCTTTTTAAATAGACTTGAAACTTTTTCTCTTTGTTCAAGCCATGTGCTGCTCCTTACCCCTATATCTAGAAGTGTCTGGTACTACCAATTTCCTGTCTTTGTGGAATTCTATGGTGTAAAAGGTGTTGATCTCAGCTTTCTCCACTGGCGGCTTAAGATTCACTTTTCTCAGATAAACTAAGTCATTTACCACTTAACCAGCTGCTTTTCAGCTTCCAAAATTGTGTGCTGGCTCCTTTGCCAGTTCCACTCTCTAACTGGGAAAAGTTTTAGAAATTAGAAAAAATAATCTATTTTCTTTGCTTATGTGGGATTTTAGGAGGGAGGGAAAATACATGCATGTGTTCAGGCCTTTTACCTGAAATCTGCCTATGGCTTATGATTTTAAAGATACAGCCAATTAGCTCAGATGTTATAGGTCTAGTTTTCATTCCTGTGAACTTTTGAACTTGTGGGGTATAAGGGTTTAAAAGTCCTTCACTGGCTTATGCATTCTCAAAATTAATTTTTTTTAGTAAATGCTAAATAAATATTTATCAAATAAATGAAGAGTTTGAGAGCTAACATGTAAGAGATATTGACATTTATTATCAAATTTGGGCCTTAAAAAAACCTTTTAAGGACGGTAAGCCTCAAAGAGATATATGGTTTGCCCAAGATCACACAAACAGAAAGCAGCAAAACTATGATCTCAACCACCATGAGCATGGTGAGCTGATGAAGACTTTTTGCTAGAATTTATCAAAGACATCATTAAAAGACAATAACTTACATTGATTTATTAATACTTTCTTAAATGGAGGTAGAACATATTTTTTGAAATATTGAGTATACAAATAAGCAAAAAGTAGAAAATAAATATTTTCCATACTCTTAATATTCTGGATAAGTAACCACTGAAAAATTTGATGACTATCTTTCACATATGTTTTATGCATATGAGTGCATGTGTGTGTAATATACAAAAATGGGATATTGATATATGCTTTAAAACTGCCCTTTTTCCAGTATTAACAATAAATCTTGAACATTTTTCCATGTTATTATTTTTCTACAACATCATGCTAACGACGTGCCACAGTTTATTTAAGCAGTCAACAGTACTAGTTGTGAATATCTGTATAGTTTACTCTTTGCCTCCATTTCTTCTTCAGGATAAATTTCCAGAATCAGAATTCCTGTATTAAAGACTATGTTCTTTAAAGGCTTTTAAGATACCCACATAATCTTCAGAAATATTATACCACTTCATACCCTCATTAGTTACGTACATTGAATATGTTCATTTCCTCAAATATTTCCAACACTGTTTCCATTTTTAAAACTCTGCTAATTTAACAGATGTAAAACATATTTTTATTATTTTAAAATATGCATTTTAATTACTAGGGGGTTTTAGTTCTTTCATATTGATATTGGTGATTTGTATTATTTCTCTTATGTCTTGCTTGTTCCTGTCCTTCATTTTTCTACTAAGGTATTTTATTCCTTATTGCTATTTTGCAAGTTGTTGGTTTTTTTAAGATTAAGGATATTAATTATTTTTAATACATTGTAAACATTTTCTCCCATTTTGTCCTTTGTCTTTTAGTTTTGCTGATGTTGATTTTTGACATAATTAAACTTTTTTCTCATTTATCTTTTCTCTTATGGTTTCTGTCTTTGGTGTCATGCTCAGAAATTCCCCTTCCTCGGAATATTTACAAATCATGTGTTACTTAATGTCGAGGATACATTCTGAGAAATGCCTAGGTGATTTCATCATTGTGTGAACATCACAGAGTGGTGCTTAATGCAAGCCTAGATGGCATAGCCTTTTACACACCTAGGCTATATGGTAGCCTATTGCTCCTAGGCTACAAACCTGTGCAGCATGTTACTGTACTGAATACTGTAGGCAGTTATAACACAATGGTTAGTATTTGTGTATTTAAACATAGAAAAGATACAGTAAACAGTCTTAGAATCTTATGGGACCACCATTGTATATATTGTTTGTTGGTTTGTCATTGAAACATAGTTATGTGGCACATGACTGTAATTGGTCTTCTAGCACTGCAGTTCCCAACCCCTGGGGCCGCAGACCAGTACCAGTCTGTGGCCTGTTGGGAACTGGGCTGCACAGCAGGAGGTGAGCAGTGGGTGAGCAAGCGAAGCTTCGTCTGTTTTTACAGCTGCTCCCCATTGCTCGCATCACTGCCTGAGCTCCGCTTCCTGTCAGATAAGCGGTGGTATTAGATTCGCATAGGAGCGCGAACCCTACTATAAACTGCGCATGTGAGGGATCTAGGTTGCGCGCTCCTTATGCCTGATGATCCTCCTTATGCCTGATGATCTGAGGTGAGCTGAGGCAGTGATGCTAGCTCTGGGGAGTGGCTTTATCATTAGCAGAGAGGTTTGTATAATTATTTCATTATATGTTACAATGTAATAATAATAGAAATAATAATAATAGTGCACAATAAATGTAATGGACTTGAATCGTCTTGAAACCACCCCCCCGCCCCCATTCCGTGGAAAAATTGTCTTCAATGAAACTGGTCCCTGGTGCCAAAAAGGTTGGAGACCACTGTTCTAGCACTGCTATGCTTTAACTTTATATGTTTAAGTCTTTAATTCTTCTGGGATTTATTGAGCAATTTAGTTTTCCTACTGATTTGAAATAGTACTTTTATCAACATATTAAAGCAGTATGTATACTTGGGCCTATTTTTGGATTTTCTGTTCTATTCCAGTAGTCTGCTGAAAGAACACAGCATTCTTACGGTTTCTTTTTTGGCAAAATTATTTGATGGGAAGTTCTGACCTTTACAGTTATTCCATAGGCCAGAGTATATGCTCTCAGAAGTTCAGTATAGATAGAACATGTGCTGTTCCTGAGGGAATGAGAAAAGGAGAGGCCACAGAATCAGAAGTCAGACTTTTTCAGGAACTTGTACTATATCCTTCAAGTTGCTAACCTTAACCTTTTTGGGGCCACAGATTTCAGGCTGAGATTTTTCTGCCCTAGATAATGGGAACCATGGATTTTAAGTGTGGAAATGACACGATTGGATTTTCTTTTGGGATTTCTCTGGCAACGTTGTGGAGCATAGTTTTGAAGAGCAGGGAAAGGATCTAAGTAGCTGCTGTGTGGTAGTTCTGGTGAGAAACCGTGGAGAGTTCACACAGAGGCATGGCAGTGCCTCTGGTCAGCTTTATGGTGCTTGCACATTGGTGCTAGCAGTATCCCACAGTGCTGTGGCCTTTTGTTTCCTGTATTGGCTGCAGATGATCGCGGCTGCTCCGGGAAGAGGTTGCTTTTCAGCAGAGTTAGGCAGATTACTCTCATTGATCGTCGGCAGCGATGATTTATGCCCAAACCATTCTAGAGTTCTGTTTTCTCATCTTCTTCCCTTTTTGTTTTGAATTAATAGGAACAGCCACAATAACATGTTCATCTTAACAGAATATGTGAGTGCCATATGTTTGTTGAAGCTTATCTTTAATTAAGAAGAGAGAACAGAGAATTAGTGTAAGAGTTTTTCTGCTTTCCTTCAGAGAGCTACTGGTAAACTATATCCATTACCTGTCAGGCTGTGGGACACTTAATATTTAATAGGAGGGAGGGAGAGAGGGAGGAAGGAAACTCAGATCCTTACTTTGCCTCTTCCGTTTTTATTTTTTTAAATTTTTGTTACATAGTAATATCAGTCACGTGTACAGTGCTGGATTTCTCTGAAGCTACAGTTGTTGATTTTGACCAGACCCCTGCGTCTCTAATTTCTTTTGTACCCTTATCTTACAGTGGGTCAGACAGGGATTAAGGAGAGAAGACTCTCAGAAATACATGGGACTTAATATCAGTCAGGTCATGGGATAGGATGGTAGAGATCTGTCAACTTCTGATATATTTTGCAGGAATAGGCAGGTTATTCCAGACTAAAAAAAGTAATTACAGATAGGCATTTTAATGAACTAAATACTATTACTTAGAAAAGATATGACTTTCATCGTGGTTTGTGAAAAGGCCTAGGACTAAGAGAGCTATAGGTATTTTTTTCTTTATATAATATCTGGAATATTAAATGGCTATTTTTGTTCTTTATAAGGCTTGGCTGTGGCTGCTGCCATGTAACAGTTATCCTGTGCAGGTTTTCTGTATTCATTTTTCATGTTATTTGATATTCTGCCTCTTTTTTGCTGTAACTCCTTTCACTCCACATTTTCTTGAAAACTAAACAACATAGTATCATGTGTAAGACAGGCACATGAACTTCCTTTATTAAAGAGGAAGAACTGGCATTTTGGCTTAAAACTATTTCTAAATAAAATATTTTTAAGAATGTATAATTAAGTGGAAAAATTGAATTTAAGTGAGATATATGTGAAAGCAAGAATAGATTGATGCTTTGTCACCTGTCACGAGTGTTTGTCAATTTATCTGTTTAGTAGGAACACCTAAAGCATCCATATATGGTAAATAAAAAACCAAAAGTAGTAGCTGGTAGTGTTTTCTCCAACCCTTCCTAGCCTGGTCTAACCAGTAGTGCAGTAGATTTATATGTGAGAACACAGAGAATGAACATGCTGCAAATGGTGTCATACTGTGCACGGTTTCAAATTTATTTACAGTTTCTTGTTTAATGACATTTCTTTTATGGCTTGAATGTTTAAGTCTAGGCTAACTTTTTGGTACAATCTAAGCTTTATTTTTACATTTTGTTGTTACATATAAAATGTGGAACAAAAATGTTTTATGTGTAAGGCCTGAAACTTTTTCAGAGGTCAGTTGAGGCAGTAGTACATCCAGGTGTATAAATTGTCATAGGGAATACTTTTACTGTTTCTGAAGTTAAATTGCCATAACCTTTTTTTTTTTTAATCTGTTTAATGTTACAGAAGCCAAGGCTGCCCCCAAAGACTGTTTCATTGAAGTGAATTCTAAAGGTGACAGATTTGGCAATTGTGGTCTCTCTGGTGGTGAATACAAGAAGTGTGCCACTGGGTAAGTGGAGGTGAGGTCATAAAGGAATATGAAAGCCATAAGACCAGTCATCCTCTAGTACCTTTTACGACTGCTGACTTTCTCCCCCTTAAACACTTAACTTTTCAAACTTACATTTACAACACAAGGCTTCACAGAGATTATGGTGTTAGGAAAAGAACTAGTAAAATAATTCATCCCTTTAGACATCAATTGTCTAAAACCTAGTGGTTTTTAGAATCTTACTTTGTTTATCCTTGATTTATAATAAGAACCTCAACTAAACACCCTTTTCATTCCCATTTCAATAAAAGATTATGTTACTAAGTCCCTAGATAAAGGTACCTGCAGAATTAACCCTGAACTTCATTATTTCTGTCTAGTTCTATACAATTTTAAAATGATGAATTAAAACATTTTTATTTCTATAATATTTGCTTATTTTAAAAAATTAATGTTATAAAATTATAAAGGAGGAAAAAGTTATCCATAATCCCAATCCATATATGTTCACTAAATTCAGTATGTTTCCTCCCTTTTTGTTTCTGTGCACTACATATGCTCATGCTGACATTTTACATAATTGTAAATATTCTGTAATACTGTGCATTGCGTCTACCCACTCTACCTCCTACACCACCAAGTTAGGCTGAGCACCTGTAGTGAAACAATGCTTGCTAAGAAGGACTAGCAACAGTGACCTCCATGTCACTAAATCCAACAGACGTTTTTAGATCTTTGTGGTTCTTGACCTTTCAGTAGCGTTCAACTGTGCTGACCATTTTCTCCTTCTTGAAGAAACCTCTTTTTTTGGCTTTTGTGTAGGATGTCCTTTTTCTCCTGTGGCCCCCCCCACTTCTCTTTTTTTCTTTTTCTTCTTTTTTTTCCACATGTGATTTCATTTACTTCTGTGGCTTCATTTGCTGCTTCTATGAGGTGCTTCAGCCATGCTGGCCCACGTGTGGCTTTCTGCCACAGGGCTCTGCACACACCATCCCTTCTGCTGGGCATGCTGTCTTCTCCCCTCTTAGCCCAGTCACATCTGTTTCTCCTCCAGATCTCAGATGAAGTATGACTCCTTTAAGGAAGACCTCCTCCACTTCATTAACAGGGTCAGCCGTCCCTCTTGTGGGAGGGATAATGCTGTTCTTAATGCTGTGTGCTGCTTTTTCATAGAAGTGAATATGCTGTGTTTTTATTATTGTTCAGTTCATAGTATTTTCTAATTTACGTTGTGATTTTTTCTTTGACTCATGGGTTACTGAAAGTGTATGTTACTTAATTTCCAAATGGTTGGGAATATTCTGGTTACCTATTTGTTTTTGATTTCTAGTTAATTTGATTGAGAACATGTTCTGTATGATTTCAGCTCTTTGGAACTTACTGAGATGTGCATTATTGCCCAGTATACGGTCTATTTGGGTGAATTTTCCATGTGCAATTGAAAAAAAAAGTATATTCTGCAGTCGTTAGATGTGTTATTCTATAAATGGAAGTTGATTGTCTTATTTAAATCTTCCATATCTTTGTGTATATGTCTGTATGTGTATTTTATGTTCTTTCAATTTCTGAGAGATGTGTGTTAAAATCTGCAGTTATTGTGAATTTGTCTACTTTTCTTTATAGTTCTGTAAATTTTTGCTATTTATGTTTTGAATTTGTTATTAGGTACATGAATGTTTAGGATTTTTATATCTTTCTGATGAATTCACCTTTTTACTATTACCAGATTTTCTTCATCTCAATGGAATATTCTTTTGTAATATTTGTCACAGTTTCACTTGTTTTTGTGGCTATTTGGTTATCACTCTTCCTCAGTAAACTGTAATGTCAAGTGATACATTTTATGTTTTGAGTTTATCAGAATGCCTGGAAGAAACATAGTAAATGCCTATTAAATATTTGTTGAATTAATGAATGAAGGTACAGGTGACATGGGTGAAGAATGAATGGGCAGAGAATTAGTATCACTGGTTGAATAAACTGAGCTAAAACCTAGAGATAAATGGATTAATGCAGACTTGGAGGGAGCTTGCTTGACATACCATATCCTTGACTTTAACCTTGTCTGGTTTTATATTTTTATGAATATCTTGTTGAAAATATAGAAACTGCACTTATTGGCCGGGTGCAGTGGCTCACGCCTGTAATCCTAGCACTCTGGAGGCTGAGGCGGGTGGATTGCTCGAGGTCAGGAGTTTGAGACCAGCCTGAGCAAGAGTGAGACCCTTGTCTCCACTAAAAATAGAAAGAAATTATCTGGCCAACTAAAAAAAAAAAAAAATATGTATATATATATAAAAAAAAAAAATTAGCTGGGCATGGTGGTGCATGCCTGTAGTCCCAGCTACTCGGGAGGCTGAGGCAGTAGGATCGCTTAAGCCCAGGAGTTTGAGGTTGCTGTGAGCTAGGCTGACGCCACGGCACTCACTCTAGCCCGGGCAACAAAGCGAGACTCTGTCTCAAAAAAAAAAAGAAACTACATTTATCAAACTTAAAAATTACTGGGTGGCTCATTGGAGGAACATTTTTTTAATAGTAATATAAGGGTAATATAGTCATTAGGAGTATACATTTGAAGTTAAACTCCTTGAGTTTGAATCCTGGTTTAGCCACTTAACATCTCTGAGACTTTCATCAAGTTACTTCACTTACATACCTCATTTTTCCCTTCTACAAAATGGGGATAATAATGGTACCTATTTCCAAGTGTTGTTTTGAAGACCGAATGAGTTGATGGATGTTAGTACTAAGAAGGGTACCTGGTTCATTGTAGCACTCATCATCATCATCACTATCTTTGGTATCATCCTCATCACAGAAAATGTATAAAATATAGAAAAGTCTAAAGAAAGTAATCATCTTGGTCCTACCATCCAGAGATACTTGCTTAAATTTTTGTTGTATTTCCTTCTCATATCTATATACATTCATAAACATAAGCCATTTGTTTTATGTTCTACATGTTCCCTTTCACTGAAAGGGTCATTTTTTTTCTTTCAGTACATAGTGTCATCTTTTTAAGCTTTTTTATAAATGAAAAATTGCAAATACACAGAGGAGTAGAAAGAATAGTATGATGAATACCAATATATCCTAGATTAAAACATTGTAATGTTTTATCATATCTACTTTGTGTAGACTTTGCTAAACTGTTTTTAAGTAAATTATAGGCGTTATGATATTTTACTCCTAAATTCTTCAGTATTTACCTTCAAAAAATAAGGCTACTCACAATACCATATCACACGTAACAGAAATCAGTGATTTCCTGATACCATCTATTATCTAGTCAATATTATTAATAATATTTCCCTAATTGTTCTCAAACTGTCATTTATAGCTGGCATTTTTCCACATCAGGATTCACTCAAGGATCACACATTGCATTTAGTTGTTACGTCACTTAAGTCACTTTTAATCTAAAATACCTCCTTTCACTTTAGTTTTTTCTTTTCAATGACATTGACATGTGGAAGTGGCTGGGCCAGTGAGCCCATGTTCTGTATTTGTTTGATAGTTTCATCTCAGTGTTGCTTAACTTGTGTGCCTCTATCCACTGAATTTTTTTAAAACCAGAAGTTAAGTCTAAAATCTTCATTGAATTCAGGTTAAACATTTTTGGCAAGAATGCTCTATAAGTTTGCACTCTATCAAGGAGGCACTTAATGCTGGATTGTCTTATTCTTATTAGTGATACTAAGTGACAATGTCCAGAACTTGCTGTGTTATAAAGTTATGTTTTTTCCATTGCAGCTATCAGTAAAATGTGGATTGATTTTATCAGATGAATATCCAGGTCCCTACCAACATTTCATTTCATGAACGATCCTTGTCTGAAGCAATTATATTATTGAGGGTTGTAATAGAATTTTCTTTTATTAATATAACAAGCATCTCTTAGCTTTGTTGGCTGTTTGCATTTCTTATTTTGTGAACTGCCTGTTTGCATCTTTGCTAATTTTTCTGTTGAAGTGATTGTCTTTTTCTTAATGATTTATAATAGCTTTTTATATATTAAGAGTATTTTCCTTTTACTCTTTAATATGTCTCCAAGACTACATATGAAATAATTGTGTATCATAGCTATGCGAATTTTGGTAGGCTCCAACAGATGTTAACTGAGGTCTGTTTTATGCTACACTTTGTTTTAGAAGTTTTTATATCTAATTTCACTAACTATGTAGTAGGCATTCTTTATTTCCTTTTTTCAGATGAAGAAACCAAAGCTCAGAAAGTTTAAGCACTTGACTCAGGTCAGGTAGCAAATAAAAGGTGACATAAGAATCAATGTAAAGTTGGGACAAAATTATTAATTCTTTTTTTTTTTTTTGAGACAGAGTCTCGCTTTGTTTCCCTGGCTAGAGTGAGCGCCGTGGCGTCACCCTAGCTCACAACAACCTCAAACTCCTGGGCTTAAGCGATCCTACTGCCTCAGCCTCCCGAGTAGCTGGGACTACAGCCATGCGCCACCATGCCCGGCTAATTTTTTTCTATATATATATTTTAGTTGGCCAGATAATTTGTTTCTATTTTTAGTAGAGACGGGGTCTCACTCTTGCTCAGGCTGGTCTCGAACTCCTGACCTTGAGCGATCCACCCGCCTCGGCCTCCCAGAGTGCTAGGATTACAGGCGTGAGCCACCGCGCCCGGCCAAAATTATGAATTCTTGAACGCAGGATGGAGGGAAGATGAAGACTTAGCAGCACATGCAAAAATTAAACAGGGGTTTTAGTGATATATTAATATTTAAGGGCATCAGTAATATAATGTAGTTACCATAAAAGCTACTGTAATCTTGGGCTTAATAGAAGTATAGTATCTAGAATAAAAGAGAGCTCTGTTTTTTTCTTTGCTTGTCAGGCTTTCAGTGAAATTTCATGCTCTATTCTAAGCACTATGCTTCAAGAGGCAGTGAGGCAAACTGGAACATATTTAGCAGGAGCTTCCTTGTTGCATGAAAAATGATTGTAGGATAGTGCCCTGGTGAAGTATTTAGGGAGCTACATAATGTCCTAAAATAGCTGCCATGTGAAAGAAGGAAAAGATAATATCTGTGGGTCTTACGTGGAAGATCTGGGACAAATGAGGAAAAGTTATAAGGAGATAGGTTTTTAACTCAGTAAGTAAAAGGATGTTATGATAGCTAGAATGGGAAGTTTCAGGAGGTGATGAGTTATAGGTATTGGGAAAAAATATCCTGTGATGACTTGGCAGTGATATCTTAGAGGGGATTCAAGTATAGGGTAGGTGCTTGGGTCAGATGACAGTCAATTAAACAGAAAATTTCAATATAGCATCATAAGAGTTGATGTTAGGGGTTTTTAGTGTGTTATGAAATTTAACTCACACATCCTTGACAATAGGAATTGTAGTCAAGGAAGCCTTCATAGAGTTCTGATATTGAATTAATGAGTTAATGAATTGATTCTTTA
>CM052451.1:2853934-2878277 GCA_028533085.1 Varecia variegata | reverse complement strand
TTTGCTCTAATGATAGTTTCCTTGGCTGTGCATAAGCTTTTTAATTTGATCAGGTCCCATTTATTTATTTTTGTTGCTGCTGTGATTGCTTTGGGGGTCTTCTTCATATTCTTTGCCTAGGCCAATGTCTGAAAGAGTCTTCCCTACATTTTCTTCTAGGATTCTTAAAGTTTCATGCCTTAGGTTTAAGTCTGTTATCCATTTTGAGTTGATTTTTGTGAGAGGTGGGGATCCAGTTTCAATCTTCTGCATGTGGTTATCCAGTTTTCCCAGCACCATTTATTGAATAATTTTTGGTTACTGTAGCCTTGTAGTAAAACTTAAAGTCTGATAGACCAATGTCTCCCAATTTGTTTCTTATTTTCATACTTATCTCTTTAATCCAGTAGAATGTTTTGGTGTTTGTAAATAAAATATGAGGTTGGCATACATTCTCTTTTTTCTTTTATTATTTATTAATTCAGAAATTATAACTTATATGCAGAGTTCTAATGTTTTTTTGGAATAGTTTATCATTTGCTTTAACAAACTCAATTATAATCTTTAATTTGAAATCCAATTTGAATTATTTATTAAATTTTATGTATACTTGGCCTTGATTTCTGGTTTTCTCTTCATGTCCATTGATCTGTCTCACTACTCATGTGTCAGTACTACCTTATTTTATTTTAGGTTGGATGTTTTTATAATATATTTTTTATATCTGGTGGTACAAATGCCCCCTCATCTTTTCTTCATAGTTTCTTTGGCTGTTTTTCTTCATTTATCATTTCAGACTAACTTAAGATTTTTTTGTCAAGGTGCAAAAAAAAAAAAAAAAGGTAGTTTGGAATTTTAGTTGGGATGACATTAAATTTATACATTTTTTATGGGGAAAAGTGACATCATTACATTATTGAGTTTTTCATAAGAGGCTATGGTATATCTCTCCATTTTGCTCTTTGTTTTAAAAAATTTTTATTTGTTGACATAATCATACATATTTACGGGGTACATAGTTTTGATATGCATAATGTACAGTGATCAGATTAGGGTACTTAGCATATCCATTTTCTCAAACATATATCATTTATTTGTATTGGGAACATTCAATATTCTCCTTCTAGCTATTTGCAAACATAAAATATATTATTGTCAACTGTAGTCATCACAGTGGTATAGAATGCTAGAACTTATTCCTCCTATCTAGCTGTAATTTTGTATCCTTTGACAAATCTCTCTGGGGGTCTTCTTTTAAAGATTTAGTCATATAGGTCTTTTCTATTTTTTGATTAGTTTTATTACTAGGTATTTCTGATATTAGTAGGCCCCCTTCTCTTATTTTTCTAATTCGTTATATTTTCTAATTGGTTTTTATTGGCAAGAAAAGCTGTTTTGTTTATATTTTTGACTGGTTATTGATATTCAGAAAAAAGTTCATTTGTGTATTTTTACTTACTGTTACATATTTTTGTTGGTTGTATTGAATTTTCTATGTAAATAGTCATCATCTGTAAATGATAAAATGTTGATTTCCTTTCTGGTATTTACAATTTAGATTTATTTTTCTTGTGTAATTGCAGTGATAGACCTTTCAGAATAATTTTAAATAATAAAGATGATAGTGTACACCTTTGTCTTGCCCCTAACTTGACTGGGAATGCACATAATCTTCCAAGGTTATGTAGTCGTCCCTTGGTATAGATGGAGGATTGGTTCTAGGACACCCTGCTAATACCAAAATCCATGGATGCTCAAGTTCCTTATATAAAATGGTATAGTATTTGCATATAACCTATGCACATCCTCCTGTATACTTTAAATTATCTCTAGATTACATATAATACCTAAAACAATGTATATGCTATATAAATAGTTGTGATGTTGTGGGTTTTTTGTTTGTATTATTTTTATTTGTTGTATTGTTATTTTTCATTTATTTATTTTTTGAATATTTTTGATCTGTGTCTGGTTGATTTCATGGATGCAGAACACATGGATATGGAAGGCTGGCTATATATGATTTTGGCTATTGGCTTGAAGTAGGTAGCATTTATTATTTAAATGGAGTATATTTTTAGTCCTAATAAGAATGAAAAAAACAAGAATGAGTGTGACGTTTTATAAGTAGTTTTTGACAGCTATTGAAATAATTATTATTTTCCTTTAACCTATTGATGTGTTGGGTTATATTAAATAATTCCCTAACAATAAACTCTCTTTAAGTTCCTGAAGTGAACACTATTTTGTAACACTGTATTTTTCTTTTGACACATTTCTGGATTCTATCTCTTGGTGTGAATATACTTTCGTACTTCTAAAGCTATATTCTTACCGTGTTTTTAAACGTATAAAATTTTACTCATGATTGTAGTCAGCATTCTTAAGTCTCAAAAGCTCAGCTAAGACTGGATTAAAACATAAAGAAAATTTATTAATTTAAATTGCAGGATGAATAAAAGCTTTGGAATTCAGAATCTCAGATAATGTTCCTGTAAGTCTTTTCCCATCTCTTTTATCTCTGCTCCTCTCTTATTGGGTTTATTTCCTTCTACTACACACAGACCATTACCCTTATAGCAGAGAAGAACAAATTTCTCATTTTCCTAGCACCTCCCAAGGTAGGGTTGTTATTCCTCCAGCAAGAAATCAAGACATCCTGGAAAAGGACTGTACTACACAGCTTGAAGGGCCAGTTGTTCGAAGCAGTGGAATAAAGTAGTTTGACTGCTTGGACTTGAGCTGCAAACTCTACCACATGCCTAACCCTCTCCTTAACCCATGACTGTGAGAGGAAGTGAGGACTTAGATAAGTCTGCTAGAAAAAAATGAGATGGGAAAGTGTACTAGGTAGACAAAAAACAAAAAAACCAATAAAATAAAATAAATCATAAATAAAATAGTTAGACATCACTACAGTGAAGTCTCATTCTAGTCTCTCTTTTGTGTTGTGAGGTTTCACATAACAGACAGGCATTAGTGGGAGTGTCTTAATCTGCTCAGGTTGCCCTAACAGAATACCATAGACTAAGTGGTTTAAAAACAGAAATTTATTTCTCACAGTTCTGGAGGCTGGGAAGTCTAAGATCAAGATGCCGGCAAGGTAGATTTCCTTGTGAGGCCTCTTCTCTTGGCATGTAGGCAGATGCCATCCATTGTGTGCTCACATATCCTTTTCTTTGTGCATGCGTGAAGAGAAAGAGAGTGTGAGTGCTTTCTGGGGTCTCTTCTTACAAGGACACTAATCCCATAGGACCAGGGCCCACCCTTCATGACCTTATCTAACCCTGTTCATCTCCCAAAGGCCCCATCTCCAAATATCATTATATTGGAGGTTATGAATTTCAGAAGAACATATGAATTTCAGGACACACTCGGCCCATAACAGGGTGCCTCTAGAATGGACTTTGTATAAAAGGATAGTGTTCACTCATGCCTCTTGCCAATGTAGCTTTTCTTTTGAGTTGTACATCTGATAAGTGTGCTAAAGTCTGTTTTCTTTTAACATTTTATACATTTCAGTTTTTTTTGGGATTTGTTTTTGTTCTGGGCATAAGTGAGAAATATTGGATGTATTAGGATTGGATGTATTAGGATTCTCCAGAGAAATGGACCTACTGAAGTGTGTGTGTGTTTATTTATTATAAGTAGTTGGCTTATGCAATTCTGGGAGCTGACAAATCTCAAGATCTGCAGTTGGCAAGGTGGAGAACCAGGAGTGCCAGTTGTGTAGTTCCGGTTCAAGTTGCAAGGCCTGAGAAACAGGGGAGCTGATGGTGCGGTTCTAGTCCAGCGGCCTGCAGGCTTGAGACCTAGCAAGAGCCAGTGCTTGAGTCCAAGTCTGAAGTCAAGAAAAAACCAATGTCCTGGCTTTAAGACAGCCAGGCAGGAGGAATTCCCTTTTATAGGGAAGCTCAGCCTTTTAGTTCTATTCAGGCCGTCAACTGATTGGATGAGGCCCAGTCACATTAGAGAGCGCAACCTGCTTTACTCAGTGGATTGATTTAAATGTTAAATTCACCCAAAAAACCCCTCACAGAAACATCGGGAGTGATGTTTGCCTGAATATCTGGGCACCCCATGGCCCAGCAGAGTTGACACATAAAATTAAACGGTTGTTACAAATGAAGTTTGGAGTAAAAAAAAAATCTGCAAAAAAATGGGACATAAATATTCATTTATCTTCTTGCTCTGCCAAAACGTCTCAAAAGGTAAAGGAATAAATAGGAAAAAACCCCTAAGTATGAAGTACAGGAGATCATTAGTAGATAAAAATTTCAGCAACATTTTGTAAAACTGAAAGAGGATGGGGAATATTTCAACAGAGTAGTGGAACCTGTAACTTCAAGTGCAGAGAGGATGTGAACAAGATGACTGCCTCTTAGCTAAGGAACTACACAGCTGTGATTTGGAAGTCCTGGATGTAGCGTTTGTACCCCCATGATATTCTGGAAAAAAGAAAACTAAAACAAGGACTGCATCAGATCATTAGGTAGAAATTAACTGCCTTTGTGTCTGGTATCTCATTAAAGCTCAAAAAAAAAAAAAAAAAAAGAGATGTTGGAAGTGTTCTTTCAACTTGATGGAGAATAGCACAGCACTGACATTCAGAGACTTCAACTGACATTTGTAGACTGAGCAAATCTGCAGGGGACGAATTCATGATGGTGGTGATGTGGTTTACCGGAATGCTTGGTTACTTAAAAATCTGTATATTAACAGAGTTATGAGATTTTTCTCTGAAAATATTGCTATATCAGAAGGAAGTACTAATTGCCTAGTTTGAAAATAATAACCAATAAAATATGCTTTTTTCTCTTCCAAAAATGTTAACATAAGAGAAGGGAAAATTTTTGTGAAGATTTATTATGAAAATGACTCTTTGCTTTGGAAATTGGGTATGCTTTGCTGGCTTTAGAGGCCATCAGGTGTGTTCGTTTTGGGCTTGGAATGAACCATCCATGTTTACTAAGTTGACTATATATGTTCATTTTTTTGGTAATTGTTCTGAGTGCATTTGAAAAGAGTGCATTCTTTTAACATGCACTGTTGAAAATTACGTAGTCAAATCTTTCATGTTCTTATTTATAGTTTTTGTTAATGTGTTAAAGATTTAGAGAAGGGAATGTTAAAAGTCTCTAGTAGCTTTCTGTTTTCATTTTCCCTTACAGTTACACAAATTTTGTCACTAAGAATATTGGAGCCATGTTTGTAGCAGTTTTTCGACTATTACATTTTTATTGTGGATTATATCTTATTAGTTTAAAATTCCACTTTGCTTTACTTTAATGTTTTTCTCTTAAATTTTATTTTAATTGATGTTGTTACCACACTTTCTTTATGTTTAAGTTTGCCTAATGGATTCTTTGTCCAACTCTTTCCAATGTTATTTTGTTTTAAGTATTTGCCTTGTGAATAGCATATAGTTAGATTTTATTTTGTACCCCAATCTAAGTTTTTCTTCCTTAGGAAAACACTGTTATTTAAATATGGGACTATCACATTTTCATTATTAAAAAATTAAAAATATTATATAAAAAAAGTAATATTGATATCATACTCATTCCTCTTCTTCTCAAACTCATTTCCTAGGCATAATTACTATTAAACTGCCAATTTACCTTTCAGTAGGGTGGTAACAACTCACATTAGACTAATTATATATGACTGTGTCTTATTTCCCCCGTTCTAGCCAGCAGAAGTCTTTTTCATTCTTGGCATCCTGAAATGACAAAAAGCCTCATTGTTGTTTTAATACAGTTGCATTTCCCTGCTTTGGCATCTTTTCATGTCTTTATTAGGTCCATGTATTTTTTTTTTTGAGAAGTTCATATTCATATCTTTCTGTTTTTATTTGAGATTGTCACTTTACTATTTTTAAGAGCTTTTTATATGTAAAGAATATTAACTATCAGTCAGGTCTGTCGTAAATATGATCTATGATTTGTCATTTGTCTTTTGTCATAAATGTATTTTAAAATATAGAATCTGATCTTATCTATTTTGTCTTGGTTTCTTTTCATTTCATATTTAGAAAAGATTTTTGTATCCCAATATGATGTAAATATTTTCCCATGTTCTCTTTTTGTACTTTTATAATTTTGTTGAGCTTTGGCTTTTATTGTACAGTTTAATTTATTAACATTTCATCCCATTTCTAGAATCTTATTTAATACTCTTTTATTTTCTTGATATTTTCTACTTTAGCTTCCTCTCTTGCATGTTGCACAGATTGTGCATTTGTATGGGGTGTGTGTATGTGCCCACGCAGTTTATAAGTCATATATCTTTTTCTTTCTGTTCTACTTGTTTTCTTAACAGCAAGAAAGACGCATTAATATGTTTTTCCCAAGGATGTCATAGAAAGTGATTATTCCCATGTAAGATATAACACTATTACTTCCAAACTTCCATGTCCCATTTTTTTGGTAGGAAAAATATTGGCTGTAAATTCCAGGTTATTATTAACATATATAAATGTATTTTAAGGCCTTTTGCCTTTCTATTAATATATTTTATTCTAACTGCATAGTTTTCTAATAGTGTCAACAATATTTATGTACAAGAAAGGATAGAAAATGCTTGTTATGTGTACCTGTACTGATACACCTTGAACCACACTGACACACTGATAAAACTGTGTACCACACATTTTACATAGCCGTAACTTCGTTTCTTTTGGTTTAGTCTATAAGTCCAACATCTGAATTTTTATAAAGCAGGTTGGATCCTTTCCTTTCTGATCTCTAGCAGAGGCTGGACTGTATACAATCTGGTGCTACTTCAGATCTGTATTCTTTATATACATGTTTATCTGACATTTATTTAGGGGTCAAACTAGACATTGAGTGGGGGGGAAAGTAGAAAAGGAGAATGCTTTGCCTTCATTTTTATTGTCCCAGGTGGTTCAGCTCTTGCTCCCAACTTGCATCCTGAAATCAGTAAACCACAAGTCCTGTAGTTAATTTCATTTGCCTCCTTGATTTGTGGTGGTGGTTGGTGGTGGTGATGGAGTGGGGTAGTGTTTGAGAGGATGGTCTTAATACACCTACTGCAAACAGTTTATTAGTGTATTCCTTCCAGTTCGGTTCTATCTATTCCACAAGGTAAACACTGCCAATCAGAACACACTTTTGTGGAAGACTTGGAATTTTTCTGCTCCTTAAAGTAAATCTGCCAGATATTTACACATTTCATCTTATTTCTGTTATCTTATTTAATGTGTCAGGTATATACTGAAGTCAGTTATTGAAAGGAAAATCTTTTAACTGAATAGGGAAACTTTTGGTAAAGAGCTCCTCTAAAGATTTTATGGATATATGAAAAAGTATCTTGAAGTCTTTATTCAGGAGTACTGGGTGGCTAGAGTACAGATCAGAAGTGGAGTTAACTATAGAATCTTCTGTGCTTTTTGAATTTTTAATCATATGGATATATTTTCTATTTAAAAATTAATTGAAAATTATTGGAGGAAACAGTATTTGGAGATCTTCTGACTTTCTTACAGTTCTGTTCACACCTATAGTTTTTTTAGAATAGTAAAGATATCTTATTGATATTTCATTATATGTTTGCCTTCTAATTGCTCTTTATTTCGTTAGAGTATTTAAACATTCTGATCTTGTGTAGTTTTTTACCTAATGAAAATTTAAAATAGCATTCAACAATATTAAAAATAAGGTTATTCTTTTTTTCCCTAATTTATCACAAAAGAGCAGTTTTCACAGAGATGTCAATTTTCCAGAAAACTGAAAAATTTCTGAAGTGTTTTCAGCTGATTCCTTTAGGTCTTTAGTTTAATATTTTTCTGAGATAATACGTTTTAACCTGTCTTCCAATATATAAGACCTACTTCTGTTTCATATCTCATTGTATGAACTAGAATTTCTAGAACTATGTAAGATAATGATTTATTTTCAATAGTGCTTTTGATAGAAGTGTTTCTGTTGTTTCATCATTAATCATGATACTGGAAGATAGGTTTTATCTTGTCAGCAAAGTATCTTTTTATTACCTTTGAAAGAATTTTAAAATGAGTTTCAGATTTTTTCAGTTGCCCTTTTGATATTTGTTGTAATAACCATTGTGAGAGGTATAATAATAACAGATTCTCTATTGCTAAATCTTCCTTATAGTCCTTGAATCAACTCTGTCCGGTTACTTTTGAGTTGAAAAAATCCATTTGTGAATATTTTACTTAGGATCTTCACATCTATATTCATATGGAAGGATAGATAGTAGTTTTATTTTTGGTTTTGGACTTTATGTCATCTTTGATTATTAATTCTGTGTCAATTAATTAATTTCATTTAGTTTTTTTTACATTTTCAAAAATATAACATGGGAATTAACCATTCCTTGAAAGTTTGAAAGAATTCTCCAGTGAATTAATCTGCATGGAGATCTTTTTTTCTGGGTACTTCTTTATTAATGTGCTCAATTTTTGTTTACTTCATTTAGTTCATTTTTTTTTCAGATCTGTAGAAACTTCCAATGTGTAGATGCTTCTGTTCTGAATTATGACTGTGATGTTCAGAAAAAGTGTCATGGACATGGGGTAGGTAATATTCTCTTTTGGTTTGTTCATGAAGGTAGTGCTGAATAAAGACAATTCCCAGGGAGGATTAGATGAGAATTCCTAAGATGTTGGGGAATTTTGATTCCTGATAAATTTTTCATTCTTTTTTTTTTTTTTTGAGACAGAGTCTCACTGTGTTGCCCGGGCTAAAGTGAGTGCCATGGCGTTAGCCTAGCTCACAGCAACCTCACACTCCTGGGCTCAAGCAATCCTTCTGCCTCAGCCTCCCGAGTAGCTGGGACTACAGGCATGCGCCACCATGCCCGGCTAATTTTTCTATATATATTTTTAGTTGGCCAGATAATTTTGTTTCTATTTTTTTTTAGTAGAGACGGGGTCTCGCTCTTGCTCAGGCTGGTCTCGAACTCCTGACCTTGAGCGATCCACCCGCCTCAGCCTCCCAGAGTGCTAGGATTACAGGCGTGAGCCACCGTGCCCGGCCAAATTTTTCATTCTTAAAAAGAGTTTCTATAAGTTTGTATGAATTTAGACCTTTCTCTTGGTTTCCATTCTTGAGTTGATGATACAGAGCAACATTCACAATTAACAAAAGTGGTATTTTGATTGTTTTGAAGGTATGTAATAGCAATAAGAATTGTCACTGTGAACATGGCTGGGCTCCCCCATATTGTGAGACTAAAGGATACGGAGGAAGTGTGGACAGTGGACCTACATACAATGGCAAGTAATATAGAAGAAAATTAATGTGATCTCCCAGTGGCCCAAGTCATAAATTGGGCATCCTTGTACCTCTCCCTCACTTCCCACATCAGTTATACATTTAATTACGTTGATTCAGCCACCTAAATTCCTTGTGAATGTTTCCACTTTTTTCATTCCATTTATAACTTTCAATTTCTTGCCTGAAGTTACATAATAGCCTCTTACCTAGGCTTCCTATTTATCCCATCTTGCTTCCTATAATCCATGTTTCACTGTACATTATAGAGTTTTAGTGTTTTCCTTCAAGTTTTATGTCAGTATCCTGCTTTAAATTCAGTGCATCTGCATTGCTATTAGAATGAAGTCCACAAATCCTTAACATGGCTTAAATGCCTTGCGTGATTTGCCTCTAGCTTACCTTTCCAGCCTCGTTTCATTGTGCTTAAAACATATTGTAACTTATTTGATTTCCTCTAATAGGTTACTCTCTTTTGCCTCTGGGCTTTTATGTCATATTATTTTCACATTGTTGGAACTGGGGTAATTGCTACTTAGGACTCAGTTTACATCTTGTTTTCTAAAGAAAGTTTTCCCTGGCTGCCTAAATCTGAATTAATTTGCCCCTTCTATTTGCTTTCCTAGTACTGGTAGCACTATCACATACTATAGTAATTACTTATTTATTTTTTTTATTGCCTGGTAGACCATGTACTCCTTGTTTACCAGTATCTTCCTCGTGAGAACACGGGCTTTCTTTCTCTTGGGTAAATACTAGGTGGAATAACTGGCTTATCTAATAGGTATGTGTTTAGCTTTTTAAGAAAGTGTCAAACTGTTTCCCAAAGTAGTTACACCATTTTACATTCTCCCTAGCTGTGTATGAGGGTTCTAATTCCACCACATCCTCTCTAACACTTGGTATGGTCAGTCTTTTTAATTTTAGCCATTCTGGTAGGTATTTAGTAGTATTTCATTGTGGTTGTAATTTGCATTTCTCTAATTACTAATGATGTTGAGCATTTTTTCATGTGCTTCTTTTTATCCACATATCTTCTTTGGTGATGTGTCCCTTTAAATCTTTTTCCAGTTTTTAATTGTGTTGTTTGTCTTACTGAGTTTTGAAAGTTCTTTATATATTATTGATACAAGTCCTTTATTAAATATATGCTTTGCATATATTTTTTCCCAGCATGCTTACTTTGGGTTTCATTTGTTCTTTTTCTAGTTTCCTTAGACAGAAGAGGAGGTCATTGATTTGAGACCTTTTTTCTTTTTTAATATAGGCATTGCAGTGCTATCAATTTTCCTGTAATTCATCCTGCAATTTTGATATATTGTACCTTCATGTTTATTCAGTTCAAAATACATTCTAATATGTTTTCATTTTTTTCTTTGTCTCAGGCTATTTAGAAATGTGTTACTCGTTTTGAACTATCTGTAGATTTTCTAGATATCTTCATGTTATTGATTTAAATACTGTTCCACTGCAGTCAGAAAACATATTTTGTATAATTTGAATCCGTTTATATTTTTTAAAACTTTTCCTGTGGTTTGGAATGCGGTTTATCTTAGTATAAGTTCTGTGTACACTTGAAAAGAATATGTATTCTATTGTTGGGTAGAATGTTCTATAAATAATTAGTCACGTTAGTTAATAGATATTCAGATCTTCCATATCTTTACTGATTTTATATCTACCTATTATGTCAATTATTGAGAGAGGAATATTGAATTATCTGGCTATAACTGCTCCTTTGTCTATTTCTCCTCACAGTTCTATCAATTTTTTCTTTATGCTTTGTGACACGCTGTTATTAGCTGCATAAACATTTAGAATTGTTCTATTTTCTTCATAAATCAACTCCTTTATCATTACAAAATAGCCCTCTTTATCCCTAGAAATATTCTCTGCCTTGCAGTTAGATATTAATATAGCCACTCTTGATTACTTTTAATTAGTCAGCTTGAGAAATCTTTCTCATCCTTTTACTTTTGTTTATGTTGTAGGCAGCATATAGTTGGGTCATGCTTTTTTTTATCCAGTCTTCCAATCTCTGCCTTTTTTTAATTGAGTTGTTCTGACCATTTATATTTAATTTGATTATTGATTATTAATGTTTAAATTTACTGTCTTGATATTTTTCTATCACAGTCTTCCTAGTGTTACTGTAAGAATTCAGTCAGTATTTCAGTTTCTCTCTTTCTGGCTTCTTGTGCCATTGTTGTCATGTATTTTACTTCTACATAAGTTATAAACCCTACAAGTCATGGTTATTAATTTCGCTTTGAACAGTTGATTACCTTTTAAAGAGATTTTAATAATAGAGTATATTTACCCACATAGTTGCCATTTCTTGTGTTCTTTATTTCTTCGTGTAAATTTAGATTTTCTTCTGGTATCATTTAATTTCTGCTTGAAGGATTTATTTTTTACATGGTATATAATGCAGATATGCCAGTGACAAATTTATTTTTGGCTTTTGTATGTCCGAAAGAGTCTTTAATTTGCCTTCCTTCTTGAATGATAATTTAACTGGGTAAAGAATTCTGGGGTGAAATTCCCATTTTTTATTTCTAAGGATATTCCTACATTGTCTTCTGGCTTTCATTGCTTTTTCTGAAAAATCTGCTGTCATCCTTTTGTTTGTATGTAATGTCTTCTGTATATAAAGTGTCTTTTCTTCTTCTGGTTGCTTGTAAGATTTTTCTCTTTATCTCTGCTTTTTAGTAATTCATTATAGTGTGCCTTGGTGTGCTTGGGATTTGTTGAGCTTTTTAGAACTGTGCTTTTATAGTTTCCTTCAAATTTGGAAAATTTTTGTCTATTATTACATCGAATATTTTTTCTGTTTTCTTTTTTTTCTTCTCTCTTTCAAGGACTCCAATTTTATGTATATTTGACCGCTTGAAGTTCTTTTACATCTCACTGATTGGCTGTTGATTTTTTTATTCTTTATTCTCCATGTTTAATTTTGAATAATTACTCTTTACATAATCTTTCTTTGGTGAGGTCTAATTTGACATTAGTTTGATCCAGTGTATTTTTTATCATAGACATGATAGTTTTTATTTCTGGAAGTTCTGTTTGTTTCATTTCTATATCTTTTACAACTCTACATAACATGTTCAATCTTTATTCTACTGTTTTTTTTAACAAATGCAATATAGTTGTAATAACTACTAATGTCCTTGTCTACTATTCTATCATATGTATCATTTCTCAGTCAGTTTCAATTGATTTTTTTCCCTCTTTTTGGGTCACATTTTTCTGCTTCTTTGTATGCCTTGTAATTTTTTACCAGATGCTAGAAATTGTAAATTTTACCTTGTTGGGTATTATATTTTTGGATTTCTATTGATGAGCTTTGTTCTAGTATGTTTAGGTTACTTGGACACATTTTGATCCTTGAGAGCCTTGCTTTTAAGCTTTTAATGCATGACCTGAAAAGCATTTGGTCTAGGGCTGATTTTGCTCCATTATGGAAGCAAAAACCCTTCTGTTTATTGTGCTCAATGCCACATGAATTATGAGGTTTTCTACTGAATTGTAGGAACAAACATTCTTCCTGGTCCTGTGTGAGGACTGTTCTCACTAATCTTTTCACATAGTTCTTTTTTCAGCTTCAGGCAATCTC
This sequence comes from Varecia variegata, assembly GCA_028533085.1. Classification (NCBI taxonomy): domain Eukaryota; kingdom Metazoa; phylum Chordata; class Mammalia; order Primates; family Lemuridae; genus Varecia; species Varecia variegata. The sequence goes on along the minus strand of CM052451.1, from coordinate 2,865,422 downwards.
TTTACATGCATACATTGATCAGTATTGAACTGAATATTTGAGGGGAACCCTCTGCAGATCTTTCAGGTTCTCTCTCTCTGTGCATAGCTCTCTTCCCTCTGGTACTTTGCCCAGGAAACTCTAGCTGCCTTGGCCTCTCCAGAATACCAGCTTCATCTCTTTAACTCAGGAAACCACTGGTTTTTTTTTGGAGTCCACCTCATTGTGGTTTGTTAACTTTCTTTTGGCAGTAACATGGGGCAATTGTAAGGCTCACTTTATTTTTTTCCTGTCTCTCAGGGATTGTTCTTTGTTGCTTTATGTCCAGTGTCTTGAAAACGGCTATTTCATATATTATATGTGGTCTTCTGGTTATTTTAGCTGGCAGAATAAACATAGTCCCTGTAACTCTATCTTGGCTAGAAGTGAATCAGAACTATGGATTTTAATGGATGTGTTTCATTTCATCCAGTGGATGTGTTGTAACTTCACTTAGCTATTTTCTAATAATTTGACATTTAAATTGTTTCTAAGTTTTTGATATACACCATTAACATTGTAGTGCACATCTTCATGCATATCCATTTTTCCAGGTGAAGGATAAATTGCCAGTAATGAGATTAGTTTGAAGGGTATAATCCTTTTTATGGTTCTTGATAAAAATTCCTTATGAATGATGCCTTTGTGTATTGTCACTAACAGTGTGAAGGTATCAAATTTCAACATAATCTTGCCAGTATTGATGCCTTAATTTAAATTTTGTCTACTCATTAGTAAGTATAAAATGATATATCAAGCTTGCTTTAATTTTTTATCCAATTGATCCTTGAATAACATGAAAGTTAGGGGCACTGACCCCTTGTGCAGTCAAAAACCCACATATAACTTTTGACTTTCCAAAATAACTACTGATATCCTACTGTTGACCAGAAGCCTTACCAATAACATAAACAGTTGGTTAACACATATTTTGTATGTTGTATGTGTTGTATTCTACATTCTTACAATAAGTAAGCTAGAGAACAGAAAATGTTATTAAGATAATCTATTAAAAAGTCAAAAAATAACAGATGTTGGTGTGGATGTGAATAAAAGGGAACATTTATACACTGTTGGTGGGAATGTACATTAGTACAACCTCTGTGGAAAACAATATGGAGATTTCTCAAAGAACTAAGTGTAGAACTACCTATTTGATCCAGCAATCCCAGTACTGGGTATCTACTCAAAGGAAAAGAAATCATTATACCAATCAGGTACATATACTTGTATATTTATCACAGCACCATTCACAGTAGTAAAGATAGAGAGTCAACCTAAGTGTCCATCAATGGATGATTGAATAAAGAAAATGTGGTATATTTACACAATGGAATACTATTCAGCTATAGAAAAGAATAAAATTATGTCTTTTGCAGCAACATGGGTGGAACTGGAGGCTATTATCTTACGTAAAACAACTCAGAAACAGAAAGTCAAATATGCAATATTTGTTCTCACTTATATGGGAGCTAAATAATGTGTATACAAGGACATAGAGTGAGGAATGTGTCTTGGAGACACAGAAGGGTGAGATTATGGTGGAGGGGTGGATGATGAGAAATTACTTTATGGGTACAATGTACATTATTTGGGTGATGGATGTGCTAAAAGCCCAGACTTCACCACTATGCAATATATCCATGTGCCAAAATTATACTTGTATCTCTTAAATTTATACAAATAATAAAGAAAATCATAAAGAAGAGAAAATATATTTACTATTCATTAAGTGAGTCATCGTGAAGGTCTTCATTTTGTCATCTTCACGTTGAGTGGGCTGAGGAGGAAGATGAAGAGGAAGGATTGGTCTTGCTGTCTCATGGATGGCAGAGGTAGAAGAATAGCTATACATAAGTGGACCTGTGCAGTTCAAACCCATGTTGTTCAAGGGTCAGCTGTATTTTGATTTTTAATTGGGATAAGTGTTTCATATAGTTTTATATAACTTTTAACAGAAATTTCTGATACTTTTACAGATTTAGAATTATGAGGAAAATTTCACAGTTTCCCACTTATGTTCGTGTCTACTATATTGTTTCTCTTAAAGCAGCTGTGCACAGCCTTTTTGGCCCCAGGGACCATTTTCATAGAAGACATTTTTTCCACGGACTGGGGAGGGGGATTGGTTTTGAGATGATTCAAGTGCATTAAATTTATTGTGTACTTTATTTTTGTCATTATTACATTGTAATATATAGTGAAATAATTATACAACTCACCATAGGTTGGGGACCCCTGCTCTAAAGAACACAACAGATAAAGTTAATGTTAACTAATGAATTTTTAAAAGTTATAATGAAACTTAAAATCCAGAAGCCATAAAAAAATAAGATGATAAATTCAACTATACAAAAATAATAAACTTCTGTATGGAAAAAAGCATACTACTATCAGACAAAATGGGGAAAATACTTTTAACTCTTATTATAGACAAAGCTAATCTCTTTAATATTTAAAGAACTTTTAGAAACTGAGAAGAAAAAAACTGAAAGTCCAATAGAAAAATAGTCAAAGGACTGAGCAGAAAAAAGAAATTACAGTGTTTCTGTAAACAAGAAAAGGTGTTAAACTCATAGTGTAAAAAAATAAATATAAGTTAAAATTATATGAGATGTAATTTTTCATCTACTAGGATGGCAAAAATCTAAAAGTTTGGCTCTGAAGGTGAGGCTATAGGGAATTCTTATACATTGTTTGTAGGTGTGTGAAATTGTTATGGAGAACAATTTAACAGTACTTAAAAAATGATGAATGCATTTGCCTATTGATTCAGCAATGCTGCTTTTGGGAAGTTATTCTGTAGTTATACCTGCACCCATGTGGTATGACATATGTATAAGGTAATTCATTATAAATTTTTTTTGTAATAGCAAAAGATTGGAAAAATCAAAGTTTCTATATTAGTAGGGTTCTGGTAAACTATAGAACATCTTTATAGTGAAGTTTTGTATACCTATATAGCAAATGAGGAGGCCTTCTATGTACAGATAGAAGGCCTTCTATGGCACAAAAAAATGATGTGCCAAATAGTGTTTATAGTATGCTACTTTTTGTGTAAGAAAAGGTTGACAATAATAACACATTTTGTCATTTTGTTTTTGTTATATTTGCATGAAGAAATACTATAAGATGACATAGGAAACTAATAAAAGTTATTTTTGTGAGAGTAAAAATAAGTGGACTGGGATGAAATGTGAGCAAGACTTCTCAGTGTATTCAATTAATATCAGTTTGATTTTTGAATAATGTAAAAGTGAATGTAAAACATTTATACTCACCTAATATGTTCTGGGTAGTAGGAGTTTAATGACCATTAATATAAAATTCTTCTCTCTAGAAAAGAATACTGCATTGAGGGATGGACTTCTGGTGTTCTTCTTTGCAATTGTTCCCCTTAGTCTGCTTGCGGCTTTTGTCTTCATCAAGAGAGATCAGATACGGAAAAGCTACTTCAGAAAGAGGAGATCACAAACATATGAGTACTTAGATTTTTTTCTTTTAAATTTATATCAAATAATTTAAAGTAATTATTAATGATAATTATATCATAGAGGTTGGCAATCCATTAAAATCAGGGTTCTAAGTTATCTTTCTGTTCTTTTGACATGATTAGCATGGGTTAAACATAGTGGTGACTAAGCCACCTCTTCTAATGAATGGAGAAGGGAAAGGATTATGGTGACTAGTCTTTATGCTGCTGAAAGTGGCCCCTAGGGTTCATTTTGCTTAATACTGGTTTCTGATAGTGAGATAAGTAGAATTTTGCCTATGACATCTGATTTGAACTTCCTAATTAAAGTATGGGATAAAGATAAAAAATGTAAATGCTGAAACATTTTCTTCTATTTCTTTGTTTCAAGTATCAGTTCTCATAGAGCGAGAATTTTTCAATTCTCAGTTTTGAAAACAGATTTTGTAAATTATAAGCTTTTAAGAAACAAGTTTTTTAAATATACTATTTATTTTCTCTTTTTTTTAACCAGTAATGGGACCACATAAGAAATGTTTTAATAGAAGAAAGTTAAGGTTGTCATAATTCAGACACCTGACATTTCTAGTCTATTTGTTGGACTCTTGTATGACTCTTTCTGAGCTATCACTTCTAATACAGTGGCCTTAGAATGTAGCATCTGTTAGCATGGACTTTGTAATCAAATCTGAGTTCAGTTTCTGGGTTTATCATTTGCTAGAATTCTCTGAGCTTTGGTTTACTTTCTCTGAAATGGGAATAATAATATTACCTATCTCATAGGGTTAATGTAAAGATTAAATGAGGAAATATTAACACATAAAGCCCATTGCATATTAGGGGCACATTATAATTACTTAATAACAATGTTATTGTTATGATAATGATTTCCAAATGTACATATCTAGCCTTCATTGCTAACCTTTGCTTTGTTGTCCTGTTTCTCACTTACTATAATATTTTCCCAGAGTGTCCTGATATGAGCTTTAATTTTTAATGTATTCTGAGACAGATTTATCTTCCTGTTCTTTCTTTCTCATCCTTCCTGTCACACTTCCAACTGACCCGTCTATACAGATACTTCCCAGTCTGCATCTTTAGTGTTTTAGTTCCATAACCACAGCTATCTCCCATACATCTGTACCTAGCTGACTTGCTGTCGCCTCAGCATGTCTAAAACTTAGCTGATATATTTCCAGCCAATGTGTTTGCTACCCTTGGACTTCCTAATTTTTAGAGTGATTACTTTAAGTTTTTTTATATGCAGTCTAGGAGTATGTTTTTACTCTTCTCTGATTTTAGGAAGACTTGAGAAGAAAAGTTAATCTTTAATACTATAAGGATTAAAAATGTGTGAAAGCTGTTAAAAGTACCATAAAAATTTCAGCTATCATCATGATCATTAATACCACTACTGTCATTGTTTTTCTGTATTTGGGAAAATGCAAAGTATGTGTAGTATGTCCTGTAGAAATGTTTTGATCTCAATTTAGCTCAAAAGTAATTGTATCTTTCAGATCAGATGGCAAAAATCAAGCAAATGTTTCCAGACAGCCAGTGAGTGTTCCTCGACATGTTTCTCCAGTGACGACTCCTAGAGAAGTTGTAAGTTTAAAATGAAAAATTCTTTTTCTCCACTACATAAAAGTATTGCATGCTTAAAGATTAAAAAATAGTTACATAGATATAAACATAGAAACTTTCTTAAAAATTCAGGAGTATTCTAGGTGATCTCTGAGTTAATTAAAGGAAAACCAGCAGAGTCCTTGGCTTGGAGAACATGGATGAAGACATCTAGAATTAAGAATGCCTTGCCTTGATTGGGAAATGGCATGGGGCCTATGCTATCACAATTTTTTTCTATGTCTGCAATCCTTCTGTTTTTAATACCTGGCTTCTTTAGGGTATGTTACCAGAGATCTGGTGTTGAACTCATAGATAGGCATAATTGATTCAGCAATAGTACTGATAATCAGTACTGTAAGTGTATTAGGGAGAATTAGAATAATGTTATACTTTTACTGATATGAATATATCCCTAAATAATATATAATGTTAATTTTGATCTGTTTTTAAACTTTTTGGAATGTCTTAGTTGATATTTTACACATATGTCTGCAACTTGCTTTCCCCCTTAACATTACTTTGTGATTTATCCATATCGATATGTATAGATGTGATTCATTGATTTTTACTGTTGATACTGCTATATTTCTTAAATAGCACATAATTTAAAATTAATTTTCCAATTACCAGATTCCAGTTTTTTATTACCTTGAACAAGGTTGAGGTCAACATTCTGTAAATATCTTCTTGTGCATGTTGTGTGCGTCCTAGGTCTGAACTAATATAGTAGTTACTGTCCACATGTGGCTATTTAAATTTCACTTAAATTATATAAAATTAAGAATCCCATTCCTCAGTCACACTAACCACACTCAACAGATCACATGTGGCTGCTGGCTTATTGTATTGGACAGGAGAGATACAGAACATTTCTATCATTGCAGAAAATTCTGATAGCACTGATCCGGACCATGTACTAATAAAATTTCTGGGGTGAAAGATACGTGAATCTTTCCTGGAAATTACCAAATGTTTTTCAAATCATCCAAATGCTACACCATTGGATGATTGTATCATCAGTGGTATGTGAGCATTCCTGTTGATTTAAATCTTTGCCAACACTTGGCATTATCAGACTTTCAGATTCTTTCCAATTATGTGGAGATGAAATGGTTCGATATCCTTCTTGTTTTAATATATATATAAGTATATATACAGAATCAGTCTATTCCACCCTCTTTTCCCTTATAAAAAGGAAACAAAAATTGTCATGCCCTTTTCCCCCTTAACCATATACCTTAGAGATTTTTCCATATCATCATGTATAGAAAATGGCCATACACTCCCTATGCATGCTAGTTAAGAATTACCTGTATACTCTTCTTCATCCTTGGTATATTTTTTTCTTATTTTATTGTGGTAAAATATATATAAAATAAATTTTGTCATTTCAAACATTTTTTCAAGATTTTTTTATTGTGGTAAAAAACACATTAAATTTACCATCTTAACAATTTTTGTATGTACAGTAGTGTCAAGTATAATCACATTGTTGCACACATAGTTCTCTAGATCTGCAACACTGAAAAACTCTATTACCACTAATTCTCTCTTCTTCTTACTGCCAGCCCTTGGTTACCACTTTTCTATTTTCTGTTTCCATGATTTTGACTATTTTAGGTACTTCATATTAGTGGAATCATACGATATTTGTCCTTTTGTGACTGGCTTATTTCACTTAGCATAATGTATTTGACGTTCAACCATGTTGTAGCATACGACAAGATTCCCTTCTTTTTTAAGGCTGCACAATAGTATGTGTATGCCATATATTCTTTATCTATTCATCTGTTGTGAATGTCATTGGTTGATGGACATTCAGGTTCATCCATCTCTTGGCTATTTTAAATATCTTCCAATGAACATGGATGTGCAAATACGTTCTCAAGATCTAGCTTCCAGTTCTTTTGGATATATACCTAGAATTGGGATTGCAGGATCATATGTAATTCTATTTTTAATTTTTTAAAAAATTCCACACTGTTTTCCATAATGACTGCACCATTTTACATTCCCATCAATAATGTACACAAGGGTTCTAGTTTCTCCATATCCTCACCAACACCTGTTATTTCCTGTTATTTTGATAGTGGCCATTCTGATGGATGTGAGGTGATAGGTTTTTATAGTTTTGATTTGTATTTCCCTAATGATTAGTGATGTTGAGCATTTTTTCATATGCCTGTTTGCCATGTGTGTGTCTTCTTTTGAGACATACTTATTCAGGTCCTTTTCCCATTTTCAAATTGAGTTATTGGTATTTTGCTGTTGAGTGTTTGAATTCCTTATGTATTTTGGATATTAACTCCTTATTGAATATATGGTTTGCAAATATTTTCTTCCATTGCATAGATTATCTCTTCACTGTGTTGACTGTTTCCTTTGCTATACAGAAGCTTTTAGTTGTTGAAATCTTATTTGTCTAAATTTTGCTTTTATTGTCTGTGTTTTGGAGGTCATAGCCAAACAATCTTTGCCAAGACCAATGATAAAAAGCTTTTTCCCCTATGTTTTCTTTTAGTAGTTTTACAGTTTCAGGTATTATGTTTAAATCTTTAATCCAGTTTGAATTCATTTTTGTATATGGTATGAGATAACAAGATAATTCATTCTCCTGCATGTAGATATGCAGTTTTAACCTACACTATTTATTGAAAAGACTGTCCTCTCTCCATTTTGTGTTCTTGAAGTGTTTGTAGATAAGCTGAGCATAAATATGTGGATTTGGGGCTCTCTGTCCTGTTCCATCAGTCTATATGTCTGCTTTTATGCCAGTACTATACTGTTTCAATTAGCGTAGCCTTGCAGTATATTTTGAAATCTGGTAGTGTGATGCCTCCAGCTTTGTTATTTTTGCTGAAGATAGCTTTTGCTATTCAAGGTCTTTTCTTGTTCCATATAAATTGTAGGATTGTTTTTTTTCTATTTTTATGAAAAATGTCATTAGAGTTTTGATAGGGATTACATTAAATCTGTAGATTGCTTTGGGTAGTATGGTCATTTTAACAGTATTAATTCTTCCAATCCATGAGCATGGGATGTCTTTGTATTTATTTGTGTCTTCAGTTTCTTTCATCAATGTTTTTTTTTTTTTCTTTTTTTTTTTCACTATACTGATATTTCTCCTCCTTGGTTAAACCTATTCCTTATTTATTTATTTATGATGTTATTCTAAATGGAATTGTTTTCTTGATTTCCTTTTTAGTTTGTTGTTAGTGCATAGCAATGCTACTGATTTTTGTATGTTGACTTTGTATCATGCAGTTTTACTGAATTTATTTATTCTAATTGTTTTTTGGTGGAGTTTCTAGTATTTTCTATATATAAGACCATATCATCTGCAAACACAGACAGTTTTATCTTTTCCTTTCTCGTTTGGATGCCTTTTATTTCTTTTTCTTTCCTAATTGTTCTGGCTAGAACTTCTAGTACTATGTTAAGTAGAAGTGGTGAGAATGGGCATCTTTGTTTTATTCCTGATCTTAGAGGAAGTTTTCAGTTTTTCATGATTGAGTGTGATGTTAGCTGTGGGTTTGTGATATTGTTCATGTTCATTCTTTCTATACCTAATTGTTGAGAATTTTTATCATGAATGGATATTGAAATATATCAGTTTTTTTTTGCATCTATTAAAATGATCGTATTTTTCCTCCCTTGTTTTGTTATTGTGGTGTAGCACATTTATTGGTTTGCATATATTGAAACATACTTGCATGCAGTCTCAGTTTAACCATGGTGAAATTACACATTTCATGTGTTGTTGAATTCAGTTTGCGAGTATTTTGTTGAGGAATTTTTTCGTCTCATCAGGGTTGTTGGCCTGTAATTTTCTTTTCTTGTGGTGTACTTATCTGGCTTTGGTTTTAGGATAATGCTGACCTTATGAAATCAGTTTGGAAATATTCCCTCCTCTTTAGTTTTTAGGAAGAGTTTGAGAAGGATTGTATTAGCTCCTTTTATTTATTTTATTTATTTAATTTTAAATTTCAAAATATTAAAAGGGTACAAATGTTTTTGGTTACATGCATTGCTTTTGTAATGCTTGAGTTATGGCTATAAGTGTGCCTGTCACCCAAATAGTGTTCATTTTACCCATTAGGTAGTTTTTTGCCCCTCCCCTCCTCCCCTCCATCCCCCCTGCTTGATTTCCGCTGAGTTTTACCTCCCTCTGTGCACATATCTGCTCATTGGTTAGTTCCAATTTAATAGTGAGTACACGTGGTATTTGTTTTTCCATTATTTAGGTACTTCACATAAGATAATGGTCTCCAATTTCATCCAAATTGTTGGAAAAGGCATTAATTCCTCCATTTTTATGGCCAAATAGTATTCCATGCTATACATATACCACATTTTATTAATCCACTCATGAATTGATGGGCACTTGAGTTGATTTCACATCTTTGCATTTGTGAATTGTGCTGCAGTAAACATTTGAGTGCAGGTATCTGTTTTGTTAAAAAAACTTCTTTTCCTTTGGGTAGGTACGCAGTAGTGGGATTGCTGGATCAAATGGTAGGTCTCCTTTCTGTTCTTTGAGGAATCTCCATACTGTTTTCCGTAGAGGTTGTACTAATTTGCAGTCCCACCAATAGTGTATAAGCTTTCCTTTCTTCCTGCATCTATGTCAGCATCTATTGTTTTTGGACTTTTTAATAAAAGCCATTCTAACTGGGATAAGGTGATAATTCTTGTTGTCGTTTTAATGTGCATTTCCCTGATGATTAGTGACGTTAAGCATTTTTTCATATGTTTATTGGCCATTTGTCTATCTTCTTTTGAAAAGCTTCTTTTCATAGCTTTTGCTCACTTTTTAATGTGGTTGTTTGTTCTTTTCTTGCTGATTTGAGTTCTTTGTATTAATAGATTCTAGTTGTTACCCTTTATTAGATGTATAGTTTGTGAATATTTTCTCCCATTTTGTAGGTTGTCTGTTTGCTCTGTTGATTATTTCCTTAGCTGTGCAGAGGCTTTTTAGTTTAATCAAATCCCATTTATTTATTTATTTTTTGTTGCTGTAATTGCCCTCGGGGGTCTTAGTCATAAATTATTAGGCTAGACTGATATCTAGCAGAGTTTCTCCTACATTTTCTTCTAGAATTCTTATGGTTTCATGCCTTACATTTAAGTCTTTTACCCATCTTGAATTAATTTTTGTGACTGGTGAGAGATAGGGTCCCGTTTCATTCTTCTGCATATGGCTATCCAATTTTCCGAGCACCATCTATTGAATAGGGATTGTTTTCCCCAGTGTGCATTTTGTCTCCTTTGTCAAAGATCATTTGGCTGTAGGTAGATGGTTTTATATCTGGGTTCTCTTTTCTTTTGCATTGGTGTATGTGTCTATTTTTGTACCAGTACCATGCTGTTTTGGTTATGATAGCCTTGTATTAATAATATGATTTGAAATATGGTAATATGATGTCTCCAGATTTGTTCTTTTTGCTTAAGATGGCTTTTGCTATTCAGGCTCTTTTCTGGTTCCAAATGAAGTGTAGAGTTAGTTTTTCTAGATCTGTGAAGTATGACATTGGTATCTTGGGGATTGTATTGAATCTGTACATCACTTCGTGTAGCATGGACATTTTAACAGTGTCGATTCTACTGATGCATTTGTGTCATCTGAGATTTATTTTCCTCAGTGTTTTTTAGTTCTCCTTGTAGAGATCTTTCACTTCCTTGGTTAAGTATATTCATAGGTATTTTATTTTCTTTGCAACTATTGTGAATGGTATTGAGTCTTTGATTTGACTCCCAGCTTGACTGTTATTGGGATATGGAAATGCTTCTGATTTATGTACATTGATTTTGTAACCTGAGACCTTGCTGAATTTATCAATTTCAGGAGTCTTTTGGTGGAGTCTTTGGGGTTTTCTAGATACAAAATTATATGGTCTGTGAAAAGTGATAGTTTGATCTCCTTTTTCCCAGTTTGGATACTCTTTATTTCTTTCTTTTGCCTAATTGCTCTGGCTAGGACTTCCAGCACTATGTTGAATAGAAGTTGGTGACAGTGAGCATCCTTTTCTTGTTCTAGTTCTCATGGGGAAGGTTTTCAACTTTTCCCCATTCAGCATGATATTGGCTGTGGATTTGTCAGACATGGCTTTTATAATTTTGAGATATGTCCCTTCTATGCCTTTTTTATTGGGTTTTTATCATGAAAGATTGCTGGATTTTATCAAATACTTTTTCTGCCTCTATTGAGATGATCATATGGTCTTTGTTTTTGCGTCTGTTTATTTGGTAAATCACATTTATTGATTTACATATGTTGAACCATACTTGCATCCCTGGGATGAAGCCCATTTGGTCACGGGGGATTATTTTTTTGATGTGCTATTGAATTTGGTTTGCTAGTATTTTATTGGG
>CM052451.1:2803062-2853434 GCA_028533085.1 Varecia variegata | reverse complement strand
AACCGCGGCAGGCGGAGCCACGCGCAGACCTCCGGGGTCCAAAATGCCTCCCACGAGTAACTCCTCTCCACCGCGCCCCACGTCTCCCGCGGTGATACTGCACTGACTTCAGGCTGTTCCCTAATTGAGTGGGTGTGGAAGTCAGTGGGGAAGCAAGCCGCTTCCCTGTGGGGCTGAGCCCACCTCACTCGCTGGTGAGGCGGGTACTGCTGTCCCACGTTTCGCTTTCTTTTGTCTGTCCCTCACTCTCCAGATTTTCGCAAGCTTAGTTCCTCTTCACCTCTGTTTTTTGTTGCTATTCTGTGTCCCTCGCTGATTCACCGTGAATTCACACAGCTATTCTTGTGGGGGAGCAATCCTCTAGCTTCGTGGCATACGGAGATCCCTTCCTTCCTCTCCGGGAGCACGAAACAAGGAGGTCACTACCACTCCGCCATCTTTCCCTCTCTAGACATTTTAATAATGTTGTTTCTGCCAACCTGTGAGCATGATATGGTTTTCCACCTATTTATGTCCTCTTCTATTTCCTTCCTCAGTGTTTCATAGTTTTCCCTGTACAGGTCTTTTACCTCCTTAGATAAATATATTCCTAAGTATTTTATTTTCTTTGTTGGTATCATGAAGGGTACTGAGTCTTTTATTTGTTTCTCAGTTTGACTGTTGGTGGAGTATAGGAATGCTACTAATTTCTGTGCATTGATTTTGTAAGCTGAGACTTTGCTGAATTTGTTTATCAATTCCAGTAGTCTCATGGCAGAGTCTTTGGGGTTTTCTAGATATAAGATCATATCATCAGCAAAGAGCGATAGTTTGACCTCTTCTGCCCCCATTGGATGTCCTTGATTTGTTTCTCTATTCTGATTGCTCTGGCTAGGACTTCTAGCACTATGTTCAATAGAAGCAGTGATAGAGGGCAACCTTGTCTGGTTCCAGTTCTAAGCAGGAATGCTTTCAATTTCTCCCTGTTCAGTATGATGTTGGCTGTGTATTTGTCATATATGGCTTGTATCATTTTTAAGTAAGTTGCATCTGTGCCTATTTTGTTAAGCGTTCTTATGATAAAAGGGTGCTGAATTTTGTTGAATGCTTTTTCTGTGTCTATTGAGAGGATTATATGGTCTTTGTTCTTGATTCTATTTACGTGGTGAATTACATTTATAGATTTGTGTTATGTTGAATCATCCCGCCCTCTCTGGAATGAAGCCCACTTTGTCATAGTGGATTATTATTTTGATAAACACCTGAATTCAGTTTGCTAGGATTTTGTTGAGAATTTTTACATTTAGATTCATAAATTTTCTTGTGTCCTTTCCTGGTTTTGGTTTCAGGGTGATGTTGGCTTCATAAAACATATTGGGGAGGATTCCTTCCTTCTTGATGTTGTGAAATGATTTCTGCAGGTTAGCCACCAGTTCTTCATTGTAGTTCTGGTAAAATTTGGGTGTTAAACTATCTACTCCGGGACTTTTCTTTTTTGGAAGGTTTTTTATTGCTGCTTTAATTTCAGTACTTGCTATTAGTCTGTTCAGGAATTTTATTTCTTCCTGATTGAGCCTAGGGAGGCTGTGTTTCTAAGAATTTGTTCATTTCTTCCACATTTTCAAGTTTATGTTCTTAGAGGTTTTTATAGTATTCATAGATGATATTTTGTATTTCTGTGGCATCAGTTGTAATTTGTCCTTTTTCATTCCTGATGGAGCTTATTAGAGTCCTTCCTTTCTGCTTCTCATTAATCTAGTGAGAGGCATGTCAATTTGTCAATATTGTTTATTTTTTCAAAGAACCAACTTTTTGTTGTATTAATATTCTGCATACTTTTTTCTTATCAATTTCATTTAGTTGTGCTCTGATCTTTGTTATTTCTTTTCTTCTGCTGGGTTTGGAGTCAGTTTGCTCATCGTTTTCCAGTTCTTTGAGATGGATCATTAGATTGTTGATTTGTGATCTTTCTGTGTTTTGGATATAGGCATTTATAGATATAAATTTTCCTCCCAGGGCTGCTTTAGCTGTGTCCCACAGATTTTGATAACTTGTGTCTCTTTTATCATTTAGTATAAAGAATCTTTTGATTTCCATCCTAATTTCCTCTTTAATGCAATAATTGTTCAGCAAAAGGTTGTTTACTTTCTATGACTTTGTGTAGAGATGAGAATTTCTGTTGGGAGTTGATTTCTAATTTTATTCCACTGTGGTCTGAGAAGATATGTGGTATAATTTCTATTTTTTTAAATTTGTTTGGGACATGCTTTGTGGCCCAGGATGTGGTCAATCTTAGAGAATGTCCCATGAGCTGATGAGAAAAACGTATATTCAGTGGTTTTTGGGTAGAATGTTCTGTAAATGTCAGTCAGGCCCATTTTTTCTAGAGTTCTGTTTAAGTCCATTGTTTTTCTTTGTTTATTTTCTCTTGGAGGATCTGTCCTGTTCTTTCAGAGGGGTGTTGAAGTTTTCGGCTATTAAGGTGTTAGTGTTTATCATTCTGTTTAGATCAAGTAGGATTTGCTTTATGAATCTGGGTACACCTGAGTTAGGTGCATAAATATTTATAATTGTTACATCTTCCTGTTGAATTGTACCCCTCACCATTATATAATGACCATCTTTGTCTTTCATTACTTTCATTGATTTGAAGACTAAGTTATCTGAAATCAGAACTGCCACATCAGCTTTCTTTTGGCTTCCATTTGCTTGAAATATTGTTTTCCTCCCCTTCACCTTGAGTCTGAATGCATCCTAGCAGATACTTGGGTTGTGTATATTTATCCATTTGGGCAGCCTATGTCTCTTCAGTCGGCAGGTCATGGCATTCACATTGATTGAGAGAATTGATAAGGGGGAAGATTTTTGCTCATACTGGTGAGTTGAACTTTTTTGCTTTGTTTTCTCTCTTGTGCCATTGTGTATCTGGCCTTTGACTTTTAGCTTTTGTATGGTTTTATTGGTGAGTGTTTATTGTGCTGATCCGTGTGTAACACTGTTTTTAGTACTTCCTGGAGGGCAGGTTTTGTCTTGATGAATCCCTCAGTCTTTGCTTGTCTGAGAAGGTCTTTATTTCTCCTTTGTATGAGAAAGTTAGTTTTGCAGGGTACCAGATTCTAGGCTGGGCATTATTCTGTTTGAGAAGTGTGAGAACAGGGCCCCAGTCTCTTCTTGCTGTAAGGTCTCAGTTGAGAAGTCTGCCATTATTCTGATGGGTTTTCCTTTGTATGTTACCTGCTTCTTTCGCCTTATGGCTTGTAGGAGGGCCTCTTTCATGGCTGTTTTGGCCAGTCTGATGACTATGTGTTGTGTCTTCCTGTTTGCAATGAATCTCCCAGGATTCATTTAGCTTCTTGTACCTGGATATCTAGATTTTTAGCAAGGCCTAGGAAATTTTCCTCCATTATTTTTTCAAATAGCTTATCCAACCCTTGTGTATTTTGTTCTTCAATCTTCAGGGATGTCTATAATTCTCATGTTAGGCCTTTTCACATAATCCCACATTTTTTGTAGGCTTTGTTCTTTTCTCTTATTTCTCTGGTCTCTATGACTGACTTATTTAATTGAAAGGTGTTATCTTCAATCCCTGAGATTCTTTCTTCTGTTTTATCTATGCTGTTCTTGAGGCTTTCCATTGTGTTTGCAATTCCTTGAATAAATTCTTCATTTCCAGAAGTTCTGCTTGATTTTTCATTAATATTTCAATTTCTTTAGTGAATTTTTGTTCCAAGTCCTGGATTTTTTTTGTGTGTGGTTTCTTTGTATTGGTTTTCCATTTTCTCTTGCATATCATTGAGTGTTCTTACAATCCGTGTTCAAAACTCTTCTGTCATTTTAGTATTGTCAATTTGGTTGATATCCACTGCTAGAGAGCAGTGGATATCACAACATCACACCTTTGGGGGTGTGTTGTTCGTTTGATACTCATACTTCCGTGTGTACAAATTGACCTCCCTGTCCATAGGTGGTGCTTGCTGGGAGGTGCAAGCTGCAATGTTGTTTTTGCTCCTGTAACCAGCTCTTCTTCCTCTGGAGAGGCACTCTAGGGCCTCAGGTGGTGGGCGGGGCCCTGGGACTTCCAGGTGTGTCCTTATTCTCTGGGTGTGTCCTTATCTCAGTGGGGTAGTTGGGGGAGTGAGGCTGGGTGGAGCTGGGTTGTGTGAGCCTGCCCTCAAGGTCCACAAATTCTGATAGCAGGTGTCAAAGGTCTGTTCTCTGCTTCTGGGGAAAGCTGCCAGGCAGGGGCTGAAATGGCTCCACTGAGCCAAAAAGTCTGCATGTGGGGGTGGGGCTGTCTGAGACCTGCAGTCTGGAGCAGGCCTCGCTGCCTTCCACCTTCCCCTATTCCGCGGTTTCTGCCGGGTTTCTGCTGGCAGGCAGGACCTCAAGCCAGTGGATTTCCCCTGGATGTGATGACGGCTGGGAGGGTCCCTGCCCAGGACCCCAGCCTGAGCTGGGTGTACGGCCCTCCTGTGGGAGGAGGATTTCCCTTCAAGCACGCTGATTTGCCCCTGAAAGCACACACACCTCAGTAGGCTGGTTCACAAATATCCCTTCTGTGCCCTGGGGCAATGCGATCGAGACCTGGGTGTACCGGATCTAGTCTGCAGGCCTGTCCCCTGGTCCCTGGCAATCAATCCCTGACCCTGCCAGGGAGAGGAGTGCTGATCTCAAGTCACCCATGGGGTTCCCAAGCTGGATCAATGTCTCCCGCCTCGGGATCTGCCCCACTCTGCTGGAGTCACCAGGCAAGCAGCACCTGGCAGGGCTGGTCGGTAGGGAGCTCGCAGTCCAGGCCCCCCCGAGTCCACTGTAGGGCCCCAAAAGGAAAGGTCCTGTTCCCTGTGGATGCCTCTAGGTGGTGGCTTAATTGTCTTTGTCGACAGCCGAGGGTAGGGAAGGGGAAGGGAAGAATGAAGCAGTATGGCACCTGCCCATCGGCTCAGGTCTGCAGACAGGAGGTGCCCTGAGGGAGCTGGGACCCTGATGCCCTGTTTGCAAGAGGCTCACTGTTCACTGGCGGCAGGCATCTCTGGGCTGGTGTTAGTAGGTCTTTTCCAGGAGCTCAGTTGCTCACCAGCCATCCATGATGCAAGGGAGGGAAAATTTAACTGCTCCACCTACCCTTGTTGCTGGTCTCCACACCTCTTGGGGTTTCGACCCTGCCGGTGTCTTTCTCCTTCCAGTTCTGCTCTGCAGCATTTTCCTGTGAGTCTCCTGTAGTTTCAGGCACCCTTCCTTCTGACTCTCATCTGATCTATATTTGTCTGCCTGTTTATTTTTTGCACTTTCACCTAAAATCTATCTTTCTTGCAGAGACACTCTGGCAGTTTTTCTTGTCTGCCATCTTGCCCCCAATTGATCTATATTTTTTAATTTAGGAATTTAGACCATTTAAACTCAAGGTTTTTATTGATAGGTTAGAACTTACTCCTGTCATTTTGTCAGTTGTTTTCTATTTTTTTTTTATATATATCCTTGTTCCTTTCTTCCTCTTTTACTGTTAACATTTACATATGGTGCTTTTTTTGTAGTGATGATAATATTTAATGTTTGAATTCTTTTCTCCTCATTTGTATGTCTGCTCTACCAATGAGTTCTATATATGTGTGTATTTTCATGATGGTAGATATCGTCCTTTCACTTCCAGGTTTAGGACTCCCTTAAGCATTTTCTGTAGGGTCAGTATAATAGTGGTGAACTTTCTGTTTTTGTTTGTCTAAATTTTTGAAGGATATTTTTGCTGAGTATAGTATTCTTGTCTCACAGTTATGTACTTTCCGTACTTTGACTATACCTTCTCATTCTATCTTGCCCTGTAAGGCTTTTGCTGAGAAATCCACTGTTACTCTGATGAGTTTTCCCTCATATTTGACTAGACACTTTTCCCTTGTTTGTTTTAGAATTCTCTTTGTCTTTCACTTTTGACAGTTTGACCGTAATATGCCATGGAGATGACCTTTTTGGATTTAATATTTGGGGATGTTTTAGATTCCTTTACCTAGATGTCTGTGTCTTTTCAAGACTCGTGAAATTTTCAGCTGTTATTTCATTACGTAGGTTTTCTATGCTGTTGTCCATCTCTTCTGCTGGAAGTCTCAAAATTTGAGTATTTGCTGGCTTTTTGATATCCTATATGTCACATAGCCTTTCTTTACTCTTTCTTATTATTTTTTTTCCTGTGTTGGTTATTTCAAAAACTCTGTCTTTAAGTTTAGAAATCCTTTCTTATGGTCAATCTATTCTATTATTGAATCTCTCAATTGTATTTTTTATTTAATTTATTTAATTCTTTGGTTTCAAGATTTATGTTTGGCTCTTTCTTATGATATCTATCTCTTTGTTGAATTTCTCATCAGATTATTTATTTTTTTCCTTATTTCATTGTATTGTTGTATCTCACTAAGTTTCTTTAATACAATTATTTTGAATTCGTTTTTAGGCATTTCATAGATTTCCTTTTGTTTTTGATCTATTACTAGAGAATATTTGTGTTCCTTTGGAGGTGTCATTTTTCTTTGCTTTTTCATGTTTCTTGTATCCTTACATTAATATCTATGTATCTGGTGTAACAGTAGCTTCATCTAATTTTATGGATTGACTTTCGTAGGGAACGAGTTTTTCCAGTGAATGTATCTATAGCATTGGTTGTGTAGGGTACTTTGACTTTGGTTCTGAGTGAGCACAGTAGTGTAGTCTCTGTATGATTTCTTTGGCTTCTGTCAGCATCAGTAGTATTTGTGAGTTCCTCAGTGGCTTAGACTGAGGTTGTTAGTGAAGGCTGTGGTGAGACTTTGCTGTGGATGAGGATGCCAACTGTGCTGGTCCTCATGCACCAGGGATAGTGGCAACAGGCAGGTCTTACTGGTCCTGGGGCTCCCAGGTAGTATACACAGGCACCAACAATGTTAATTTTGAACAGGCTGTTCTTATGGCCAGACAGTGTGCGTGGGTGCTGGCCATAGTGGTGGTGGGTGGATGGGCCTGTCCTTGGGACTCCATATGGTGCAAATGGGCACCGGAGTCACTGAGCATGGTAGGGTTGTCCTTAGGTCCCATGTCAGCACGTTGGTAGGCTGGTCCCAAGCCCCCCTGAAGGTACATGCAGGTGCACAGTAACCCTGATGTTAGAGAGAACGGGATTGCTGTTAATTGCACCAGCCCTGGGGAGGTGGCTTTCAAGCTGTGGGGAGTACAGTTAGCGCCCTTTGTCCCAGGGGCAGCCTCCCCAGTGTGTTGCACCACCCATTCCCTAAGGTGTAGGACACTGCATATGCTAGAGTACTGTGAACCCAGCTGCAGCGCTGGGGCCATGCGGTGCAATGACACTGCAACTCTCTGGGTGGATGTGGGATGTTAGCAGTGCTCTAGGGATTTGGAGATCCAGGGCCTGTTGGGACTCAGAGAAGAATGTAGTCTGGTGGGTGCTGTACTCTCAAAATCATGTAGTGCTAGAGCTGCTTGGGTCTTGAGTGCATGTGTGGGACCCAGCACAAACTCTCTGGAACAATGCCAACAGTGGACTCAAGGCAGCTCCTACACTAATCTCAGGGCCTGCATGGGCAGAGAAGCATTTCCATGGCTAAGATTGCAAGAGTCCACAGTAGGAATGGGGGTGGCTTGGGATCTCTTGCTTACCTTTTCCTCACACAGGGGAGTTGCTTGTGGCTTTGAGCCAATCCCACCCAGGCTGGTTGCTTCACTTCCCTCTCATGTGGCTCAGAGGTTCTCTGTTACTTCCCAAATGAATTCCAGTGTTCTCTCTTAGGACCTCTATTTGACATTTGGTTATTTATTTACTTGCTCTTTTTGTCCTTCTTTGTGCATGAGATTAGTGGCAAGCTCCTCTAGTCAGCCATCCTGAAGCTTCCACCTATTCCCAATATATCACTTTGAAGATTTAGTTTACACCCACTTTAAAAAAATGGGTAACTCATATCTTTTTTCATAATAAATTTTTAAATTCATAATTGACACATATTTTACATATTTATGGGGTACAGGGTGATGTACTATTGCATGTATATTTTGTGTAATGATCAAATTAGGATAATTACCACATCCATCATTTAAAATATTTATAATTTCTTTGAAGATTCTTCCAAGTCTACACTTCTAGCTATCTTTTTTTACTACTTTATTTCAAAATATTATAAGGATACAAATGTTTTGCTTACATATATTGCTTTTGTACCAATTGAGTCAAAAGCTATAAGTGTGCCCATCCCCCAGATAGTGTGCATTGTACCCAGTAGGTGTGAATTTACCCATCCCCTCCTACCCCCTCGCACCTGCTTGATTTTTTGATGAGTGTTATTTCCATATATGCACATAAGTGTTGATCAATTAGCTCCAATTTGATGGTGTTTGTTTTACATTCTTGTGATATTTCACTTGGAAGAATGGTCTCCAGTTCCATCCAGGTTAATACCAGACATATTAGTTCACCATTTTTTTATGGCTGAGGGGTAGTCCATGGTATACATAAACCACATTTTATTAATTCACTCATGTACTGATGGACTCTTGGGTTGTTTCCACATCTTTGCAGTTGTGAATTGTGTTGCTATAAACATTTGAGTGCAAGTGTCTTTTTTATAAAATGTCTTTTTTTCCTTTGGGTAGATACCTAGTAGTGGGATTGCTGGATAAAATGGTAGTTCTATTTTAGTTCTTTGAGTTTTCTCCATACTACTTTCTATAGAGGTTGTACTGGTTTGCAGTCCCACCAACAGTGTATAAGTGTTCCTATCTCTTTGTATCCACGCCAGCATTTGTTGTTTAGGCACTTTGAGATAAAAGCCATTCTTACTGAAGTTAAGTGATATCTCATTGTGCTTTTGATTTGCATTTCCCTGATGATTAGAGATGTTGAGCTTTTTTTTTCATAAATTTGTTGTCCATTAGCCTATCTTTTTCTGAAAAGTTTCCGATCATGTCTTTTCACACTTTTTAATAGGGTTGTATGATTTTTTTTTCCTGCTGATTTGCTTGAGTTCTTTATAGATCCTGGTTATCAGCCTTTTATTGGAGGTATAGCATGCAAATATTTTCTCTCATTCTTTATGTTGTCTATTCCCTTTAATGATTGTTTCCTTGGCTGTGGAGAAGCTTTTTAATTTGATCAGGTCCTGTTTATTTATTTTTTTGTTGCTGTGATTGCCTTTGCGGTCTTCTTCATAAATTCTTTGCCGAGGCCAATGTCTATAAGAGTTTTTATAACATTTTCTCTAGAATTATTATAGTTTCATGCCTTAGGTTTATGTCTGTTATCCATCATGAACTGATTCTTGTGAGAGGTGAGAGTTGTGCATCCTGTTATATTCTATATATGGCTATCCAGTTTTCCCAGTACCATTTATTGAGTAGGGATTCTTTTCCCCAGTGTGTATTTTTGTCTGCTTTGTCAAAGATCGGATGGCTACATGAGTATGTTTTATATCTGGGATCTCTGTTCTAATCCATAGATCTATGTCTCTGTTCTTGTGCCAGTATCATGCAGTTTTGTTTACTATAGCCTTATAGTATGGCTTAAAGTCTGGTAAAGTGATATATCCTGATATGTTCTTTTTGCTTAGGGTTGTTTTAGCTATATGAGTTCTTCACTGGTTCCATATGAAGCAGAGAATTATTTTTTTAATGATCTGCAAAAAAGGATGTGGGTATTGTAATGGGGATTGCATTGAATCTGTAGATCACTTGATGTAGTATAGACATTTTAGCAATGGTGTCTCTGCCCATCCATGAACATGGGGTGGTTTTCCATCTGTTTATGTCATCTGCTGTTTCCTTCCTCAGTATTTCATAGGTTTCCTTATAGAGGTCTTTCACTTCCTCAGTTAAATATATTTCTAAGAATTTTAATTTCTTTGTTGCTATTGTGAAAGGTATTGATTCTTTGATTTGGTTCTCAGCTTGACTGCTGTTGGCATATATGAATGCTACTAATTAGCATACATTTATTTTGTAACCTGAGAGTTTGCTGCATTTATTTATCAATTCCAGTTGTCTCATGTCAGAATCTTTGGAGTTTTCTTGATGTAAGAGTATATCATCAGCAAAGAGTGATAGTTTGACCTTTTCTGCCCCCATTTGGATACCCTTGATTTCTATCTCTTGTCTGATTGCTCAGACTAGGCCTTTCAGCACTCTGTTGAATAGAAGTGGTGAAAATGAGAAACCTTTCTGGTTCCAGTTTAAGTGGGAATGCTTTCAATTTTTACCCAGTTTAGTATGATGTTGGCGGTTGGTATGTCATATATGGCTTTTATTATTTTGTGGTGAGTCCTGTCTATGCCTGGGTTGTTAAGCATTGTTGTCATAAAAGGGTGCTGAATTTTGTCAAATGCTTTTTCTGAATCTATTGAGAGGATCATATGGTCTTGGGTTTTACTTCTCTTTATGTTGTCAGTTATATTTATAGATTTGCACATATTGTGCAATCCTTACATCTCTAGGATGAAGCCCACTTGGTAATGTTAGATTATTTTTTTGATGAGCATCTGAATTCTGATTGCTAGGATTTTACTGAGAATTTTTGCATCTAAATTCATAAGGGATACTGGTTTGTACTTTTTTTGTTGTTGTTGTTGAGTCTTTTCCTGGCTTTGGTATCAAGGTGATATTGGCTTTGGAAAATGTGATGGGGAACAGTCCTTCCTTCTTGATACTATGGAATAATTTCTGCAGGATAGGTACCAGTTCTGCTTTGTAGGTCTGGTAAAATTTGGATGTGCAACCATCTGGTCCAGGACTTTTTTTGTTGTTGGAAGATATTTTTATTGCTGCTTCGAGTTCATTACTTGATATTGGTCTGTGCAGGAATTGTATTTCCTCCTGATTGAGCCTAGGGAGGCTGTGTGTTTCTAAGAATTTGTCCATTTCTTCCCTGTTTTCAAGTTCATGTGCATACATATTTTTATAGTATTCAGAGATTATATTTTGTATTTCCAGGGTATCATTTGTGATTTCTCTTTTTTCATTCCTGATTGAGCCTACTACAGCCCTTTCTTTTCTGCTTCCAGTCTAGTGAGAGGCTTCTCAATTTTGTTTATCTTTTCAAAGAACTCACTTTTTCTTTCATTAATCTTCCAACAAGAAGATATAACAATTGTGTAATTCTTTTGTTATTGATTTCATTCAGTTCTGCTCTTATCCTGGTTATTTCTTTTCTTCTGCTGGAGTTGGGATTGGTTTGCTAATCCTTTTCCAGTTCCTTGAGACAATTCATTAGATTGTTGATTTGTGATCTTTCTGCCTTTTGGATGTAGGCACTTATGGCTATGAATTTTCCTCTCACTTCTGCTTATCTGTATCCCACAGATTCTGATAACTTGCTTCCTGTTTATTATTTAGTTCAGAGAATCTTTTGATTTCCATCTTAATTTCCTCTTTGACTCGACTATTGTTCAGCAGGAGGTTGTTTAGTTTCCATGGCTTTGTGTAGAGGTGAGTGTTTCTGCTGGAGTTGATTTCTAATATTATTCCACTGTGGTCTGAGTACATTCATGATATAATTCTATTTTTTAAAATTTTGAGTCATGTTTTGTGGCCTAGGATATGATCAATCTTAGACAATGTTTTGTGAGCTGATGAGGAGAATGTGTATTCAGTGGTTTTGGGGTAGAATGTTCGGTAAAGGTCTTTTAGGCCCATTTGTTCTAGAGTTCTGTTTAAGTTCTTTTTTTCTTTGTTTCTTTTCTGTTTGTAGAATCTATCTTGTTCTGTCAAAGCGGTGTTTAAGTCCCCAGGTATTATGGTGCTCCTATTTATCATTTTGTTTAAATCAAGTTGGATTTGCTTTATCAACTTGGGCATTCCTGTGCTAGGAATATAAATATTTAGAATTGTTATGTCTTCTTCTTGGATTGTTCCCTTTACCATTATATAACAAACATCTTTGTCCTTTACTTTTGTTGATTTGAAGTGTATATTATCTGATATGAGAATGGCTACACCACTTTCTGTCAGTGTCTATATGGATGAAATGTTGTTTTCCATTCCTTCACCTTGAGTCTGAATGAGTTCTTGTGTGTTAGACATGTTTCCTGGAGACAGCAGAGACTAGGCTTGTATTTTTTAATCCATTCAGCCAGCCTATGTCTGTTGAGTGGGGAGTTCAAGCCATTCACATTTATTGAAAGACTTGAGAAGTGGGGTGGATTTTTGTTCTTCCTGTTCAGAATTTTATTGCTCCATTTCACCTGTTGAACCATTGTAGTTTCTGGGCTCTGACCTTTAGGTTTTAGGTGATTTTACAATGATGTGTGTCTGTTGTGCTGATCAGTGTATAATGCAGATTTGAGTATTTCCTGCAGGGCAGGTCTGGTCTTGACAAATTCCCTCAATGTTTACTTGTCTGTGAAAGTCTTTATTTCTCTGTCATATAAGAAGCTTAGTTTTGCTCAATACAGAATTCTAGTTTGGGCATTATTTTGTTCTTCTAGCTATCTTGAAAGATGCATTATGTTGCTATTTGATATGGTTGACCTATTATATAATAGAACACCAGAACTTATTCTTCCTGTTTTACTATAACTTTGTACCCCAGAACTTATTCTTTCTATTTAATTGTAATTTTGTGCCCATTGACCAACCCTATTCCAGGCTTTTCTTCTTCCTTTTTGTTCTCAGCATTTGGTAATCAACATTCTTTCTACTCTCTGCTTGCATAAAATCAACTTTTTTAAATTCCACATATGAATGAGGTCATGTGGTGTTTGTCTCTGTGCCTGAGTTATTTCACTTAACACATAGTGCCCACAGTTTCATTCATGTTGCTGGAAATGACAGGATTTTTGTCTGTTTCATGGTGGAATAGTATACTGTTGTGTGTGTGTGTGTGTGTGTGTGTGTGTATCACTTTTTCTTTATCTATTCATCTGTAGATGGGCATATAGGTTGATTCCATTATCTTGGCTATTGTGAACAGTGCTGCAGTGAACCTGGGGGTGCAGTTGTCTCTTCAACATTCTGATTTCATTTCCTTTGGTTATATACCTATCAGTGGATTCCTGGGTCACATGGTAGCTCTATTTTTAGTTTTTTGGAGGAAACTTCATACAGTTTTCCATAATGGTTTTATAATTTATATTCCCACCAAGAATGCTTATGATTTTGACTTTAGTCTATCCTTGACAACATTTGTTATTTTTTGTGTTTTTCACAATAGCTGTTTTCTGATCACAAAGAAAAGAATGAGCAAAACAAAACCTAAAAAATCTGTATACTTTATTCCCATCATTTTGATTTCTTGATCTCTGAATTTACATATTTTTATATTGTCTTTCCCTTAAAAAGTGTTATAGTTGTTATTTCTAATACTTTTGGGAAGTCTACTGCCAGACATATCCGTGCTCCTTCTTATGCTATTTGCTTTTTTTCTCTTGTGGGTTTAGGATTCTCTCTATTCTTGACTTTTGAGAATTTGATTATTTATATGCCTTGGGGTAGTCTTATTTGGATTGAATCTGCTTGGTATTCTTGTACGTGGATATTTATATCTTAGGTTTAGAAAGTTTTCCATTTTTATTTTTTTTGAAAACCTTTCTACCCCTTTCTTTTCCTATACTTCCTTTGAAGGCCAACAATTCTTATATTTTAATTTTGTTGCTTTCTCATAGACCTGATGAGTGTTCTTTGTTCCTTTTTCTTTTTTATTCTGTGTATTTTTAAATATTTTGTGTTTGAGCTCACCAATTCTTTTTTCTGTTTGATCATTTCTGCTTTTGAGACCCTCTAATACATTTTTCAATTTGTCTATTGTATTGTTCAGCTTTAGTATTTCTGTTTGTTAAAAAATTATTTTAATCTCTTTGTTATTTGAGCTTTCTCAAAACAGCTGTTTTGAAATCTCTGTGGGTTTACTCATCTCTATCTCTCCAGGTTTGGTCACTTGTGCCTTATTTATTCCATTTGGTGAGATTGTATTTCCCTATTCCACAAGTTCTTAATACTTGTGGATGTACATCAGTGTGTGGGCATTGAAGAATTAGGTATTTATTCTAGTCTTCACAGTCTGGCCTTGTTTGTGCCCATTCTTCTTCAGAGGACTTTCTAGAGTCTAATTGTATGTTAGATTCCACATATAATTGCGATCATACAGTATTTTTCTTTCTGTGTCTGGCTTATTTTGCTGAGCATAGTATTCCCTAGTTTTATTCATGTTGATGCAAAGGACAGGATATCCTTCTTTTAAAAGACTGAATAGTATTCTGTTGTATATATAACATATTTTCTTTATCCATTTATACATTGAGGGACACTTAGGTTGATTTCATATCTTGGGTATTGTGAATTTCTACAGCATAGTGATAATAGTAAATAATAATGTACTGACACTTGAAAATTGCTAAAAGAGTAAATATCAAATGTTCGTGGGACAGAAAAAAATAGATATGTCAGATGATATGTTAATTAGCTTCACTGAATCATTCCACACAATGTATACATATGTCAGAACATCATGTTGTACTCCATAAATATATACAATTAAAGGAATAACTGTGTGAATGCTCATCCTAGCAATTTGCAGCCTATCTGAATTTTGAGCATTTTGGCTCCTTTGAACTCTAGTTCAATTTATATAAAATGATGGGTATACCAACCTCTCTGGTTTGTGGTGGGGATTAAATAGTCAAATATATATATATATGGCATGTAATAGGTATGCATGCAATAAATGTCAGTTTACTTTTTGCTTTACAGATTATTACTACATATTGAAACTGATTTATCCTATGGAAATATTCTTTGAAGTTATCTTTGTTAGTGGTATATGGACATAATTATATAAAATCTTGATGAATATACAGTTTTCCTGAGATCTTTGAGGAAGCTCAGGAATAAGCACAGTATTATTTGTTTAATAAAATTTGTTGTTAATTGGGGGTTAATTTTTATTTGGAGCAATGTCTGTTCAAATGCTTTGCCTACTTTTAAATTGCATTATTTGGGTTTTTTTTAGTTGTGCTTAATTTTGTTTTATAAGGACATGTATTCCAGTGAATACAATCACATGACCTCCTTATGGATGATTTTGGCCTCTGAGTACTTATTATAAACATTTATCATTGCCTGTTAAATTTAACCTTTTGAGGCTGAGTGCCATGGCTCTTGCCTATAATCCCAGCACTTTGGAAGACCAGGGCAGGAGGATCGCTTGAGTCCAGGAGTTCTAGACCAGCCTGGTCAACATAGCGAGATGCTGTCTCCACAAAGGGAAAAAAAAAACAAAACAAACTAGCTGGTCCTGGTGGCACATGCCTGTAGTCTCAGCTATTTGGGCATCTGAGACAGGAGGATGGCTTGAGGCAGGAGTGGGAGGCTGCAGTGAGCTATGATCACACCACTGCACGCTCCAGCCTGGATGAAAGAGTGAGACTGTTTCACACACACAAAAAAACCTTAAAATTTTGAACTTAATTTGTATAAAATAGAGTTGTGTTTGCAGATATACACTGCCAATGATTTTGTATGGATTCATCTTTAGGCAATTCAGTGGCATGAAGACTTTCAGCAGTTGCAGTTTGAGTGACTTTAAACATTTTGTTTCAAATGTGGGTGCCAGATGTCTTCAGAATAAGCCACAAATGCAAATTGGTCCAAAACCAGTCTGTGGCAATGGCATAGTGGAAGGAAATGAAATCTGTGATTGTGGTACTGCAGAAGTAAGTGATAACCGGGAGATTGATTAATAAATTTGTTGTAGTTCATCTTTTTCATAAATGTTATATATTTCAAATATGACTGAGTACCACGCAGAATATCGACAGTAAGTGAAATCAGGTTGAAATACGTACGAGAAAATTCTGTCTAGGTTTTATGGGTGGAAGAGTTTTCAACATGTTTAAAATGTACTGTAAAAGAATTATTGGTGATGGGAAATAAGAGGAGTTTTTTAGTTAACTTTTCTTTCATCTCCTGTGTTGTTCTTCTGGCTTCTTTGTGTTGGGTTTCCATTTTCTCTTCAATTCCATTGAGTTTTCTTACAATCCATATTTGGAATTCTTCCTCTGTCAATGTAATCATGTAGTGTAAGTTGGTATCCATTGTTGAAGATTGAATGTTTTCTTTTTGGGGTGACTTTTCTCTCTGATCTTTAATGTTTCCTGTGTTCTTTCACTGATTCTTTCTCATCAGGCTACTTTGTAGAGAACTGGGGGTCCTGGGACTGGTTTATGGTTCTATCTCCATGTTCCCACAAGGATGTTCCTTGACAGTGCTGGGAAGAAGCGTGCTTGTCCTGTATTGCCTTAGAGGTGTTTTGGCTAGTCGGGTTACCTATGACCTGTTGTCTTCACCTCTTGCCTGTAGAGATTAGTGAGTTTGGTTTCCCTGCTTAAGCTCCCAGGTGGTGAATCACTCTTGTGTATGATTCCACTGCCTTCCAATATTTTGAGATGGAAGGCACTGTGTTGAGCTATGGGGTTACCCTCCCTGTTGTTGATTGTAGTTTGCATGGAGGAGCCAGTTATCAAGGTAATCCAATGCCTCTGTGTTGGGCTCTGATCCCCCAAATGGGGTATATGAATGCCCTGATCTTTGGGAAATGTCTTCACTCCTGACGGTTACTTGAACCCTGTTCCCACCTTAGGTGTGGTAAGGGCAACTGGTGCCTGCAAGCCTGAGAGAGTATACTTCTGTAGTTGCTTGGTCTGCTGCCAAGGGAGACCCGCTAATATGTTATTCAGGGCTCTTTCACTATACTTGTGAGGCAGCTCCTGATGGGGGGGCGTCAATTGGTGCAATTACTGAGGACTCTGGCCAGGATTTTCCCTCCCAAGTCCACAAACCCCGAAGCTGGCAGCAGCCCGGTGCCAAGAGTGAGCTCTAGAGTTATCGAAGCTGGCCCGCTGGACTGAATGAAGAGGCTGTTCCCTACTGCTTAGTAGCAAGGCCCCGCAGATGCATGCCTGTTGCACAGAGAAAGTGGCTTTTCTTGTTTCTCCCTGCCTCCAATGACGGAGCCCACCGTGCTGGTGGGAAAGTCACTAGGCTAGGGGAGGGGTGCTGCCCAAGACTGCCACGGGGCTTTGGTTTAGAACACCAGTGTTGGGGAGACGCACTCAATCTTTGCCCACTGACACCTGCTCGACTAGCTGAATCTACAATTTGTGGACTATATTTTAGTTTCATAGTCCCGTGGATTTATGCCAGTCACACAGAGAAAGTGACTTTTTTTGCTTCTCCCAGCCTGGGAGGGCAGAGCCTGCCATGCCGACCCAAAAGTCGCCTGGCTGGGGGAGGGGTTTTGCCTGAGACCCCTGCGTGTCTCAGCCCAGAAAGCGGCTTTTCTCGTTTCTCCCCACCTCCAAGGGCAGAGCCTGCCCTGCCGGTGTGAAAGTCGCCAGGCTGGGGACAGGGTGGTGCCCAAAACGCAGCGCGCTACAGCATCTCTTGGCTGTGGAACCCCAAATGGCGTCTGACCACCCACGGAAAGCCAGCACGGGGGACTGCTGCTCAGGGCTCGGCAGGTGCTGGTTTGGCAAGCTGTCTCAGCAAGCCGCTGGCTGTCCCCCTCCTGCTTCCCTGTCCCACTGCCTCACGTCAGTCCAGTGGAGGGTCCTGCTCTCTCTGCCCCGCCCTGCGCCAGCCGAATCTTTGGCTGTTTTTAGGGGCAGAGCCTCCCTTGCAGCATTCACCTTCTTTGTTCCGGTCCCGCTGACTGCCAGAGGTGAGGCGCCTGTCTCCAAACTCCCTCGCCTGGTCCCGTGAAGTGTCCACTCAGACCAGTCCCTCCCTGCCCCGTGCAGTCCTGGCACAGGGCACCAGGGAGTTCCAATGTTTCCCACTATTGCCTCTTCTCCACAGAGCCTGTCATCCCATGCACAGCTTTGCACAGACTTCAGGTGCTTCCCTGCCTGAGTGGATGTGGAGGCCGGTGGAGGAGCAGTCATCCTCCTGTGGGTCAGATCACACTGCCCTGGCCGCCGGGCACAGCCATCCCACGCTCTATCCCTATCCTGTATCTCACACTCTCCAGACTTTGTCGTGAAGTCTCCCATTCACCTCTTTTTCCCCAGTGCTGCTTGTCCCGCACTGCTTCTCTGCAGAATCACAGTGCTGTTCTTGGGGGAGAGTGAGCCATTCATGTGTAGTCGTCAGCGTTCTTCACTTATTCTGGGAGCAGAGAGCCACAAGGTCACCGTCACCACTGATCTGCCATTTTTTCCCCTCTGTCTCGCTGTTTAACAATAATCTGCCCCATTAATCCTGCAAATTCAAACTGCCATCGCTGTCTTTTAAGTCAATGAGAACATCATGCTCTGCTTGAGAAAATACCTCCAGGAAGAAAGCTGGCGACTTAGGCCTTACCTTATTGTTTTCTCTTCTCTGATGGATCGTAGTTCTGCTTTGCCTGGTTATATATATAATTTCTGGAAGAAGTAAATTCATCTGTTTTTCCATATTTTCTAGCTGGATAGGAAGGTAGGTTTCCTTCCAGTTACTCTATCATGACCTGAAGTAAAGGATGTAAGTTAGTATTTTAAATATTAATATTTACAGATGCTAAAAGCTATGTCAGCAGCATTTGTATTCTTTCCCAAATGTCAAAAATTAAGCCCATCAATAATATAGCTTCTAGTACAGTTTTTATTATTGTCAGGATGTATTTTTACTTGTCTGTTTTGCTCATTTATAGCAATGTGGGCCTGATAATTGTTGTAATCCTAAAACTTGTCAGCTGATAACTGGAGCACGGTGTCATTCAGGATTATGTTGCAGGAACTGTCAAGTAAGATTTTTGTTTATTAACATATTTCAAGTACATAGCCAATCATACACAAGATACTTCAGAACGTTTAGACCTACAGCTGTAAGCCAAAATATAATGATTTTCCCCCCATAAGCTAAAAGGCAATAAATTCAGAATCAGATTTCTGATTTTTTGAACTTTTCCTGGTTGTTTAGGCCTCCTTCTAATGTCAATATTCTCACTGACTTGATTCTGCTGCTTTGTAAGCCTTGATGGAGAACTATTATAGAATTCTTAAATTCAGAAGATCTCCATTGAATGGGATTATTATTCATTTACCATACCTAATATATTATTATAAATAAAAATGTTATTACTGGTTAAGTATTTATGTGTATGTAGTTGAAAGATGTAGCAGTTTTCCATAATTGTATAAGGAATGAAACTCAATAGAAGTAACATTTTCCAAATGGTGCGTGTAGCACAAAATTTAAAGTCTGAACTTAGTATTCAAAGATGGTTACAAGAAAACCCAGACCAGGTGTGGTGGCTCACACCTATTATCCCAGCACTTTGGGAGGCACAGGTGGGAGAATTGCTTGAGTCCAGAAGTTTGAGACCAGTCTGAGCAACGTAGCAAGACCTCATATCTACAAAAAAATAGAAAAATTAGCTGAGCATGGTGGCTCATGGCTGTAGTCCCAGCTACTTGGGAGGCTGAGGCAGGTGTATCTCTTGAGCCCAGGAGTTCGAGGTTGCAGTGAGTTATGATAACACCACTGCCCTCTAGCCCAGGCAACAGAATGAGACTCAGTCTCAAAAAAAAAAAAAAAAAAAAGAAAAGAAAAAGAAAAAGATGGTTTGACTGAAAGATTACATTTTAACTAATAGGGTGAAGATTTTGACTTCTCTGTTTTCCTTTTCAGGTCTTCCAATATATTGTAAGAAGTTTCTCGTACGAGAAGACCTCTGTTGAACTATCTGTCATGCATTCTGTCTTCTTAACTGTCTTCGACTCATGCAGTTTTTTATGTTTTTGCTTTCTAGAATCTTATCTTGTAGTTACATTTTTACCTCTGTAATCTTTTTAGTATCAACTGTAAGTCATCAATTAAGAAATACGAGATAGATATCCATTTAAGATTCTTTATATAAGTTTTCAGAATTCTACATATGAAAGAATTAATTAACTATAAGATAATTCAGGAGAAAGATTACAGTTGGGTTCCTTTCTCTCCAAAGGCTCCTGTAGTTGAATTGCATCTTTTTTTTTTTTTTGAGACAGAGTCTCACTCTGTTGCCCGGGCTAGAGTGAGTACTGTGGCGTCCTCCTAGCTCACAGCAACCTCAAACTCCTGGGCTCAAGCAATCCTACTGCCTCAGTCTCCCGAGTTAGCTGGGACTACAGGCATGCACCACCATGCCCGGCTAATTTTTTTTTCTATCTATTTTTAGTTGGCCAGATAATTTCTTTCTATTTTTAGTAGAGACGGGGTCTTGCTCTTGCTCCGGCTAGTCTCGAACTCCTGAGCTCAAACGATCAGCCCGCCTCGGCCTCCCAGAGTGCTAGGATTACAGGCGTGAGCCACCGCGCCCGGCCTGAATTGCATCTTTAATTACCTTTCTAAATCTCTCTGCAGTTATTTATGTTTCACATTTGTCATAGAATTGAAAAGTATTCCACACTTATAAACTATGATTTGAATAAGTATATTTTATTTGAAATTGAATAAATTCCAATATTTTTACTCAAAAGAAATACATTTTTTCCATTTTTTAAAAATTTCAGAATATTATGAAGGTACAAATGTTTTGGTTACCTGGATTGCTTTTGTAGTGCTTGAGTCAAAGCTATAAGTGTGCCCATCACCCAGATAGTGTACATTGTACCCATTAGGTATGATTTCACCCATCCCCCAAAGAAATAATTTTTCTAAGCCAAAAGTTATCTTTCCTCCCTTACACTTGAAACACAAATAAATCTTTGGCTTTCACATTAGTGTTTTGATATACTTTTTCTTATACATATGTTTTATTGCATGTTTTAGTTGATAACATTCAATTTATATTTTAATATTATTAGCATAATAATTTATACAAAAAGCTAATTGACATTAATGAATAACTAGATCAGAAGTACAAATCATCAACACAATTTTGAAGTAAATATTGATGGAAACAACAATCTTATATGTAATGATTTATTTTTTATGATCTAATTTCTATTAGGTTCAAGGTTCAGGTTTTGAATGTAGGCCCAAACTGCATCCTGATTGTGACATCAGTGAGTTTTGTAATGGATCTTCATCAGAATGTGGTCCTGACATAACTATACAAAATGGAAATAGATGCAAAAATAGTAGGTTTATGTGTTATGGTGGAGACTGTCCTGATCCTGATGCGCGTTGTGAATCCATATTTGGAGTAGGTAATGTCTTTTTGTTACATCTAAATAATTGGCCCTCAATATTTTAATTAACATTATCAGGACAAAAAGCAATATTATATATATATAAAATCTTTCCTGTTTAATATCAACATTAACGTTTTCCCATCTTTATTGAAGAATAATTAAAATTGTATGCTTTTATTTTATTTTAATTTTTTATTTCAAAATGGTAAGGGGGTACGAGTGTTTTTGTTACACGGCTGACTTGTATAATCTTGAATTCTTGCCTTTTAGTGTTCCTGTCAACAGAGTTGTGCACAATTTACCCACTCAATAGTTTTTATTCTTTCCCCCCACCCTCCCCACTTCTCAGTTTCCAATGTCCTTTACAAAACTATATGACCATGTATACCCATCATTTATTTCCCATTTAATAGTGAGAAAATGTGGTGTTTTTCCATTCCTGAGAGATACTTCACGTAGGATAATGTTATCCAGTTTCATCCAAAATGCTGCAAAAAGACATCATTACATTTCTTTTTCTGGCTGACTAGTACTCCATGGTGTATGTGTGTATATACATACACACACCCCCCCCCCCAAAATTTCTCTGTCCATTCATCAATTGATGGGCACTTAGGTTGATTCCATATCTTTGCAATTGTGAACTGTGCTAGGATATACATAGGAGTGCAGGTATCTTTTTGATATAATGATTTCTCTTTCTTATGGTGGGTACCCAGTAGTGGGATTGCTGGATTAAATGATAGTTTCAGTTTTAGTTTCTTGAGTAATCTTCACACTGTTTCCCATAGAGGTTACACTAATTTAAGTTCCACCAACAGTGTATAAGCATTCCTTTTTCACTACACGCACACCAAAATCTATTGTTTTTTGATTTTTTAATAATGATCATTCTGATAGGGGTAAGGTGATATCTTTATGTGATTTTACTTTTTATTGCCCTGATGATGAGTGATGTTGAGAATTTTTTCATGTGTTTATTGGCCATTTGTCTTATCTTTTGAAAAAAATTCTGTTCATGTCTTTTATCCATTTTTTAACAGGTTCACTTATTTTTTCATTGTTGATTTCTTTGTAGATTCTGGATATTAGTCCTTTGTTGGATGTATACTTGTGAATATTTTCTCCCATTCTATAGGTTGTGTATTTACTCTGGTGATTATTTCCCTTGCTGAATAGAAACTTTTTAATTTAATTAATTCTCATTTACTTATTTTTGTTGTTACTGTATTTGCCTTTGGGGTCTTCATCATAAATTCTTTGCCTAGGTTGATGTCTGGAAGACTTTTTCCTCATTTCGTTTTAGAATATTTATGACTTCAAATCTTACATTTAAGTCTAAAATTCATCTTGAGTTAATTTTTGTATATGGCAAGAGGTAAGGTTCCTGTTTCTTTCTGCATGTGGTCATCCAATTTTCCAGCACACTTTATTGAATAGGGCATCATTTCTCCAGTGTATGTTTTTGTACACTTTGTCAAAAATTAGTTGATCAGACCTATATGGTTTTATTTCTGGGTTCTCTATTCTGTTCCATTGGTCTATGTCTTTAATTTTTACTAGTACCATGTTGTGTTGATTACTATAATCTTGTAGTATACTATAATTTGGCATCTGGTATTGTGATGCCTCCAGATTTGTTCTGTTTGCATAAGATTGCTTTGGCTATTTGGGCTCTTTATGGTTCCTAATAAAGCATAGGATTAATTTTTTAGATTGGTGAAATATGACATTGATATTTTGATAGGGATTGCATTGAATCTATAAATCACTTTGGGCAGCATGGACATTTAACAATGTTGTTTTTACCAATCCATGAGCATGAGATGTTTTTCCATTTGTTTGTGTCATCTGAAATTTCTTTTATCAATATTCCATAGTTTTCCTTGTGGGCATCTTTCACCTCCTTGGTTAAATATATTTCTAAGTATTTTATTTTTTTGTAGTTATTGTGAATGGTATTGAATCTTTGATTTGACTCTCAGCTTGATTGTTATTGGTATATAGACATGCCACTGATTTGTGTACATTGATTTTATAAACTGAAACTTTGCTGAAATTATTTATCAATTCCAGGAGTCTCTTCATATGGAGTCTTTGGGATTTTCTAGATATAAGATCACATCATCAGCAAAAAGTGATACTTTTAGTTACTTTTACACAATTTGGATGTCCTTTATTTCTTTCTCTTGCCTGATTGCTCTGGCTAGGACTTCCAGTACTATGAAGAATAGAAGTGGTGACAGTAGGCACCCTTGTCTTGTTCCAGTTCTTGGGGGGAATGCTTTCAACTATTCCCCATTGTGTGTGATGTTGGCTGAGCGTTTGTCAATATATAGCTTTTATAATTTTCAGATATGTTCCTTTTATGACTTAGTTTGTTGAGAGTTTTTATCATGAAAGTGTGCTGGACTTTGTTGAATGCCTTTTCTGCATCTATTGAGATGATCATATGGACTTTGTTTTTGCTTCTGTTTATGTGGTGAATCACATTTATTGATTTACATATGTTGAATCATCCTTGCATCCTGGGATCAAGCCCACTTGATCATGGTGAATTATTTTCTGATGTTCTCTTGTATTTGGTTTGTTAGGATTTTGTTGAGGATTTTTGTATCTATATTCACAAGGAATATCGGTCTGTAGTTTTTTTTTTTTTTTTTTTTTTTTTAGTGTCCTTTCCTGCCTTTGGTATCAAGGCTTCATACAGGCTTCATAGTATGACTTAGGGAGAGTTCCTTACTTCTCCATGTTATGGAATAATTTCTGTTGGATTGGTACCAGTTGTTCTTTGTAGATCTGATAGAATTTGGCTTTGAATCCATCTGTTCCGGGGTCTTTTTTTGGTTGAAGGATATTTTATTACTGCTTCATTCTCACTCCTTGTTATCAGTCTGTCTAGGATTTCTCTTTCCTCCTGATTGAGTCTTGGAAGCTTCTGTGTTTCTAAGAATTTGTCCATCCCTTCTACAATTTATGGGCATAAAGATTTTCATTATAATCACAGATGATATTTTGTATTTCTGTGGCATTAGTTGTAATATCTCCTTTTTCATTTGTGATTGATCTTATTTGGGTTCTTTCTTTTCTATTTTCAGTTAATCTGGCAAGAGTTCTATTGATTTTGTTTATCTTTTCAAAGAACCAACTTTTTCATTGATCCTTTGTTTTTTTTTTTCCCAATTTATTTAGTTCTGCTCTGAGCTTTGTTCTTTCTTTTCTTCTTCTCGCCTTTGGTTTGTTTTGCTCTTCCTTTTGTGGTTCTTTGATAAATGACATTAGGTTGTGAATTTGTGATCTTTCTGTGTTTTTAATGTAGGCATGTAAGGCTATGAATTTTACCCTTGGAACTGCTTTCACTGTATCCTATAGATTTTGATAGCTTGTGTCCTTATTGACATTGTGTTCAAGGAATCTTTTAATTTCTATTTTAACTTCATCAGTGATCCAAGCATCTTTCAGAAGCAGGTTGTTTAAAAACTTTTCATATATTTGAGTGTTTCTCTTGAAATTGTTTTGAGTTTTATTCCACTGTTGTCTGAGAAGATATATGGTATGATTTTGATTTTTTTTTGCATTTGCGGAGACTATTTTGTGGCCTAGGTTGTGATAAATGTTGGAGAATGTCCCACGTACTGATGAAAAGAATGTAAATTCATTAGTTTTAGGGTAGAGTGTTCTGTAAATGTCTGTTAATTCCGTTTGTTCTAGAGTCCCATTTAAGTCTATTTTTTTTCATTGATTTTCTACTTTGATAATCTGTCCATCACTGTCAGTGCAGTGTTGAAGTCACCAGCAGTTTATGATGCTAGTGTTCATGTCTTTTCTAATATCTGGTAGGATTTGCTTTATGAATCTGGGATCTTCTGTGTTAGGTGCATATATATTTAGGACTGTTATGACTTCTTGTGTAATTACTCTCTTTACCATTATATAGTGACCATCTTTGTCTTTGTTTACCATTGTTGATTTAAAGTCTATTTTATCTGATATGAGAATGGCCATGGCTGCTCTTTTTTGGTTTCCATTTGGTGGGATATTTTTTTCCATCCCTTCACGTTGAGTCTGTGTGAGTCCTTGTTTTTTTATCCATTACTGAAATATTTTTGATAGTATGATTTCTTTTCCTCTGGGAAGATACTCAGAAGTGGGACTGCAGGTTCAAATGGTAGATCTACTTTTAGTTCTTTGAGAAATCTCCATACTGCTCTCCAAGGAAGTTGTACTAATTTACTTTACCACCGGCAGTGTATAAACTTTCCCTTTTCACCACATCTGTGCTAACAGGTACAGTTTTTGATTTTTTAATGGTCATTTTAATGGGTATAAGATGGTACCTCATTGTGGTTACAATTTCCATTTTCCTAGTGTTTAGTAAAGTTGAGTATTTTTCATACATTTTATGACCATTTGTGTATCTCCTTTTGAAACATGCCTGTTAATGTCATTTGGCAGCGTTTTAAAAGGGTGGTTTGTTTTCATCCTGCTGAGATTTTTGAGTTCCTTGTAGATTTTTGGATATTAGTTTTTTGTTTGAAACATAGTTTGGCAGCGTTTTAAGAGGGTGGTTTGTTTTCATTCTGCTGAGATTTTTGAGTTCCTTGTAGATTTTTGGATATTAGTTTTTTGTTTGAAACATAGCTTGTGAATATTTTCTCCCATTCTGTAAAATGTCTTTTTGCTCTTTTATTTCCTTTGCTGTTCAGAATCTTTTTTAGTTTAATTGAGTTCCATTTCTCTATTTTCATTTTTGTTGAATTTGTTTTTGAGGTCTTAGTCATAAATTCCTTGCCTATGCCAGTATGCAGAAGAGTTTTTCTTAGCATTTTTATCAATTCAGGTCTTATATTTAAGTCTTTAAAACATCTCAAGTTAATTTTTGTACATGATGAGCGACAGAGATCCATTTCATTCTTCTCCATGTGACTATCCAATTTTTTCAGCACCATTTATTGAAAAGGGTATTTTTTTCCCCAGTGTATGTTCTTTTCAAATTTGTCAAAGATCGGTTTGCTGTAGGTGTGTGGCTTTGTTTCTGGGTTCCCTCTTCTGTTCCATTGATCTGTGCCTATTTTGCATATCAGTACCGCACTCTTCTATTTACCATTATCTTGTAGTATAATTTCAAGTCAGGCAACATGATAACCTCTGGTTTTGTTCTATTTGTTTAGGATTGCTTTGGATATCTGGGCTCTATTTTGGTTCCATGTGAATTTTAGAATTGTTGAGAAAAATTATGTTGGTATTTTGATGGGAATTGCATTGGGCAGTATGGTCATTTTCACACTATTGTTCCTTCCAACCCATTAACGTGATATTATTTCATTAGTTTGTGTCATCCACCGTTTCTTTTCTTTTTATGGGGGTACAAACACTTTGGTTACATATATTGCCTTTCTAACACCTGAGTCAGAGCTACAAGCATGCCCATCCCTCAGAAAGTGCACCTGGCCCCCATTACATGTAAATTTACCCATCCCCTCCTTCCCCCTTGCACCTGGGCAACACCTGATGAATGTTACTTCCATATATGCATCTAAGTTTTAATTAGGGGCAATTTAATGGTGAGTACATGTGGTGCTTGTTTTTCCATTCTTGTGATATTTTACTTCAAAGAATGGGCTCTACTTCCACCCGGGATAATACAAGAGGTATTAGTTCACCATTTTTTATGGCTGAGTCATACTCCATGGTATGCATATACCACATTTTATTAATCCACTCATGTATTGATGGACACTTGGGTTTTTTCCACATCATTGCAATTGTGAATTGTGCTGCTACAAACATTCGAGTGCAGGTGTCTTCTTTTTTTTTTTTTTTTTTGGTAGAATGTCTGTGTTTATTTTGAGTAAATACCCAGTAGTGGGATTGCTGGATCAAATGGTATTTCTATTTTTGGATCTTTGAGGTACCTCCATACTACTTTGCATGAGTTTATACTAATTTGCATTCCCACCATCAGTGTCTGAGTGTTCCAATATCTCCACATCCATGCCGACATTTGTTGTTTTGGGACTTTTTGATAAAAGCTATTCTCGTTGGAGTTAGGTGATATCTCATTGTGGTTTTGATTTGGATTTCCCTCGTTATTATAGATGTTGAGCAATTTTTCATAATGTTTGTTCACCATTAATCTGTTTTGTTTTGAAAAGCTTCTGTTCATGTTCTTTGCCCACTTTTTAATGGGGTTCTTTGATTTTTTTTCTTGTTAATTTTCCTGAGTTCTATGCAGATCATAGTTATCAGCCCTTTATTGGATGTGTAGCATGCAAATATTTTCTCCCATCCTGTAGGTTGTCTATTCACTCTAATGATTGTTTCCTTGGCTGTGCAGAAGCTTTTTCATTTATTTATTTTGCTGTGATTGCTTTTGGGGTCTTCTTCATAAATTCTTTGCATAGGCTGATGTCTATAAGAGTTTTTCCAACATTTTCTTCTAGAATTCTTATGGTTTCATGCCTTAGGTTTATATCTGTTATCCATCATGAATTGATTCTTGTGAGAGGTGAGAGCTGTGCATCCTGTTATATTCTTCTACATGTGGCTATCCAATTTTCCATTACCATTTATTGAGTAGTGATTCTTTTCCCCAGTGTATGCTTTTGCCTCCTTTGTGAAAGATTAGATGGCCATGTGAGGATGGTTTTAGATGTGGGTTCTCAGTCCTGTTCCACTGGTTTATGTCTCTGTTCTTGTGCTAGTATCATGCTGTTTGATTATTATAGCCTTGTAGTGTAGCTTGAAGTCTGGTAAATTGATGCCTCCCAATTTGTTCTTTTTGCTTAAGGTTGCTGTAGCTATACAGGGTCTTCTCTGGTTAGATACAAGGCATAGAATTATTTTTTCTAGATCTGTGAAAAATGATTTCGGTATTTTAATAGGGATTGCATTGAAACTGTAGATCATTTTGGGTAG
Organism: Varecia variegata; assembly: GCA_028533085.1. Classification (NCBI taxonomy): domain Eukaryota; kingdom Metazoa; phylum Chordata; class Mammalia; order Primates; family Lemuridae; genus Varecia; species Varecia variegata. The sequence continues at coordinate 2,825,427 of CM052451.1, read as the reverse complement.
TATAGACATTTTAACAATGTTTATTCTGCTGATCCATGAACATGGTATGGTTTTCCACCTGTTTATGTCCTCTGCTATTTCCTTCCTCAGTGTTTGATAGTTCTCCCTGTAGAGGTCTTTCACCTCCTTAGTTAAATATAGTCCTAGGCATTTTATTTTCCTTCTTCCTGTTGTGAAAGGTATGGAGTCTTTGATTTGGTTCTCAGCTTGGCTGTTGGCGAATATGAATGCTACTGATTTCTGTACATTGATTCTGTAACCTGAGAATTTGCTGAATTTATTCATCAACTCTACTAGTCTTTTGGCAGCATTGTTCGACTTTCCAGGTATAAGAGTATATTTTCAGCAAAGAGCGATAGTTTGATCTCTGCTTCACCTATTTGTATACCCTTGATTTCCTTCTTTTATCTGATTGCTCTGTCTGTGACTTCCAGCACTATGTTGAATACAAGTTGTGATGGAGGGCAGCCTTGTCTGGTTCCACTTCTAAGTGGGACTACTTTCAGTTTTTACCCTGTTCAATGTGATGTGTGTAGATTTGTTGTATATGGTTTTTATCCTTTTGAGGGAGGTCCCATCTATGCTATTTTGTTAAGTGTTCTTATCAGGAAAGCGTGCTGAATTTTGTCAAATGCTTTTATTCTGTGTCTATTGAGAGGATCGTATAATCTTTGTTTTTACTTCTGTTTATGTGGTGAGTTACATTTATAGATTTGTGTATGTTGAACCATTTTTGCATCTCTACGATGAAGCCCACTTGGTCATGATGAATTATTTTTTTGATGACAGGCTGACTTCCATTTGTTAGGATTTTATTGGGAATTTTGCATCTATATCCATAAGGGATATTGATTGCTAGGTTTCTTTCTTTAAGTCTGTTCCTGGCTCTGGTATCAAGATGATGTTGGCTTTGCAAAATGTATTGGGGAGGATTTCTTCCTTCTGTATATAGTGGAATAATTTTTGCATGGTATGTCCCAATCTTTGTAGGTCTGATAAAATTCTGGTGTAAAACCATCTGGTCTGAGATTTTTTTTTGGAAGGATTTTTATGACTTGTTTCATTTCATGTCTTGATATTGGTCTGTTCAGGAATTCTATTTCTTCCTGGTTGAGCCTAAGGAGGCTTTGTGTATCTAAGAATTTGTCCATTTCCTTCACATTTTCAATTTTATATGCACAGAGATTTTTATAGTATTCAGTGATGATATTTTGTATTTATGTGAAATCAGTTGTGATTTCTCTTTTTTCATTCCTGAGTGAACTTATAGAGTCCTTTCTTTTCTGCTTTCGGTTACCCTAGTGAGAGGCTTGTCAATTTTGTTCATTTTATCAAAGAATCAACTTTTTGTTTCATTAATATTTGATATAATTCTTTGTTATTGATTTCATGTAGCTCTGCATCACTCTTTGGTATTTCTTTTCTTCTGCTAGATTTGGGATTGGTTTGCTCATCCTTTTCCAGTTCTTTGAGACAATTCATTAGGTTGTTGGTTTGTAATCTTTCTGTCATTTGGATATATACATTTATGGCTATGAACTTTCCTCTCAGGACTGCCTGTGTCTCATAGATTTTGATAACTTACATCACCTTTATCATTTAGCTAAAGAATCTTTTGATTTCCATCTGAATTTCCTCCTTGATCCAAGTATTGTTCAGCAGTAGGCTGTTTAGTTTTCATGACTCTGTGTAGAGATGCATGTTTCTGTTGGAGTTGATTTATAATTTTATTCCACTGTGTTCTGAGAAGATGCCTGGTATAATTTCTATTTCTTTAAATTTGTTGAGACATGTTTTGGCCCCATTCAACCAGCATATCTGCATGTGGGGGTAGGGCTGTTTGAGACCCCAGCAGTCTGGAGCAGGCCTTGCTCCTTTCCACCCTTGCTCATTCCTCAGCTTTCCCTGGGTGTCTGTTGGCAGGCAGGATCTCCATCCAGTTGAGCTCTCCTACATCTTTGATGTAGACTGGCAGGTTCTCTGCCTGGGAATCTGGCCTCATCTGGGAATGTGGCCTTCCCATGTGAGGAGGGATGCCCCATGTGCACACTGCATCTGGGGCCCACACTGCACTCCCCTCCCCAAATCTGCCCCTGCAGACCTCCGAAGACTAATTCACAAATATCCCCTCTGGGTCCCCAGGCAAGGTGATCAAGACCTGGGGGTATGGGATTGGCTTGCAGGCTTGTCCCAGGGTGGTAGAGATCAAGCTCTGACCATTCCAGGGAGATTCATGCTGGTCCCCAGTCAAACATGGGTTTCCCAGGCTGGTTCAGTGTCCTTCTGCCTCAGGGTGTGCCCTGATCTGATGGGAGACTGGGCAAACAGCACCAGGGGGGCCAGCAGTCAGGGAGCTCACAGTCTGAGCACCCCTCCATCTGCTGCAGGACCCCAAAACATTGTGACTACCCAGAACTAACATTGCCTGTACTGATGGAATCTATGCAGTCTCCTTTGATGGATAGATCAATGTCTATAAATGATAGAAAGTGCTAGGATTAGGGGGAGGTAAAGAATTTAAAAAGAATAGTGGAAAGAAAAAATGTAAAGCATACAATTGGCAGGTAAACAGGAGAAACCCTCTTGATTCTAAATGAGAATGGAAAGGGATTAGATGGGCATTAACAGTGACTAAATAAACATAAGCATAATTAATTCTCGTAACAATTAAAGGAGGTAGATATTATTATCTACTTTTATAGATCAGGCAGTTAGGCTTAGAGAGGTTCACTTTGGAGAAGGTAACTGTACGAGGCAGAATCCTAAGATGACCTCTAAATTTCTTCTGATGCATACACATTGTGGATGGTTCCCTGACTTTGGGTTGAGGCAGAACCAGGGAATATATGATTGAATATCATTGCTGTGATTAGGTTATATGGTAAATTCAAAGGAATTCTGAGGATATCATTAAGGCCTATAATCAGTCAACTTTGATTTAATCAAAAGAGTGGTGTATACATGCATAATGAGTGCGATGCTCACCGTCTGGGGGATGGACATGCTTGAAGCTCTGATTCGGGAGGTGGGGGGTGCAAGGGCAATATATGTAACCTAAACTTTTGTAACCCCATAATATGCTGAAATTAAAAAAAACGGGTGGGGCTAAACTAATCATGTGAGCCCATAAAACACGGAAGATGTCAGAAAGATTCTTCTGCTTGTTTGGAAGAAGGAAGCTATCGTGTTGTGGGAGGGTCATGAGACCAGGACCTGAGGGGACTTCTTAAAAGATGAGCAATCCATGGCAGATAGCTAGCAAGAAAATGGGAACCTCAGTCCTGCACCTGCAAAAAACTGAATCCTACCAAGAACCAGTGAGCTCTGAAGGAGACTCCAACTTCAGATGTCACTAACAGCCCCAACCAAGACCTTGATTTCAGCATAGTGAGACCTTGAGCAGGGAAGCCACCTATATGCCTTGCTGAACTTCTGACCTGCAGAAACTGGGACTTAATACATGGGTGTTGTTTTAAACTTCCAAGTCTTGGCAATTTTTTACAGAAAAATTAAAAAAAAACAATATAGTAATGAAGGAAAAAATAGATAAATACATAGTTAATTTTGGTCTATTCAATTTAGACTACCTAAAGATATGATAAAATGTCTTCTCATTGAAGAAGTCTCATTTATTTTGTTATACATCTGGCTTTTTATAAATTCTGACTCACAATCTTGAAGAACAGTATAGTATTACCTCTCTATTGCTTTCTTCCACAAAATCCTCTTCTAATTTACACTTCTATAACTCTCCCCTCCCCCATATTATCTTTTGTGTTTTAAATGAATGAAAATGAAGCAAAAGGAGGAATAACCATGAACATTGCCTTTCACTTTAAATTTTTCTCTTTCCTTACAACCTCGCTAGGGAAACCTTTCAATTAGATAGTAGTGGAGAAAGAGGCCAAGGAAGCATATAACATACTAAGAAATGGAGGAAGGTGAAAAACCAACATGTGTTTAATGCAAATATATTTCTAACTTTGACAGGTTCCCACAGTGCTCCAACTTACTGCTATGAAGAAATGCAAACTCACACAGATAGGTTTGGGAACTGCGGTAAGAATAGCGCAAACAAATATATATTCTGTGGATGGAGGTATGCTATACCTGTAACTGATACTCTTTTTCTTTTCTATTATTTTTTTTCATTTTTTTTCTCTCTCTTTAGTATATGTCATTCATTCCAGTCTTTTAAAGTGTTACATTTGCATGGAAGTGAATCTCAAACCAAAATCTCTAGCCCTGACATCTTTCTTGTGCTATAGGCTAAAATTTCACCTTATTTTTAAATATTTACATATAAATCATCATTAGGTTCCTAAATCCAATGCAAAATTGAAATTACTCATAATCACTGCACCATTTCTCTCCAAATACGTTCACTTCTCCTTTTAAAATTGTATTCCCATCTACTTTGATAACTTATTCCATATAAAGACTGCCCAGTATCTGTAAAATGAAGTTCAATTTCCACTTCATCTAAAGACCTAGATTTTTGATTAATTTATTTTAAAACAACATTTATTAGGAGCATACTATGTGCTAGATACTGGGCTAAATACTAGATAGCAAATCATACTCATACACTCATGGACTTTGTAGACTTGAAAACACAATACGTAGATTTATGCTTTCTTGATTTGCTTATGCTGTTAATTTTGTTTAGAAATACCTTACTCTTTCTTTTAAAAGCTTACTAAATTTGTGAGGTTTGACTCAGGTGGCATCTTCTCTATGAAGTCTTCCCTAACTGTTAAATTAGAATGTATCCACATATTAAATTTCTGTGAGAATTTGTTAATTTCACTTGTTTCATTTTTAATAGAATTTGAGTCATATTTGTATCATAAGCCATAGTAAGAATATTAGACTATATTATTTTTGAAAGTAGGGCTTACAACTTTTTCATCTTTCTTTCCTTCTGTGAGGGGATACAAAATGTTGGAATGAACTGAATATTTAACTGTAAATATATAATTTTCACAGTGAATAAAAGACCATTAGTACCATTGAAAGATAAGCTTGTATCAATGTATTTACCCTTTAACTTTTTAATGTAAATGTTATTATTATAATAAATAAATAAATAAATGTTACTATTAAAACATTACATTTTCCTTAGGTACATTGCCATAAATGAAGAACCAACCTTTCTATTCTCCTACCTTCCTTCCTTCCTTCTTTCCTTCCTTCCTTCTTTCCTTCCTTCCTTTCTTCTTCCTTTTTCTCCTCCCTCCTCCTCCTCTTTTTTCTTCTTCTCTCTCTCTCTCTCTCTCTAGTCAAAGAAAGCAAATTGAAAGCACTACTAATAAATGGCTAATGTATAATAATAATTTTATTATGTTTGCAGAAATATTTTATGTGGAAGATTAGTTTGTACCTTCCCTTTTCGAACTCCTTTCCAGCAAGATAATGGTGATGTGATTTATGCTTATGTACGAAATCGTGTATGTGTAACTCTAGACCCCAGATTGGAGTTCAACAAGCAAGATACAATGGCTATCAAAATTGGCAGTACTTGTGATTTTGGAAGGGTAAATAATTTAAAATCTATTTTTAAAAATCTAGTTTTATTTATTGCTTCGGTAAATGTTTTCACTTAAACATCAAATTTTAATTCATTTATGGTATTATGTAACTTTAAAATGTTTGCAGGAGAAGATTAATAAGCTTAAAAAGTAAGAGAAAAATGGGAATGGTTTCATCCCCTTCAGAATTTCAGTGTTATGAGCAAGAAGGCTCCAAGTGTTTGGGGGCTGGAATGAGAAGGGAAGAGATCTTGGAAATATATTGTGGTGAGGTATTCCATAGCATGGAATCTTGCTTTTCTTCTCAGAGAACAAGAAGGAAGAAATTCCATTTAATAATATATGTCTCTTTGTGGCTTCGTCAATAAGAGCACAATTTTTTTTAAAAAAAAAATTTATTTCAGCATATTACGGGGGTACAAATGTTTATGTTATGTATATTGCCTATGCCCCACCCAATTTAGAGCTTCAAGGATGTTCATCCCCCAGATGGTGTGCATTGCACCCATTGGGTGTGAAAATACCCATACATACCCTCCTTCCTCCTCCCACCTGCCTAAAACCCAGGGAATGTTAATACTATATGTGCACTTAAGTGTTGGTCAGTTAAGTCAGTTAATACCAACTTGATGGTGAGTACATATGGTGCTTATTTTTTCATTCTTGTGATATGTCACTTAGTAGAAAAGATTCCAGCTCTACCCAGGATAATAGAAGAGGTGCTTCTATTTTTTTGTGGCTGAATAGAACTCCATGGTATACATATACCACATTTTATTAATCCACTCATGTATTGATGGGAACTTAGGTTGTTTCCACATCTTTGCAATTGTGAATTCTGCTGCTATAAGCATTCTAGTGAAGATGTCTTTTTTATAGAATGTCTTTTGTTCTTTTGGGTAGATGCCCAGTAATAGGATTGCTGGATCAAATGGTAGTTCTACTTGTATCTCTTTCAGGTATCTCCATATTACTTTCCACAGAGATTGTACTAGTTTGCAGTCCCACTAGTAGTGTGTGAGTGTTCCTATCTCTCCACATCCACACCAAGGTTTATTGTTTGGGGAATTTTGACAAAGGACATTCTCACTGGAGATAAGTGATATCTCACTGTGGTTTTGATTTGCATTCCCTGATGACCAGAGATGTTGAACATTTTTTCATATGTTTTTTGGCCATTAGTCTGTGTTCTTTTGGGAAGTTTCTGTTCATGTCCTTTGCCCACTTTTTGATAGAGTTGTTTGATTTTTTTCTTGCTGATTTTCCTGAGTTCAATATAGATTCTAGCTATCAGCCCTTTATCAGATGTGTAGCATGTGGATATTTTCTCTGCTTCTGTAGGTTGTCTGTTTGCTCTCCTGATAGTTTCCTTGGCTGTGCAGAAAAGCTTTCTAATTTGATCAGGTCCCATTTATTTATTTTTGTTGTTGCTGTGATTGCCTTTAGGGTCTTCTACATAAATTCCTTGCCTAGGCTGAAGTCTATAAGAGTTTTCCCAACATTTTCTTCTAGAATTCTTATAGTTTCACACCTTAGGTTTAAGTCTGTTTTCCACCGTGCGTTGATTTTGTGAGAAGTGAAAGGTGCGGATCCAGTTTCAGTCTTCTACATGTGGCTATCCAATTTTCCCAGCATCATTTATTGAATAAGGATTCTTTCCCCCAGTGCACGTTTTTGTCTGCTTTGTCAAAGATTAGATGGTTATATGAGGATGGTTTTATATCTGGGTTCTCAGTTCTGTTCCTTTGGTCTATGTCTCTGTTCTTGTGCCAGCACCATGATGTTTTAGTTACTATAGCCTTTTAGTATAGCTTCAAGCCTGGTAAATTGATGCCTCCCAATTAGTTCTTTTTGCTTAAGATTGCTTTCGCTATACGGGGTCTTCTCTGGTTCCACACAAAGCATAGAATTATTTTTTCTGGATCTGTGAAAAATGATTTTGGTATTTTAATAGAGATTGCATTGAATCTGCAGATCACTTTGGGTAGTATAGACATTTTAACTATGTTGATTCTGCCCATCCATGAGCATGGTATGGTTTTCTACCTGTTTACATCCTCTGCTATTTCCTTCCTCAGTGAAAGAATTTATAAGTGGGCAGATATCTGTTGAGTTGGACTTTGTTGCTTTATTTTCTCTCTTCAGCCATTTTTGTATCTGGCCTTTGATCTTTAGCCTTTGGATGACTTTACACTGGTGAGTATTTATTGTGCTGGTCCATGTGTAACACTGTTTTGAGTACTTACTAGAGTGCTGGTTTTGTCTTGATGAATTCCCTGAGTCTTTTCTTGTCTGAGAAAGTCTTTATTTCTCCTTTTTATGAGAAACTTAATTTTGCAGGGTACAAGATTCTAGGCTGGGCATTATTGTGTTTGAGAAGAGTGAGAACGAGGCTCCAGTCTCTTCTTGCTTGTAAGGTCTCAGTTGAGAAGCCTGCCGTTAGTCTGTTGGGTTTTCCTTTGTAGGTTTCCTGCTTTTTTCACCTTACAACTTGTAGGAGGGCCTCTTTGGTAGTTATTTTGGTCAGTCTGATGACTGTGTGTGGTGGTGTCTTCCTGTTTGCAATCAATCTCCCTGGAGTCTTTTGAACTTCTTGTACCTGGATATGTAGAATTTTAGCATGGCCTGGGAAATTTTCATCTATTATATACTCAAATAGCTTAGCCAACCCTTGTGTATTTTCTTCTTCACCCTCAGGGATTCCTATGATTCTCATATTAGGCCTCTTCACATAATCCCACATTTCTTGTAGACTTTGCTCTTTTCTCTTATTTCTCTGGTCTGTCTCTGTGAACGACTTATTTAATTGAAAGGTGTTATCTTCAATCCCTGCAATTCTTTCTTCTGTTTGATCTACCCTGTTCTTGAGACTTCCCACTATGTTTTGTAATTCCTTGAATAAATAAATTCTTCATTTCCAGAAGTTCTGTTTGATTTTTCCTTAATATTTCCATTTCTTTAGTGAATTTTTCTTCTACATCCTGGATTTTTTTATGTGATTTCTTTGTGTTGGTTATCCATTTTTTCTTGCATATCATTGAGTTTTTTTACAATCCATGTTCAAAATTATTCTTTTGTCACTTTAATGTTCTGAATTTGGTTGATGCCCATTGTTAGAGAGCTGATTTTCTCCTTTTGAGGTGTGCTTTCTGTTGGATTCTTTATCCTTCCAGAATTCTTTTGCTGATTCCTTCTCATCTGGATCAGCTGTTGCTTCTTTAGATTTTCATTTTTTTAATTACACATTCTGTTTAGTCTCTGAGTCAGTAGGTGGTGTTTTGGGGTGATATTTGACCACATCATTTATGATGAGTCAGTAGATGTAGTAAAAGGGTGTGCAGAATGGCCTCCTTATCAGTAGGTGGTGCTTGCCGGAAGGAACTGGATGCAGTGTTGTTTTTGGGTTCTGTAACCAGCTCTTGTTCCTTGGAGTGGTACTCTAGTGCCTCAGGTGGTGGGTCGAGCTCTGGGACTTCCAGGTGTGTCCATACTCTCCACCTCAGTGGTGGCAGTTGGGGGAGTTAGGCTGGGTAGAGCTGGGTTGTGTGAGCCTTCCCTCAAGCTTTGCAAATGCTGTTAGCAGGGGTCAAAGGTCTGTTCTCTGCTTCTGGGCAAAGCTGCCAGGGAGGGGCTTAAATGGCCCTACTCAGCCAAAAAATCTGTGTGTGGGGTGGGGCTTCCTGAGACCTGCAATCTGGAGCAGAACTCGCTCCTTTACACCCTCCCCTATTCCGTGATTTCCGTTGAGCCTTTGCCAGCTGGCAGGACCTGAAGCCAGCAGATCTCCCCTGGCTGTGATGGGGGCCGGGAGGTTCCCTGCCCAGAATTGCAGCCTGAGCTGGGAGCATGGCCCTCCTGTGGGAGGAGTGTTGCCTCTCAACACAGTGATCTGCCACCGAATGCACATGCACCTCAGTAGGCTTGTTTGCAATCATCCCTTCTGTGCCCCTGGGCAATGCTGGAGACCTGAGTGTACGGGATCTTGTCTGCAGGCCTGTCCCCTGGGTCCCAGAGATCAAGGAGATCAATCCGTGACCATAACAGGAAATGGAGTGTGGGTCTCAAGCCACGCACGGGGTGACCAAGGTGGATCAATGTCTCTCTGCCTCAGGATTTTCCCTGGTCTCCTGGAGTCACCAGGCAAGCAGCACCTGGGAGGTCTGGCAGGTAGGGAGCTCACAGTGTGAGTACCCCTTAGTCCACTGTAGGGCCCAAAAAGGAAAGGTCCCCTTCCCTGCAGATGCCTCTGGTGGTGGCTGTATTGTATCTCTCAGAAGCCACAGGTATGGAGGAGTGGGGAGAAGGGGAGAAAGAAGCAGTATGGCACCTGCTGATCTGCTTGGATCTGTGGGCTGGAGGTGTTCTGAGGGAGCGGGGATCCTGGTGCCCTCTTCGCAAGACGGTCACCACTCACTGGCAGCAGCCATCTGGGCTTGTGTCCGCAGGTCTCTCCAACCACTCAGGAGCCCACCAGCATTCCGAGTTACAAGGGAGGGGAAATTTAACCGCTCCACCTACCCTTGTCGCTGGTCTCCAAGTCTCTCGGGGGTCTTTTTCCTTCCAGTTCTCCTCTGCAGCTTCTTCCAGGGGAGTCTCCTGTAGTTTCAGGCACCCTTCCTTCCGAACCCTCATCCGATCTATGTTTGTCTGCCTGTTTTTTTTCTTTTTTCTTTCTTCTAAAATCTATCTTCCTTGCAGAGACACTCTGGCTGGCGGTTTTTCTTCTCCGCCATCCAAGAGCACAACTTAGATCAGGCTATTTAGAATCAAATCTTTACTTCTTAGTGTTTGACATTTTGCAAATTACCTAGCCAATCTGAGATACATCAGCAATATTTAAAGTGGAGTAATAGTAGCATTCACTCTGTAGGGTATTGTGAAGATTAAATGAGATAACAGTATAAGTGTTAGCACAAGACCCAGAACATAGTAAGAGCTAAATATAGTTTAGCTGTTATTATTGATTATTACCATTATTATTTGTCTTTGAAACCAACCAACATCTAGAGAAGAAATAGAAGAAATAAATTGAGTTCATAATCTCATTTATTTGTTGACCAGATCTTGGCTGATGAGGAAATATAAAATAATGTAAAGTGCAGGCTTTAAAGAGAGGTACATATTGATTTGAATTCTGACTCTGGCATTTACTTGATAGATTATCTTGAGGAAATTATTTAATACAGTTAAGCCTTAGTATTGTTACATGTGAAATGTTTATATTAATAGCCACTTTTAGTGGTTTTGCATTTTAAATGAAGTTCCTGGTATGTAACATATATATACTCATTATTATTGATTTCATCTTTATGTCTGGGAATCATAAATGCCTTATTGAAGGAGGTTTAGTCTAGAAAGCTCAGTATATAAATTTAGGTCATGGAGGCAAATCAACTGAAAATATGCAACACAGCCAACAGATGGTTCAAGAGTATTCAATAGGTAATTTAGTGAGAGTAGAATCTTTTTTATAATATGGACATTTAACCTCAGAGATAATGTGTGAAAACAAATTTTGGCAGATAGTTTTTTAATGACACAATAAATCACATGTGATGAAACAGTCTTAGTATTGTTTCTGTAAGTAAATGTCCTTATGTAATGGGACTCTATCTCAGTTTCAACTGAGCCAGGCAAAATATAGATACTACATTCCAAAGGAGTTGTTAGACACGCCTTCATGGCCAAGGACCAGTGAGAAGATTCAACACATTAAAAGGGTTAGATTGTTTAGATTTTGAAGACCTTTTGTGAGGGCATTTCTTTAGAGAGAGTTATGCTGTGCTTTAATGTTTAAAAGGAATTTTCACGTGCAGTATCTCATTTTAACCTAGAAACAAAGTGAAATGCTAGTTACTTTCTAAAATAACATCTTTTTAAAGAAAAAGTATGATCATCCTCTTGTAAGAAAACTATAACTTAGGAGAAGTTGAGATTGCTGTCAGTAATCGAGGTGGGAATATATCCTTAGTCCTCTGATTTTTTTAATTTCAATATATTAAGGGGTACAAATATTTTTGTTACATGGATAGCTTTTATAATACTTTTAAGTCAGGGCTATAAGTGTACCATCACCCGAATAGTGTTCATTGCACCAGTTAGGTAGGTTTATACCCCAAGCCACCTCCTCCCGCCCCACTTTTTGATTTACAATTATTTTTACTTCTTTCTGTGCCCATCAATTAGTTTTAAATTATTAGAGAGTACATAGGTGTTTGTTTTTCTATTCTTGGGATATTTCACTTAGGGTAATGGTCTCCAGTTCCATCCAAATTACTGCAAAAGACATGAATTCATGTTATGTCTGATTAGTAATGGTATATATACACCACATTTTGTTAATCCACACCTGAATTGATGGGGACTTGGGTTGATTCTACTTTTTTTGCAACTGTGAATTGACTTATTTTCCTTTGGGTAGATACTCAGCAGTGGAATTGCTGGATCAAATAGTAGGCATACTTTTATTAAATAGTTTTTTGAGGTATCTCCACACTGTTTTCCATATGGCTTGTACTAATTTGCAATCCCACCAATAGTATATATGTGTTCCTTTCTCTCTGCAACTGTGCTACTATCTATTGTTTTTGGACTTTTTAATAAGAGTCATTCTAACTGGAGTAAGGTAATATCTCATTGTGGCTTTAATTTGCATTTCCCTGATTAGTGATGTTGAACTTTTTTTCATGTATTTATTGACCATTTTTCTATCTTCTTTTGAAAAACTTCTATTCATGTTCTTTGCCTACTTGTTAATGGGGTTGTTTTTTTTTTTTTTTTTTCTTGTGGATTTGTTTTAGTTCTTTGTAGATTCTGGATATTAGCACTTTATTGGATTTGTAGATTGCTAATATTGTCTCCCATTCTGTAGGTTGTCTATTTGTTCTGTTGTTTGTTTCCTTTGCTGTGCAGAAGCTTTCTAATTTAATCAAATCCAATTTACTTATTTTTGTTGTTGCTGTAATTACCACTGGGGTCTTAGTCATAAATTATTAGTCATAAATTATTAGTCATAAATTATTTGCTCAGACTGGTATCTATGAGATTTTCCAACCTCTTCTCCTAGAATTCTTATGGTTTCATGCCTTACCTTTATGTCTTTTATCCATCTAGAATTAATTTTTGTGAGTGGTGAGAGATATTGGTCCTGTTTCATTCTTCTTCATGTGTCTATCCAATTTTTCCAGCACCATTTATTGAATAGGGCATCTTTCCCCCAGTGTATATTGTTGACTGCTTTGTCCAAGATCAGTTAGCTGTAGGTAGATGGTTTTATATCTAGGTTCTCTGTTCTGTTTCATTGGTCTCTGTCTCTATTTTTATACCAATACCATGCTCTTTTGGTTACTATAGCCTTGTAGTATAGTTTGAATTCTGGTCCTGTGAGGCCTCCAGATTTGTTCTTTTTGCTTAGAATTGCTTTGGCCATTCGGGCTTGTTTTTGGGTCCAGACAAAGAATAGAATTATTTTCTGTAGATCTGTAAAATACATAGTTGGTATTTTGATAGGGATTGCATTGAATCTATAAATTCCTTTGGGTAGTATGGACATTTTAACAATGTTGATTCTACCATTCTGTGAGCATGATGTTTCTCCAATTGTTTCACCTGAAATTTCTTTCCTCAGTGTTTCATAATTCTCCTTTTAGAGATCTTTCATCTCCTTGGTTAAGTATATTCCTATGTATTTTATTTTCTTTGTAGCTCTTGTGAATGGTATTGAGTCTTTGATTCGACTCTCGGCTTCACTGTTAATTGGTGTATAGAAATGCTACTGATTTGTGTACATTGATTTTGTACCCTGAGACTTTGCTGAATTTCTTTACCAATTCCAGGAATCTCTTGGTGGAATCTTTGGGGTTTTCTAGGTATAAGATCATATCATCAGCAGAAAGCAAAAGTATGGCCTCCTCTTTCCCAATTCAGATACCATTTATTTCTTTCTCTTACCTTATTTCTCTGGCTAGGATTTCAAGCACTATGTTGAATACAAGTGGTGATAGTGGGCAACCTTGTCTTGTTCTAGTTCTTAGGGGAAATGCTTTCATCTTTCCCCCATTCAGTATGATGTTGGCTGTGGGTTCGTCATATATGACTTTTATGATTTTGAAATATGTTTCTTCTAGGGTTTTTATCATGAAAGGATGTTGGATTTTTTCAAATGCTTTTTCTGTGTGTATTGAGATGATCATATGGTCTTTTATTTTTTTTGCTTCTGTTTATGTGGTGAATCATATTTATTGATTTATGTATGTTGACCAATCCTTGCATCCCTGGGATGAAGCCCAGAGATCCTGGTGAATTATTTTTTTGTGTCTTATTTAATTAGGTTTGCTAGTATTTTATTGATGATTTTTGCATCTATATTCATAAGGGATATTGGTCTGTTGTTTCCTTTTTTTTTTTTTTTTTTTGTGATGTCGTTTCCTGGCTTTGCTATTAAGTTGATACTGGCTTCACAGAATGAGTTGGGGAGGATTTCTTCTTTATGTTATGGAATAATTTCTGCAGTATGGGTACCCATTTTTTTGTAGGTCTGGTAGAATTTGGCTATGAATCATCTGGTCTGGGACTTTTTTGGGTTTTTTTGGAAGACTTCTTATTAGTGATTCAATCTTATTATTTGTTATTGACTTGCTCTGGAATTCTGTTTCTTCCTGACTGAGTGTTGGTGGGTTATATGTTTCCACGAATTTGTCCATTTCCTCTGTTTTCTTGTTTATGTTTATAGAGATTCTGATACTATTGATGGATGATGTTTTGTGTTTCTGTGCTTTCAGTTGCAATATCTCCTTTTTCATTTCTCCTTGAGCTTATTTTGGTCATTTCTCCTCTATTCCTGGTTAATCTAGCAAGAGGTCTATCAATTCTGTTTATCTTTTCAAAGAACCAACTTTTTGTTTTAGTGATCTTTTTGATTTTTTTTAAATTTCATTTACTTCCGCTCTTCTTCTTCAGGCTTTGGCTTTGCTTTGCTTTTCCTTTTCTAGTTCCTTGAGATGTGGTATTAGGTTGTTAGTGTGTGATCTTTCTGACTTTTGGATGTGGGAATTTAAGGCTATAAATTTTCCCATTAGGAATGCTTTTGTTGAATCCCATAGATTTTGATAGCTTGTGTCTTCTTTGTCGTTAAGTTCAAGGAATCCTTTGATTTCCTTCTTAATTTCATTATTGATCCACTAATTGTTCAGCAGCAGATTGTTTAATTTCCATGACCCTGTGTATAATTGAATTGTATTCTTGCAATTCATTTCTAGTTTTATTACACTGTGGTCTGGGAAGATACATGGTGTGATTTGATTTCTTAGAATTTGTTGAGACATGCCTATGGCCTAAGATATGAGCCATCTTGGAGAAAGTCCCATGTGCTGATGAGAAGAATGTGTATTCAGTAATTTTCTTTTGTAGAATTTTCTATAAATGTCTGTTAAGTCCATTTGTTGTAGGGTCCCACTTAAATCTAGTGTTTGTTTATTTTCTGCTTAGAGGATTTGTCGAGCTCTGACAGTGGGTGTTGAAGTCCCTAGCAATTATGATGCTAGTATTTATTTTCTTGCTTAGCTGTAGTAGAATTTGCTTTATGTATCTGGGAGCTCCTGGTTTAGGTGCATATATATTTCAGATTGTTATTAGGTCTTCTTGTTGAATTTCTCCCTTTACCATTATATAATGACTATCTTTTTCTTTACCCTTGTTGATTTAAAGTCAATTTTGTCTGATATGAGAATGGCTTTTGGTTTCTAATTGCATGGAATACTTTTTCCATCCATTCACATTGAGCCTGTTTGCATCTTTGTGGTTTAGATGTGTTTCCTGGAGACAGCAAATAGTGGGGTTGTGTTTTTTAATCAATTCAGCCAGCCTGTGTTTTTTGAGTGGCTCATTTAAACTGTTAAATTAAGAAATAGAATTGATAATGTGGGATATTGTTCTGTTCATCATTTTGGGTAGTACCATATTGCTTTGTTTTCCTTTTGTGCTATTGTTTTATAGGAGTTGTGAGCTTTAGGTTTTTTTAGCTTTAGTGGTATTACACTGGTGGGTATCTATTATGCTGATTCATTATAATGCAGTTGTTTTTGCTGCAGTTCAGGTGTGGTCTTGACAAATTCCCTCAGTGTTTGCTTTTCTGGAATTTGATTAATTTCTCCATCAATTGTGAAACTTAGTTTTGCAGGATACAAAATTCTAGGCTGGCAGTTGTTCTGTTTAAGAAGATTGAATATGGGACCCCATATCCTTCTGGCTTGTAAAGTTTCTGCTGAGAAGTCTAATGTTAGCCTGATGGGTTTTCTTTTGTAGGACAGTTGTTGCTTTCATGTAGTTGCCTGTAGAATTTTCCCCTTCATTTTGACTTTGGACAGGTTGATTTCTGTTTTTCTTATAGATGTCCTAATTGCTATGAATCTTCCCAGTGTTTGATGACCATCCTCTATCTGGATGTCTGGATCTCTGACGATACCAGGGAAGTTTTGCTCAATAATTTCCTCAAAGTGATTTTCCATGGTTTTAGCTCTTTCTTCTTCCCCCACCAGGGATACCTACAATTCTTATGTTAGTTCACTTCACATAGCTCTATATCTCTTTAAGTGATTGCTCTGTCCTTTTTATTTTCTTCTCTGCCTCTTTAAATGACTGGGTTAGCTTGAGAGCCTTGTCTTCAAGCTCTGAGATTCTTTTTTCTCCTTGGTTTAATCTATTGCTGTAGCTTTCTGCTGTATTTTCAAATTCCCTAAATGACTCTTCAATTTTTTCAAGTTCTATTATATCCTTCCTTATGCTAGCTAGTTCTTTGGCCAGTACCATTTATTGAATAGGGCTTTCTTACCCAGTGCATATTGTTGTCTGCTTTGTTGAAGATCAGTTCATTGTTGGGAGGTGGTTTTATACCTGGGTTCTCTGTTCTGTTCCATTGGTCTTTGTCTCTATTTTTGTACCAATGCTATGCTGTTTTGGTTCCTATAGCCTTGTAGTATTGTTTATTATACCTTAAAGTTAAAAAATTATATCTGGATTTTTTATACATTCCATGATGAATGCTCGACAACTCTAGCATATTTTAATGAAAATTTATGAAAATTTATACCTTTATTAAATACTTACGGGACTCTAATAATGGCTTGTATTTTATGAAAACTGAATCTATGCCATGATTTTGTTGAATTGACTTTTTCTATGTAAAATTTTGATATGTGCAATTAATACATGGTATTATTTTAACTATGGGCTCAGGAATAATTTTGTTATATTTCATGTTATGGTAATGAAAAATGGTTCTTTGTTCATAAGGTTTTTTTAAAAATAGCAGAGCTTACTTCATTGATATTCCCTACTCTCCTGCCTGAATCATTTAAAAAATTATTGATTTTAAAAGATAGACTTTATGTTGTAGTGCAGTTTTAGGTTCACAGAAAAATTGAGTGAAAGATACAATGTTTCTATTTGCACCTCATCCCCTGTCGCCTCCCCACACACAACCTCTCCCACTTTGCACAACCCTCACCCATATGGTACATTTGTTACAATTGAGGAGCTTACATTGGCACATCATTATCACCCAAAGTTCATAGTTTACATTAGGGTTAGCTGGAAAATTTTCAAATTCTTGTAAATTAAATAACAAATTTCTAAATAACACATGAGTCAAGGAAAAATTTTTTGGAGAAATTTTAAAATATTTGAATTAAATGAAAATGAAAATACAACTTATCAGATTTCTGGAATGCAGCAAAAGCAATACTTAGAGGGAAATTTATAGCATTGAATTGTTACGATTTTATGTTATAGAATTACTAATTGTAATGTTGTAATTACTGGAGCTCTTTGACTTAGTAACATTTTTGTCTATGTTTTTCTTAGGTTTGTAATCCGAATCGTGTATGTGTTAGTGTAAGTACGTATGGTGATACTGCAGTTCAATGTGCAGCAAATTGCAGTGGACATGGAGTAAGTAAGCACATGTTTCCCTGAATCATATCTATGTTGGACACTTTTTAGGATCACTCATTAATTTATCAATATTTATTTGGTTGCTATTATGTGCTAGATCCTGTTGCATTTATTTTCAATTTAGAGCTGAATTAAGTTTTTAAATTCAGCAGCCATAATTAGTTTTAGAGAACACTTCAAGTAGAATTAAATAACTGATGATCTAAAAAAATTTATTGTTATAGTAGGATACTTTACAGAATGTGTTAAATTTTCCAATAAATACATCGACCTGTTCACAAAGGGAAGATAAGTATGCCACAACTCCTGTGCCTGTGAATACATGAAGTCATGGAAAACAATTGGTTTTCTCTCTCTCTTTTAAAAAATAGACTTTATTTTTCAGAGCAGGTTTAGGTTCACAGAAATTTTAGTATAAAGTATAGAGATTTTCCATATACCCCCTCATCCCACATCCACACAATCTTCCTCAATTTTAACATCGTACACCAGAGTGGTACATTTGTTATAATTGATGATCCACATGGACACATCATTATCAGCCAAAGTCCATAGTTTACATTAAGGTTCACTCTTAGTGTTGTACATTCTCTGGGGTCCTTACAAATTAAAATGATATATATCTATCATTATACTACCATACAGAGTATTTTCACTGCCCTAAAAATCTTCTGTGCTCCATCAACTCATTCTTCCCTCTTCCCTAACTCCTAGAACCCACTGATGGTTTTTGCTCACTACATAGTTTTTCCTTTTGTAGAATATCATTTTAGTGGAATCATACAGTACGTAGGCTTTTCAGATTGGCTTGTTTTGGTTACTGATATGCATTTAAGCTTCTTCATCTCCTACCACAGTGGTATATTTATTACAATGGATAAACCTAAATGGATACATCATTAATGCCCAAAGTCCATAGTTTACATTAGAGTTCCCTTTTGGTGTTGTACATTCCATGGGGTTTGGAAAATATAAAATGGCATGTATTTACCATTATAATATCTTACAGAGTATTTTAACTGTTCTAGAAATCCTCTGCATTCTGCCCTTTCATCCTGTCCTTTGCACCCCAGTCCTTGACAACCAGTGATCATTTTACCGTCTCCATAGTTTTCCTTTTCCAGAATGTCATATTATTGGAATCACAGAGTATGTAGCCTTTTCAGATTGTTTTTTTTCACTTAGTAATATGCATTTAAAGTTTCTCCATGTCTTTTCATTGCTTGATAGATCATTTCTTTTTAGTGCTAAATAATATTCCATTATCTGGTTGTACCACAGTTTTTTATGCATTCACCTGCTGTAGAACATCTTGGTTGCTTCCAAGTTTTGAACTATGAATAAAGCTGCTTTAAACATCCTTATTCAGGTTTCCGTGTAGACATAAATTTTCAAATCCTATGGGTAAATACCAGGGGTTGCCATTGCTGGATCACATGCTAAGACTATGCTTAGTTGTTTAAGAAACTGCCAAAATGTCTTCCAAAGTGGCTGTACTATTTTGCATTCCCATGAGCAACGAATGAGGGTCCCTGATGCTCCACATCCAAGCCAACATCTAATGTCAGTGTTTCGGGTTTTGGCCATTCTAATAGGTGTGTTGTGGTATCTCATTATTGTTTTAATTTGCAATTTCGTGATGAAATATAATGTGGAGAATCTCTTCATATACGTATTTACCATGTATATTTTTTTTTGATGAGAGGTCTTTTAAGGTATTTTGCCCATTTTTAAATGAGTCTGTTTGTTTTCTTATTGTTGAGTTTTCAGTGTTATTTGTGTATTTTGGATAACAGTCCTGTATCTGATGTGTCTGTTGCAAATATTTTCTCCAAGTCTGTGGATTTTCTTTTCATTCTCTTGACAGTGTTTTTCACACAAGAGAAAATTTTAATTTAATGAAGTCCAGCTTCTCAATTCTTTCTTTCATAGACTGTGCCTCTGGTATTGTATCTAAAAAGTCTATGCCATACCCGAGGTCATCTAGGTTTTTTCCCCAAGTTATCTTCTAGGAGTTTTTATTTAGTTTTGCAATTTACATTTATGGTCATGATCCATTTTGAAGATTGTAAGGTCTGTGTCTAGATTATTTTTTTCTATGTGGACGTCCAGTTATTCCAGCACCACTTGTTGAAAGGCTCTCTGTTTTCTGCCATATTGCCTTTTTTTTCTTCATCAAAGATCAGATGACTGGATTTAAATATGTCTATTTTTGGACCCTCTATCCTATTTTATTTACCTTTTAGACTGTTCTTTCTTCAATAACACACTGTCTCGAATACCATAGATTTATAGTATGTTGAGGTGGGGAGTGTTAGTCTTCTGACTTCGTTCTTCTTTCAATATTGAGTTGGCTACTCTGGGCCTTTTGTGTCTTCAGATAAACTTTACATTCAATTTGTTGATTTCTGCAAAATAACCTACATGGATTATGTGTGAAATTGCATTCAATCTACAGATGAAGTTAACAAGAATTGCTATCTGACAATAATAAGTCTTCCTATCCATTAATA
This sequence comes from Varecia variegata, assembly GCA_028533085.1. Classification (NCBI taxonomy): domain Eukaryota; kingdom Metazoa; phylum Chordata; class Mammalia; order Primates; family Lemuridae; genus Varecia; species Varecia variegata. Next base: position 2,805,434 of record CM052451.1, on the reverse strand, counting down.
TGTAATATCTCCTCATGTATTTAGTTCTTTTTTTAAATAATTTTTTCATCGGTGTTTTGTAGTTTTTCTCATGTAGATCTTATACATATTTTGTTAGATTTATAGCTAAGTACTTCATTTTGGAGGGTGATAATATAAAGGATAGTATGTTTTGAATTTAAAATTTCATTTGTTCATTGCTAATCCCATAGGAAAATGATTGCCTTTTGTACATTTAACCTTGTATCTTGCAAACTTGCTATAATCACTTGTTAGTTCCAAGAGTTTCTTTTCCTTCAGTTCTTTTTGGATTTTCTACATAGATGATTATGTATGCAAATAATGACAGTTTACTTTCTCCTCCCATTTATTATATCTTTATTTCCTTTTATGGTCTTACTGCATTAGCTAGAACTTCCAGTTTGATGTTGAAGCAGGAGTGGTGAGAGAAGGAACATCCTTGCATTGTTTCTCATCTCAGTGGGGAAGTGTCTAATTTCTCACCATTAAGTATTATGTCAGCTGTAGGTTTTTGTTAGATATTCTTTATCTACTTGAAAAAAATGTTCCTGTATTCCTAGTTTGCTGATAGTTTTTTTAAGTCATGAATGCAACTTGGATTTTATTTCTTGAATGCTTTTTCTGTATCTATTGATACTATAAATGTGATTTTTTTTCTTTGCTGATGTGTGATGAATTACATCAACTGATTTTATAATGTTGAACCATTCTTGCATACCTGGGATAAATCTCACCTGGCTGTGGTTATAATTCCTTTTATATGTTGTTGAATTCGATTTGCTAATATTTTGGGGGGGGATTGCATCTATGTTCATGAGAGATATAGTCCGTAGTATCCATTTCTTATAATATCTTTCTCTGATTTTGGTATTAGAGTAATGCTGGCTTGATAGAATGAATTAGGAAACCTTCTACTTCTGTGATCTGAAATAAATTGTAGAAAGTTGGTATAATTTCTTCCTCAAATGCTTGGTAGAATTCAGTAGTAAAACCGTCTGAACAAACTATTATCTTTTAGATCAATTAATAGTAAAAAAAATAAAGTTTTTAGTTTAACTTAATTTCTTCTCTAAGGCATTTCATTTCTTTATATAAATCAGATTTTCTGACCTATATAGTTTTCATTTTCTCTGAAAAACTTATTTTAACATATCTTTGAAAAGCAGGTCTATTGGTTGATAAATGCTCTAAATTTTTGTTTGTCTGAGGAATTCTTTATTTCTTTCTCATTATTGAAAGATAATTTCACAAGATTCCAAACTCTAGATTGGTGATTTTTTTTTTCTGTTAACACAGAAAAAAATACCATACCATCACTTCCTGGTGTCATATCATATCTATATATCTGATGTTCTCTTAGAATACAAAATCTTTTGCTTAAAAATCAAACTGTGGGGGGGGTGGGATATAAAAAAAAATCAAACTGTAAATTAAAAATAAAATCCTAAGCTCCCCCAAATGACTGAACAGACCCCTCTTGTCTAAGGGGACCCCAGAGAAATCTTAAAACTGAGAACCTTGCCATGACAGGACAGGAGGTGAAACACACCTCATTATACCCCCTCCATTTTGCAGTTTAGAAACAACAACTGACCAGCATAAATGTTAAAACAGAGATCACAAAACTGACAGAGCAGACTCTTTTTGGCAGTAAGATACCAAATTATAAACAAGACCTAAGGCCACGCCAGGCAATGGTTAAGTCACATCTGTAGACCATCAGTTTTGCTCAACGCGTCACTTTGACCCAATATATTGTGGCTTGCTCCCATAATCTGGCTCTGACATAGCATCACATGATGATTACCAGATTTCCTTATCTTAACTGAAACATTCCTTTCTGCTAGCTTCAACTTTTCAGACAAAGCATTACTTCTTCCACCAATTGCAAATTGAGAATCTCTGCATCCACCTATGACCTGCTTCAAGATATCCCACCTTTTTAGGCCAAATCAATGTGTAACTTCTAGGTATTGATTTGTGACTTTGCCGGTAACTTCTGCTTCCCTGAAGTGTATAAACCAGTTTACATTCTGACTGCCTTAGAGTCACTTACTCAAAGCTTTTGGGTCTGTGTTTCCATCAGGCTGTGGCCACTCACATTGGCAGAGATAAACCTCTTTGAAATGTTTTACAGGTTGGGTTTTCCATCGACAAAACAAAAGCAAACAAAACAAAACTCGTCCTGGTTAAGGGCATTATTAAGCTAGTAAATGTTTAGCAACTAGCCTGGGGAGGGGAAAAGCCTCATTAGTAGAGCACATACTTCAAGCTACCAACATGAAGTCACTGAATGTGGAGGTGGAAAGAGATGCACACAGTTCAGCTCTGGGAGCTGGTACTAGATGGCTCCAGAACACCAGTGGGGGGGG
>CM052451.1:2791676-2802562 GCA_028533085.1 Varecia variegata | reverse complement strand
CCTAAGTGCACATTTGGGAATAACACCAATTGTGTATTTGACAGAGGCGGGGGGGTGGGAGGAGGGGGATGGGTGTATACCTATATGATGAGTGCAATGTGCACTGTCTGGGGAATGGGCACGCTTGAAGTTCTGACTTGGGGGGGACGGGGGTGGGGGAGGGGATGGGTGTATACCTACAGGAGGAGTGCGATGTGCACTGTCTGGGGAATGGACACGCTTGAGGCTCGGACTCGGGGGATTGAGAGGGACATGGGCAATATATCTATGCAGAACTTTTGTACCCCCATAATAAGCTGAAATAAAAAATATATATATATATAAAAAAAAAAAAAAGATCAGAATCAGACATTCAGGGTCAAACCTATATTCTGGGTTTAGAAGGGATAAGGAAAGAGCAAATCTGTGTGTTTTTGATGTTCACCTCACTGCAGGAGTTGATTTTTGGACTTTTTGTGAATGAAGTATATAGGCAAATAAAAATGTTACTTAGTTACATCTTTGTCCAGTGAGCTTTGGAAATTATTTTATTTATTGGTAACTAGTCTTGCAAAAGAAATAATACTACTTATAAAATGTCTTGACTTTTATTCATGTAGTTGGCAAGCTTTCTTAGTACTTACTTGAGACATTATTTTCAATTTTTTTTAGATGCAGATCAGAAGGCAGCACTCACACATATGCCAGCACGTAAGTGGGTTAGATATGTTTTTAAGATACATGTAGAAAATAAAGAATTAATTGATAAATTACAATTCATTTGTAAATATTTTTCTGAGTATCAATTGGTAAAGCAATGCACTGAAAACCAGACTACTACTATATATTACTAATATATAGTAATTTAGTTTCTAATTAGTTATTCCTTTTTTCATTTAATAAATGTTTATTGGGCCTCTACTACTAAGGAAACAAGAAGTAAAATAGCTGAGTCTAATGAGAGATAGGATATGTATAATTAGCGAAGAAAAAATATATATAGTGCCTAGAAGTTACCCAACGTGGTTATACAGTCATGCGCTACATAATAGCATTTCAGTCAATGACAGACCATATATATGGTGGTGGTCCCACAAGAGTGTAATGGAGCTGAAAAATTGAGTAATGATGTAGCCATCATAACGTCATAGAGCAATGCATTTGAGTCAACTAAAAAGCTTCTGCACAGCTAAGGAAACAATCAACAGAGAAAACAGACAACCTACAGAATGGGAGAAAATATTTGCAAGCTACACATCTAACATTTACAAAGAATTCAAGCAAATCAACAAGAATAAAAACAAACAAACAACCCTATTGAAAAGTGGGCAAAAGACATGAACAGAAGCTTCTCAAAAGAAGAAAGACAAATGTCCAATAAATACATGAAAAACAATCAACATCATTAATCATCAGGAAAATGCAAATTAAAAACCCAATGAGATATCACCTTACCCCAGTTAGAATGTCTTTTATTAAAAATCCCCTAAACAATAGGTGATGGCGTGGATGCAGGAGAAAATAATGCTTATACACTGTTGGTGGGATTGCAAATTAGTACCACCTCTATGGAAAACAGTATGGAGAAACCTCAAAGACCTAAAAGTAGACCTACCATTTCATCTAGCAATCCCACTATTGTGTATTTACCCAAAGGAGAAGACTTCATCAAAAAGACACCTGCACTTGAATGTTTGTTGGAGCAAAAAGCACAATTGCAAAGATGTGGAATCAACCCAAGTGCCCATCAATTCATGAGTAGATTAATAAAATGTGGTATATGCATACCATGGAATACTACTCAGCCATAAAAAAACATGAATTAATACCTTTTGCAACAATCTGGATGGAAGTGGAGACCATTCTCTTAAGTGAAGTTTTCCGAGAATGGAAAAACACACACCACATGTAATCGCTATTAAGTTGGAACTAACCGATGAGCACATATTTGCACAGAGGGAAGTAAAACTCAGTGGAAATCAACCAGTGGGCAGGGGCAGGAGGGGAGGAGGTAAAAACTTACCTAATGGGTACAATGAACACTATTTGGGTGATGGGCACACTTATAGCTGGGAGTCAAGCAAGCATTACAAAAGCTATTGATGTACCCATTTAATATTTTGAAATAAAGTATAGCACATAATTCTGTATAGTATATGATACATGAAAATGATAGTAACTATGTTTCTGGTTTACATGTTTACTATACTATACTTTCTATCATTATTTTAGAGTGTACTCCTATTTATTGAAAAAAGCTAATTGTAAAACAGCCTCACCCAGGTCCTTCAGGCGGTATTCCAGAAGAAGACATTGTTATCACAGTAGATGACAGCTCCATGTATTATTGGCCCTGGAGACCTTTCACTAGGACAAGATGTAGAGGTTGAAGGCAGTGATATTTACTATCTTGACCCTGTGTAGGCCTAGGCTAAACTGTGTGTCTTAGTTTTTATTTTTAATAAAAACATTTAAAGGAAAAAACATAAAAAATTTTCAAAAGGGAAAAAAACCTTCTAGAATAAGGATATAAAGATAGAAAATATTTTTGTGCAGCTATATGACTTTGTGTTTTCAGCTAAGTGTTATTAAAAAGAGTCAAAAAGTGAAAAAAATTAAATGTATTAAAGTAAAAACTTTACAGTTGGCTAAGGTTAATTTTTTATTGAAGAAAGAAAAATATTTTTGAATGAATTTAGTGCAGCTTTAGTATATAGTATTTACAAATTCTACAGTAGTATACAGTGATATCCTAGGCCTTCACATTCACTCCCCACTCACTCACTGACTCACCCAGAGCAATTTCTAGTCCTGCAAGCTCCATCCATGGGAAGTGCCCTAATACAGGTGTGCCATTTTTTTTATCCTTTATACTGTGATTTTTCCTGTACCTTTTCTGTGTTTAGATATACAAATACCTACCATTGTGTTACAATTTCCTACAGTATTCAGTACAGTAACATTCTGTACATGTTTGTAGCCTAGGAGCAATAGGCTATACCATATAGCCTAGGTGTGTAGTAGGCTGTACCATCCAGGTTTAAGTATATTCTGTGATGTTTGCACAATGACCAAATCACCTAACGATGCATTTCTTATAATGTATCCCCATCGCTAAGCAACTCATGACTGTATTAGCACACTTCTTGGGTAAATAAGCAAATGCATGAAATTTTATAGATTAGGACAGAGCTCATGAGTCTAGATGTATACATTTCTATAATAATTATGGATTGGGGAGAACTAACTACATTGACCTAATTGTTCTTTTATTTTTGTCATCACTAAGAAGCATTTTGTCACTATTCATGTTTCTTAACTGTAAACTTAGTTCTCACTGTCTGTTTCAACTCACTGTCTCAACATACTGTGAAGCAGACTCAGTATTCTCTTTCAGTGTGAGTATCCTTGTCTTTCTTCAATTTTAGAAATGTCTTGTCTCTTCAAATATTGACTCTCCCCCATTCCAAATCTTCTGTGTCTCAATTCCTTCATGTTTATTTTTTTACTTGTCTTTTATATGTTATTATTCTGTTTATCTAGTTTTTGGGTGATTTCCCTAAACAATTTAAAAATAAGCAAAATCTTTTTTCAGCTTGGTTATTTATTCTTTAATGAATTCTGTTCCTTCTTTACCCTCTATGAAAATTCTAAGGATTCTTTTCAAAAGTTTTTCTACTATCTCTATTTTTTTAGATTGCTTTGGCTGTTGACATTGTCTCTTATTGGCTTTTTTCTTTGTAAGGTTATGTTAAGTGGCAATGATTGTCTCATGAGAATTCTGAATACCCTGATTTTCAGAAGCCTCCTTGTGGAGGTTATGTTTTGCCCTCCTATGTAATAAATTTTACAGTTGTTACACTGGAGATATAGATTTCAAGGGAAGCATGAACTGATGTTCTGATCCTGTACTGGGTAAAGGCTTAAGGCTTATAATTCTTTATGTGATGTTTCTTCCATCCAAATCCCTAAGCCAATTTAAATGCCTAGGGTTCCTGTTTCTCTAGGTGTTCATTTTCCATATATACTTCTGAAGAAGCAAATTCCCTGACGCATCTCAATGTCTAGTGGAAACAAGTTTTACTGTCCCCCTCTCATAGATGGCATGGTCTTTCGTGGCTCCCAGGTTTAGGGAAGGAGGTCAGCTCTAGCTTTCCAGGAGGTTTCAAATCCTGATAAGCTAATGTGTATAATTGGTTCATGTACTCCTGGAGTCATTCAGCTTGTTTCTACTTGCCTTTTGCATTTTCGATTTTTCTAAACTATTACTGGAAATGTCCCTTTCTTTCTTAAAATTTTAGTTAGCATTTTGGGTTATTTTTTCACCATTTCTCTATGTGTGGGATAGGAGGAGAAATTATCCCATCAACCCAATGAGATTGCTTGATTATTGGATATTAGTGTGGGTTTTATTTTATTTTATTTTACTTTTGGGGCATTATATTTTTAATTATTATTATTATTTTTTCTGTAGATTTAGGGTGTAGAAGTGGTTTTATGATACATGGATGAATGGTATAGTGGTGAAGTCATGGATTTTAGTGTACCCATTACTCAAATAATATAGATTGTATGCAATAGGTAATTTTTGACCCCTCAGCCAACTTCTGAGTTTCCAAGTCCATTATACCACTCTGTATTACCATGTGTACCCATTGTTTAGCTCCCATTTATAAGTTAGTCAATGCAATATTTGTTTTTCCATTTGTGAGATACTTCACTTAGGATTATGGCTCCCAGTTCCATCCAAGTTGCTGTGAAAACACTATTTCATCCTTTTTTATGACTGAGTGGTATTCCATGATGTATATATATCACATTTTATTTATACACTTATCAGTTGGTGAGCACTTAGGTTGATTCCATATCTTTGCAATTGTGAATTGTGCTATGATAAACATAGGAGTGCATGTGTCTTTTTGATATAATGACTTCTTTTCCTTTGGGTAGATACACAGTAGTGGAATTGCTGGATTGAATGGTAGGTCTACTTTTAGTTCTTTGAGGTATCTCCATACTGTTTTCCATAAACATTATACTAATTTACATTCTCACCAACACTGTACAAGCATTCCTTTTTTACCACATCTATACCAACATCTATTGTTTTTTGACTTTTTAAAAATGGCCATTCTAACAGGGGTAAGGTGGTACCTCATTGTGGTTTTAATTTGTATTTCCCTGATGATTAGTGTTGTGCATTTTTTCATGTTTGTTGGCCATTTGCATATCTTCTTTTGAAAATGTCTGTTCATGTCTATTGCCCACTTTTTAATGGGATTATTTGCTTTTTTTCTGGCTGATATGTTTGAGTTCCTTGGTGATTCTGGATATCAGTCCTTTGTCAGATAGTTTGTGAATATTTTCCCATTCCATAGATTGTCTATTTACTTTGTTGGTTATTTCTTTTGCAGTGCAGAAACTTTTTAGTCTAATTAAGTTCCATTTATTTATTTTTATTTTTGTTGTTTTTGCTTTTGGAGTTTTAGTCATAAATTCTTTGCATAGGCCAATGTTCTGAAGAGTTTTTCCTAAGTTTTCTTATGGAAATTTTATGGTGTCAGGTCTTATATTTAAGTCTTTAATCCAGCTTGAGTTAATTTTTGTGTATTGTAAGAGACAGTGATCTAGTTTCATTCTTTTGTGTGTGGCTCTCCAATTTTTCCAGCAACATTTGTTAAATAGAGGGGTCATTTCTCCAGTGTATTTTTTGTCTGCTTTGTTAACAATCAGTTGGTTTTGGGGGTTTAGTTTTATTTCTGGATTCTGTAGTCTATTCAGTTTTATCTATATGTCTATACTGGTACCATCGTATCTTGGTTATTATCACCTTTCAGTATGATTTGAATTTTGGTAATGTCATGCCTCCAGGTTTGTTATTTTTGCTTAGGATTGCTTTGGCTATTCAGGCTCTTTTTTGATTCCATATGAATTTTAGGATTTTTTTTCTAATTCTGTGAAAAATGATGTTGGTGTTTTGATGGGAATTGCATTGAATCTGTAAATCACTTATGGGTAATATAGACATTCTAACGATATTGGTTCTTCCAAGGCATGAGCATGGAATGTTTTTCTATTTGTTTGTGTCATCTGTGATTTCTTTCATTACTGTTTTGCAGTTCTCCTTCTAGAGATCTTTCACATCCTTTGTTAAGTATATTCCTAGATGTTTCATTTATTTATTTATTTATTTATTTAATTTCAGCATATTATGGGGGTATAAATGTTTAGGTTACGTACCCCAAGGTTACGTGCCCTTGCCCCATTCCTGCTTCCCCGAGTCCAAGATTCTAGCGTGTCCATCCCCCAGACGGTGTGTATCGCACTCATTATGTATGTATATACCAATTCCCTTCCCCCCTCCCATCAGTCCGACGCCCAATAAATACTATTCCTATATGTGCACTTAGGTGTTGATCAGTGAAACCAATTTGATGGTGAGTACATGTGGTGCTTATTTTTCCATTCTTGGGATACTTCACATAGTAGAATGGGTTCCAGCTCTATCCAGGAAAATGCAAGAGGTGCTATATCACCATTGTTTCTTATAGCTGAGTAGTACTCCATGGTATACATATACCACATTTTATTAATCCACTCATGTATTGATGGGCACTTGGGTTGTTTCCACATCTTTGCAATTGTGAATTGTGCTGCTATAAACATTTGAGTGCAGATGTGTTTTTTACAGAATGTCTTTTGTTCTTTTGGATAGATGCCCAGTAATGGGATTGCTGGATCTAATGGTAGGTCTACTTGCATCTCTTTGAGGTATCTCCATATTGCTTTCCAGAGAGGTTGCACTAGTTTGCAGTCCCACCAGCAGTGTATGAGTGTTCCTATCTCTCTGCAGCCACGCCAACATTTGTTGTTTTGGGACTTTTTGATAAAGGCAATTCTCACTGGGGATAAGTGTTCTCTCATTGAGGTTTTGATTTGCATTTTCCTGATGATTAGAGATTTTGAGCATTTTTTCATATGTTTGTTGGCCATAGGTCTATCTACTTTTGAAAAGATTCTGTTCATGTCCTTTGCCCACTTTTTGATAGGGTTGTTTGATTTTTTCTTGCTGATTTTGCAGTTATTGTAAATGGTATTGAGTTGAGTTGATTATCAGTTATCTGTTATTAATGTATAGAAATGCTATTGATTTGTGTACATTAATTTTATAACCTGAGACTTTACCGAATTTATTTATCGATTCTTGGAGTCTTTTGGAGGAATCTTTCAGGTTTTCTAGATATAAGATCATATCATCAGCAAACAGGGATAGTTTGACCTTCTCTTTTCCAATTTGGATGCTTTTTATTTCTTCCTCTTACCTTACTGCTTTGGCTAGGACTTTTAGTACTATGTTTAGTAGAAGTGGGGAAAGTAGAGATCCTTGTCTTGTTACACTACTTAGGAGGAATGCTTTCAAATTTACCCCATTTGGTATGATGTTGGTGGTGCATTTGTCATATATGACTTTGGTTATTTTGAGGTGTGTTCTTTCTATGCCTAGTATGTAAGGGTTTTTATCATGAAGGGGTGCTGGGTTTTATCAAATGCTTTTTTTGCATTTATTGAGATGATCATGTTTTTTGTTTTTAATTCTTTTTATACCATTCTTGCATGCCTGGATGATTCCCACTTGATTGTGGTGAATTATTTTTTTATGTGCTGTCAGATTTGTTTTGCTTGTAATTTGTTGAGGATGTTTGCATCTATGTTTATGAGGGATATTAGTCTGTAGTTTTCTTTTTTTGTTGTGTATAGTGTGAGTTTTAAATCAGAATCTGTAGTAATTTATTTATCAATGGAGAAAACACTACATTGGAACATGAAGGCCAGAATCAGGCATTTAAAATCAAGTATATAGTTTGTGCTGGAAAATGAAAGGGAGAAAAATAAATCTCTGTTTTCTAGTTTCTCTCCCTAGTTGGGGATTTGAAATTTAGACTCTTTATGGCCAAGGTATATGAATAAGTAAGACTTTCAGTTGTTTTCATACACTAATTTAGTAATATTTTGAAATTATTCATTAATGTTGATTATTGGTATAAAAGAATTAATGCAGGTTATAAAATGATATGACATTCATTCATTTATTTGGAGACACTTTTTTTAGTATTAAGTTGGAAGCCTTATTTTTTTACTCTCATTTAGAACCAGATCAGAAGGTGGCAGCCAAGCAGATACTACCAGGTAAGTAAATTAGCAAGTATTTCTTATAATAAGTGTGTGTTAAAAATCAAAATGAACAAATTGATAATTGACAATTCATTGCTATGATTGAGAAGTCACAATTGGTAAAGTACAGCACCTCAAAACAGCCTGTTAGTATTTGCCAATCTAGTAACTAGTGAGTATTTGTCTAAATAAATCAATCTCTTCTTTCTTTCAGTTTATTTAATGTATGTTGGGAGTTTATTTTTGGGAAACAAAGTAAGACATGATTGGTAAAATGTTAAGGAGCTAACTCATAAATAGGATCTTTTTGTATTCTTTATCTTGGGGTACACAAAGGGGAAGTTTACTTCTTTGATTGGAAAAAAGTTCACTCATTATCTCTTCAATTATTGACTCTTCCAATTCCTTCTCTTTTCTCTATTGGAAATGTCTATATTTAGCAGGGTCTTCACATTTTAGCCTCAATGTTTCTTAACTGGGCTGTTCATATACTATGGTTTTTCACCTCTCTGACATTATTTGATTTCCTCCTATCAGTTTCCAAATTATCCATCCACTTAACAACTATCATTTTCTTGCCTTGATCTGTGTGGAGATCCTAGACATTTCTATTTTAAAGGTTTTTATATTATCTGTTGATCTTGATGTGTGAATTTTTTTAAATTTTACTATACTGTGGCTGTAGACATTAACATACAGTAGTTTGTAATTTTAGATTTGCGAGCTCATCCTCAGAGGCAATGGTTGTTCTCATGGGAATGCTGCCTGCCCTGAGTTGTAGAGGCGAACGCTGGGAGGAGGAGGGTGTTTCAGGTTTGTCTCTCCTGGAGTATTAATGTTGTAATATTTTCTATACTTTCTGGTTCAGACTTGTGGGTAGTGGACTTGAGCAGTTGAGGTCCTGCTGTATGACACGGTACAGGCCTGGGGCTCCTGCATCTCTAAGTGATCCTTTCTGTTCCACATGGCTGGGACAATCTGCCTGTTGCATTCTCAAGTCCAGTGATTATACCTTTTATTATCTCCACTCACGATGACCAGACTTGGAGAATCAGCTTCATTCCAGCTTTCCACAACATAAAGATCCATGCCCTCATTCCTTCCAAGTCAGGCTTATGAAAATTGCATCTTTTAGGGCATAAGTAATTCTGCTTTAGTTACTACTTTCCCTCTAAGCTTCTAATGTACTTATTTTTTTACTGATAGAAGAAAAAGCCTTTTCTGGCCATCACTCTCAGTTATGTATTACTTTTTTGTGCTATTCAGCATTTTTGTCTTTGTGGAATAGAAAGGGAAGCTGTAATTTACAAAATGTGGTAATTTGTATATCAACAAATAAAAAGCTAACTTGGAGCCTGAATGACAGATTTAGAAATTTAGGGTCAAATTTATATTCAATGCTTAAAAATGATGAGAAAAAATTCTCTGCTATTGATTTCCCTTTGGAGAATTTAAATTTTATACTATACACTGCACTTGGTGTTTGGATAAATAAGAATGCTATTTATTTGCATGCCCTAAGTGTTTAAAGAGTTAGTTTTGGTATAAAATCGTCTGCTTTTAATTTTCAAAGTAGGCAAATTTCTTAATATTACCTTTCAGACATTGTTTTTATTTCTTTTAGATCCAAGTCCAAAGATAGTGCCCAAGGAAATACCAGCAGGTAAACAATTTATGAAGTATTACCTATAAATAAATATGTTGAAAACTAAGAATGAAAAAGTTGATAATTCACAGCTAATTGCTCAGTAGTTTTTGAGCGGCCACAGTTGATAAAGTCTGCACCAAAACTAGTATATTAATATTCCCTATTCCAGGAATAAGTGTTAAACTCAATTAATCTTTTTTCTTCAGTTGACTAATTTTTTGATTGCCTACTCTTGTGATACATAGGAAAAAAACTAGTGACATTTAATAAGAAACAAGATACTTATAATCAGTTTGTAAAAATAACTCATAAGCTGAACATTTTTGCATCCTTTATGCTGGGATACACAAAGAGAAATATTACTTCTTTCTTTGGATTGTATTTATACCCCCAAACTCAATATGAACAACTGAGTGTACTCAGGAGGGGTTTATTTAAGAGGCAGTATCATAAACACACTAAAATTCTACAGTTCCGATAGGGCTTCAACATCCCACAATTGTGTCAACAAGAGTTCTCTGCATTCTTTTTAAGTTTTTAGCTTCCCATGCTTCACAGTTGTGGCTTTGTGACTCTTATGAAACTATCAAATATTTACTAGTCTGTTCATCTTTCTTTCTTCCTTGTAGTGTTTTCGTTTTCTTCTGTTGTCTAGTATTTTTCCTTAAAGTGACCCCTTTTAGTTACATTCAACCCACTGCTATTGCAGAATATCCTTTATACCCACAATTTAAGTTTTGTAGGCTACACCACAACACCACAACATTGTATAGTTTTTGTCTTCCCTGATGAAGTCACTCCCTTCATTAGGAAAGCTATAGTATTTCCGTATCTAGTATTCTCCTTGTTGTTCTTGGATGTCTCCTAACATAGTCACCCTTTTAGAGACATTAGTTACTTTCTCCAAGGTAAGTATGAGAAAAAATAGCTGATTTTCTTTGTCGTCTCCACTGTCACTGTCACCAAGGGAGTTGTGATAGAGTGCTCAAACACCAATTCTCCTAAACTTTTGCTCACCTAGAAGCATTACCCCCCTTTATACTCTGAAATCACTTGAGGGTAATGACCATGTTTAGTTTGCTGACCT
>CM052451.1:2771895-2791576 GCA_028533085.1 Varecia variegata | reverse complement strand
ATAATTTGCAGTGTCAACCCCTAAGTCTAGCCTTGTGTTTGGCATACACCAGAAAGGCATTCTTTGATTATTCTTTCATTTAAATTTAATAGGCTAAGCAGACATACTTGAGGTGCCTTACTATTATAACACTTAGTGTATTTTCTTTTATCTCTGTTCTTTTTACGTTGTTATTGTTGTTGTTATTTTTCTGTTGGAAAGCCAGTGGAGGATGTTGGTAGAGCCAACTCCTTGGGTAATCAGAACAAGAGTTTTTTTTTAAAGCCAGAAATTTTATGGGTATATATGACAGTAGGCTCACTAGTCTATATATACAAATCCCTTTATTGGCTTTGAGGAGAATGAACTATATTTAAATAGGAATTTTTCATGGCCAGAGTAGTAGGAAAAATCAACTGTAAGTTTTGAAGGTATAAAATAGAAGAGGTAGGGAAAGGATGGGAAGGGTAAAATGATGCTACTGTTATCACTGAATTCTCTCACTAATCTTACTAACTGTAGTATTTATCTGTGAATTAATCTTGATTAATATGTCTTCAATTCATTCTTTTCTCTACCATTCTTTTAGTTGGGGGATAAAAATCTGTGGCTATAAAGAACACAAAAGAGGCCCAAGAATTTTGATTTTGAATTGGTAATAATTAGTAGAAAAATAGAAATTTGGCAAATATTTCTTTTTTTAACACAACTTTGAAAGGAAAGTGGCAAAAATTGCTGTAAAAATAAATATGACATAACTTTGAAAGATTGAATTGTATCAACCTAAAAATGTTATTTCCTTATATATTTAGATCTGAATCACAGGAAAGCACCCAAACACTTAGCAGTAGGTAAGTGTATTAGGAGGTGTTTCTTAAAATAAATCTATGTTCGAAATTAAATGAAATTGATAATCTACAGTTAATTCCTAAGTATTGATTGGGTAAATGAATTGGTAAAGTGCTACACCAATAAATAACCTACCAATCTTTACTAACCTTGTTATTAATGAATATTTAAATTACTTAGTCTGTTTTTTCTTCAGTTTAGTAAAGTTCCCTTAAATTTGTTGAGAACTTACTCTTGTTGATAGAATGGAATGAAAGAGTTGCACCCAGTAAGATATAAGATCTGTAAATTAGTTGTAAAACAAATTCATAATCAGGGCCATTAGGCACTGTAGGCATAATGCCTTAGTGCTATGAGTTTTTAAGAGCCCAGAAAAACTGTTTATAGCATGAAAAACAAAAAATAATTGGCTGCAATGTATGGAAAAAAGTAAAATTAATATGGGTTTCAATTTCTAAGAAAAAGTAAAAATATTAATTGTTATATTCATAAACATTTCATTAAATCTGAAAAAATGTTAAATTTTCTCATTTGCAAGTACTTCTGATTAAATATTTTGGTTTCTCAGAAATCACAAAGAATCATGAAGTATATAAGTTACTCATGCCCAAATAATTTCATAAGCAAACTTTACCATTCTTTCAATAATTCTTTTTTCTGCCAAATGAATTTTTCACATGGCAGTACTCCAACTATCTGTACGCACTGCAGTGGAAGAGAAGTAGCTATCAGTACCTTGAGCGTGTGTGCTTTTGTTTTCTTCCACAGTGACTAGTAATTCCCTTGGAAGGCAATGGACACTGAGAAATGAAAATTCTGCTTTTCCTCCTGTGGTCATAGCTGAAGGAAACAATAAACCAAGCGAAGACCAGTTTATGTGCCTAAGTGTCTGTTTTTCTCTCTACCTTCTCTCCCTCAGAATGCAGCCCCTAGGGTTGTGGTTCCACCACTTCAAGGCCCTTAACAGAAAACATCCAAAGCCCTTAACAGAAAACATCCAAACTCAGGAATCTCCATCCCCACTTGACTCCCTGAGCTCTTCCCACTCTTGCTCTCGCCCCTTCCCCCATGACACCCCCTTTTGGTTGACTGCCTGGGGCCCCAGATGCATCAGGTCCTTGCTGAGCCTTACTCAGGACCAGCTGTGGACAGTGGGCCATGTTCCTCCTGTTCCTGCTCAACGGGCTTGGCTGGCTGCAGGTAGTTTAGTAAATCCAGATGTTTGCCCTCCTCATCTTCCTCATGACCACAGCCTGGGCTTCTGTGGGGACACTGTGTTTGCTTCAGGGATTATACCTTCCCATCCGGGCCTCTCCCTCTATCCCTCACTTTTCCCTTGGCCCTTGGCTGGGTGGCCCACAGGGTCAAGCCCAGAAGACAGAGAGGCAGCTTCTGAAGGACTCAGAGAGCTTGAGTTCTGGTCTTAGGAGCAAAGATTGGCCCTTTTTCAGAGTTTGGTATGAGAATTTATAGAATGAATTAGAAAAAGATTCTCTCATTTTCCTTTTCTGAAAGTTTATGTAAAATTGTTTAGATCTTCAATTAACTGTTTGGCAAAATTCACCAATGAAGCACTGTGGGACTAGAGATTTCTGGGGGAAAATTTAATTACAGATTCAATTGCTTTAACAGAGGAATATTGAAACTTTCCAAATATTCTTGTGATGGTTTTGTTCAAATATTATATTTTTCTAAAAGTTTATCAATTTCATATGATGGTCAGGCTTGTGGCATAAAGTTGTTCATAATATCTTTTTCTTCATATCTATAGGCACTATAGTTATGTCCCCTCTTTCATTGCTGATAATAGTAATACTTGTTTTTTCTCTGATTAGTCTTGTGAAGAGTTTATCTATTTAATTATTTTACTAATCTCTCTGGGGCACCTCTTGGCTCTGTTGTTTTTCTCTATTGCATTACTGTTCTCTACTCCATTGGTTGCACTTTTTATTAATTTGCTCTTTTCCTAGGTTCTTGAGATGAAAATTTAGATCACTGATTTTAAATCTTCTTTTCTAAAGCATCTGAAAGGATGCTAATCAGCTCAATCAGGAATGAAAATGGAGAAATTACAACTGATACAATGGAAATAAAAAATATCATCTCTGTATACTATAAAAATCTCTATGCACATATACTTGAAAACATGGAGGAAATGGACAAATTCTTAGAAACACACAGTCTCCCTAGACTCAATCAAGAAGAAGAAGAATTTCTGAACAGACCAATATCAGGTACTGAAATTGAGGCAGAAATAAAAAACCTTCCTAAAAGAAAACTCCTGGACCAGATGGTTTCACACCTGAATTTTACCAGACCTACAAAGAAGAACTGGTGCCTATCCTGCAAAAATTATTCCACAACATCGAGAAGGAAGGTATCCTTCCCCAACACATTTTATGAAGCCAACATCACCCTGATACCCAAAGCCAGGAAAAAACTCAACAAAAAAAGAAAGCTACAGAACAATATCCCTTATGAATATAGAGGCTAAAATTCTCAATAAAATCCTAGCAAATTGGATTCAGCTGCTCATCAAAAAAATTATCCACTTGATGGAGCAGTAGGACGTCAGGTAGGACATCCAGTGCCAGCAGGAGCACTGGCACGCGGAGCACAAGCGCACCTGCCGCCGGAAGAGATGAGGGGGCCCCGCGGGGCCGCCCCCGTGATCGCGCTTCCCAGACACAGCGGTTTTTGTTTCCAAGAAGCCAAAATTGGTTAAAATTTGCTTCCCATTTTGCACCAGCCTTTAAACACTTTTTGTGAAGAAATTTTGCGCAGTAGTTTAAAGTCTTTTGTTAATGCTCCTCCGGAGTTTTTCAGGGGGTAAAAGTAACACCAGTGGAGGGTATTATTTTAAATAAATTTTAATTGAGAATTTGTTGCATTTTCAGCAAATTTTAAAACATTTTTAGGTTTTACAGAGATTTTAACCTTTCAACAACAGACCTTTCAAAAAAAAACAACAACAGGTGAATACAAGTGAGTGAGTTTAACAAAGAAACATTTAGGATAGATCTGAATGTAAGAACTACAGAACTGTTTCAGAAATAAAACATACTACCTTGAAAAAAAAAAAATTATCCATCATGACCAAGTGGGCTTCATCCCAGAGATGGAGGGATGGTTCAACATATGCAAATCTATAAATGTAATTCACCACATAAACAGAAATAAAAACAAAGACCATATGATCCTCTCAATAGATACAGAAAAAGCATTCAACAAAATTCAGCGCCCTTTTATGATAAGAACTCCTAACAAAATAGGCATAGAAGAGAATTACCTCAAAATGATAAAAGCCATATATGACCTCATATTTAGGAAACCCCAAAGATTTTGCCAAGAGACTACTGGAAATAAGTAAGTTCAGGAAAGTCTCAGGTTACAAAGCCAATGTACACAAATCAGTGGCATTCATATATGCCAACAACAGTCAAACTGAGTACCAAATCAAAGACTCAATACTTTCCACAATAGCAACAAAGAAAATGAAATACCTAGGCCTATATTTAACTAAAGATGTGAAAGACCTCTATAGGGAGAACTATGAAACACTGAGGAAGGAGATAGCAGAGGATGTAAACAGATGGAAAACCATACCATGCTCGTGGATGGGCAGAATCAACATTGTCAAAATGTCTATACTATCCAAAGTGATCTACAGATTCAATGCAATCCCTATTAAAATACCAACATCATTTTTCACAGATATAGAAAAAATAGTTTTACACTTCGTGTGGAACCAGAGAAGATCCTATATAGCAAAAGCAATCTTAGGCAAAAAGAACAAATTGGGAGGCATCAATTTACCAGACTTAAAACTATATTACAAGGCGATTGTAACTAAAACAGCATGGTACTGGCACAAGAACAGGGACATAGACCAATGGAACAGAACTGAGAACCCAGATATAAAACCATTCTCATATAGCCATCTAATCTTTGACAAAGCAGACAAAAACATACACTTGGGAAAAGAATCCTTATTCAATAAATGGTGCTGGGAAAACTGGATAGCCACATGTAGAAGACTGAAACAGTATCCACACCTTTCACCTCTCACAAAAATCAACTCACAGTGGATAACAGACTTCAACCTAAGGTGTGAAACTATAAGAATTCTAGAAGAAAACATTGGAAATACTCTTATAGACATTGGCCTAGACAAAGAATTTATGAAGACCCCAAAGGCAATCACAGCAACAACAAAAATAAATAAATGGGACCTGATCAAATTAAAAAGCTTCTGCACAGCCAAAGAAACTGTCACAAGAGTGAACAGACAAGCTACAGAATGGGAGAAAATATATGCATATTACATATCTGATCAAGGGCTGATAACTAGAATCTATTTAGAACTCTGGAAAATCAACAAGAAAAAATCAAACAACCCTATCAAAAAGTGGGCAAAGGACATGAACAGAATCTTTTCAAAAGTAGATAGACCTATGGCCAACAAACATATGAAAAAATGCTCAACATCTCTAATCATCAGGGAAATGCAAATCAAAACCTCAATGAGATATCACTTATGTCCAACGAGAGTGGCCTTTATCAAAATGTCCCAAAACAACAAATGTTGGGTATGGACATGGAGAGATAGGAACACTCATACACTGCTGGTTGGACTGCCAACTACTACAACCTCTGTGGAAAGCAATATGGAGATACCTCAAAGAGATACAAATAGATCTACCATTTGATCCAGCAATCCCATTACTGGGCATCTACCCAAAAGAACAAAAGACATTCTATAAAAAAGACATCTGCACTCGAATGTTTATAGCAGCACAATTCACAATTGCAAAGATGTGGAAACAACCCAAATGCCCATCAATACATGAATAGATTAAGAAAATGTGGTATATGGATACCATGGAGTACTACTCAGCAATATAAAAAAATGAACTACCTACTCTATTATCCTTGATGGAGCTGGAGCCCATTCTTCTAAGTGAAATATTGCAAGAATAGAAAAACAAACACCACATGTACTCACCATTAAATTGGTACTAATTGATCAACACTAATGTGCCCATATGGGAAGTAACATTCATCGGATGTTGGGTAGGTGGGAATGGTGACGAGGGGATGGGTAAATGCACACCTATTCAATGGACTTCATGCTCTCTGGGGGATGGGCATGGTTGTTGGACATTGCAAAGGCAATTTATGTAGCCAAGCATTTGTACCCCTGTAATACTGTGAGATTAAAATAAAATAAAATAAAAGTGTAACTGAATGTAAGGGGCCATCTACACTACACTTTTAATTAACAAATATAAAAATTAAAAAATATATTAAAAATATACATTGTTTTACTTTTTTAAAATCTAAAAAATTGTCAATTTTTATATACATCTGGTTCCAAGGATTTTAGGTAAGGGATCGTGTTCCTGTAGTGATATTTGTAAAATGTAAACACAGTTACCTTGCTCAGCACTTCAAATGCACAGTTTCTTTTTTTATAGTTAACAATAATTTATTATATATTTCAATATAGGTAGAAGAAAAGATTTGGAATGTTCGAGACACAAAGAAATAATCAATGTTTGTGATGATACATATCCCAATTACCCTGATTTGATCATTACACATTATATACATATATCAAAATATCACAACTGCACCAGAAACACATACAATTATTATGTATCAATAAAATTTTTTTTCAAAAAACCATGTAAATTCTTCTTGTAGTTGTTTCTTTTTGTTTTAAATCATGGTGCTTTCCCATATTAGTGACTTTCTACTGAGTGTTGTTTTGATGTTAACATTAGTGGAACAATCTAATTTACATATGAATCTTTGGGAACAATAACCCTCATTCATTAATGTTTTTTAGTTGGCTTAATTTTGATTTTCAAACATTGTATCCTATTGCCAAAGCCAGGAAAGGACTAAACAAGTAAAAAAAACTGCACAGTTTCTTGACTCTGTAAATTTATATCTTTTGGAAAATTTAGAAATTTCCAGGCATTGTTTTTTCAGTGACACCCTCTTTCTCACCTCTTCTTTTTTTTTATTTCAATGACAAAGGTGTTAATAACTTTTTTTATAGTCCCACAAGCTTCTGGGTGATCTGATTATTTTTATTTTTTTCAGTCTATTTTATCTGTGTTGTTCAGAGTGGGTAATTTATACTCGTCTATGTTCAGTTCATCAATTCTTTCCTATGTTTTCTCCATTCTGCTGTTGAGATCATCCATTCAGTTTTTAAATTTGGTATTAAGTTCTAAAATTTTCATTTGGTTCTTCCTTATATCTTCTATTTGTTTGCTCAGACATTCTATTTCTTCACTGGTTTTGAGTGGGTTCTCAATTGACCATTGAAGCATTTTTATGATAATTTCTTTAAAATAGTTGTCAAATAATTCCAATATCTGTGTCATCTTTGTGTTACGTCTGTTGTCTTTTATCAGGCAGGTGAGATTTTCCTCCTTTTTGTTTGATATTTTGGTTATTATGAGACTTTGGGTCTTATTTAAATTTTTTGTTTTAGTGGGGCTCCTTTGACTCTGCACTGGTGGAGGAAGGGGTGTGCCAACTTATTAGTGGCAGGTGAGAGTGAAAGTCCAGATTTCCTGTTCAGCTGCCTGGATGCCTTGTGTGGAGGGTGTCTGGTTACTGCTATGCAGAGGTAGAATTTCAGAACTCCCACGATGCCTCAGCTGATACCTCACTGCCTGGCAGGGAAAGAGGGACACCTTATTACTGTTCCTCATGTGGCCTGTAAAATCACTATGGTGGGGTGAAGCCTCATTATAGTTAGATGGTGGTGAACACTCCAGCTTCCAAGTAGCCTCCACTGGCTTTGTGTGGTTATGAAAGTCCTAACTCCACTTGGTGCTCTCTGATGCCACCCTGTTGCGTTGGGAAGAGAGGTGCCTCCTTAGAGCCAGGCAGGGGTGGAAGACTAGGCTTCCTACTTTGTCTTTGCTGATGGGATGGGATAGGGTTATTCTTTTTCCAGTGGTGTTGACTGTAGTAGAGAAGTTGTATTTAGTTTTCTTTCTTGATAGATTGACTCTTTCTTGGTCCTTTCTCTAGAGAAAGGAGGCTTTTCTTTGGGATTATTTTGTCTACTCCTCTTGGAGTTTCTGAGTTGTTTAGCCTCTCCAACACACAGTCTGGAATACATGAGTCAAAAAGAAAACTCAAGGAACTCATTGCCATGTTGTTCTTTCAGTCCTGAGATCCCTAGCCAGTCCACCTTTTCTCTTTACCTTTCAAAGTGCTCTTTATTTTTAGATATAATGCCCATGGCTTTTATCTATATTTACTGGTAGGAACACAGCAAAGTGCAGCTACTCCATTGAGGCCCCAAACTGAAGATATCACTCATTTTTAAAAAATGTTTGAGATATAATTTAAAATTATTTGGTACCAATGAAATACATAAAGTTTATAAATGTGCAGTTTTTAAATGGGATTTATAAAAACATATGACCTACTGTGGCAGACTGCCTCTAAAATGGCTTCATATTTCTAGTTACAGAAAAAGTCAAGGAAATACGTTCCATTTTATTCATTCTCCTAGTCATAACAAAAACTTTGGGGAAAATATATTTCAACTATCAAAAGACTCTGAAAGGTGAAGAAAGGAAAGCAGATTGGTTAGAGACTATGGGACTTAAGGATTGAGCCAAAAATAAGTTCCCTGTTGCTTTTTGCCTGCTTCCTATATATCTTGGTTTGAGCAATTAAAAAACTGACAACTTGGAAATACCAATGGGCACAGACTAAAAACAGCTCCAACAAAAGCTTACTCTTCCTAACCAAAGGACAAGGAAAATAGCAGCCCAGCGGTCATAAATGTTTTAACCATGACTGTCTTTTTAGAGACAAGCACTACATGACAAAAGCAGCACCTCTCCACCATACCAAGTATTGCGGCACTAGACGCAGTGGGTGAGATCTTATTTCAGCACTCATGACAGTAACAAGGAAATGCCCCTCCTCTTACAGAGCCTGTGCGTGAAACTCTGATTTCTACCTCCACGCTTCTGCAGTAACAAGGTGATCCCTTTGTTAAGTCAGTGGGTGGAACACTACCCTACAAAGGCTCTAATAATGAGCTGAACCTCTTAGCTTTTACAGTTAATGCTGCAAAGACTGTGGAGTGGAGACCTGCCATTTAGGTAGCACACGAATGAAGCAGTTATGGCTAACAGTCTTTATAAACTAAATTGACTTTTGACCACAGCCAACAAAAGTAAGCCAGGACATGTGATCCAAATATACACATGTTGACTACCTGCTAAAACAAAAGGCAAAAATAGGAACCAGAGTCTTAAAACACAGATTCAAGATGTCTAAAACATGGTCCAAAATTATGTGTCATACCAAGATCCAGGAAAATCTCAACTTGAATGAGAAAAAGATAATCAACATTAAATCTGAAATGACAATAGCTATTGAAATTTTCAGAAAAGGATATTTAGGAACTATTATAAAAATGCTCCAGAAAGCAATTAAAAACATTCTTGAAAGTGTTTAGAGTTAGAGACACTGGTTGTCAGATTGTCTCAGAAAGAAGGAAAAGTTTTAGATGGAAAAAAAAAAAAACACAGCTCAGATGTAATTCTGAGGGGAAAGTGCCAGAACCTACCAGAGATTCCATAGGAAGAAGTTGCAGAGCAGAACAAGAAGGAGCAAGATACTAGCAGAGATCAACCCCTGAGAAACTTGGAGTGCAGTGGCAAGAGTAGGCGGGCCTTTTGTTTCTCCTTCCTTCACACCTCTGGTAGTCAGCAGGCTCCCGAGCTGCTTGAGAGCTTTTCTACCCTCGCAAGGCTCAAAGCTGCTGCTACTAGTGAACTGGGACTTTCTTGTAAACAAAGCACCGAGCTGGAAGCCTTCTCAGGGTTGCTCCCCATCACCACACACCCAAGCTGAAATGGCAGGTGCCATACTGCTTCTCCTCCAATTGTGTGTCTTTGTCCCCAGCCAGGGAGTTTCAGCCCTTTAGTTTTCATGTCACTGGTCCCCACACAAACATTTCCCAACTCCTGCCCAAATTGCAGTGGCTACAGGGGACTGGAGGGAGGGAGGGTGGTGGAAGGGGAACTGTGATTCCAGAGCTTGGACATTCCAGGTGGGCTGACTTCTGGGGAGAGGGACAAAGGAGACCATAATGCCAGTTCTCCTCCATTCAGACTCTTTTCCTGCACCTCCCCTCCCACTCCCACTCCCACTGCTACTGAGTAGCACGAATACCCCAAGGGACAACTGAGCCAAAACTCTCAGGAGCGGCTGCTTCCCCTCTGTTGGCATGTCCACTACACCAAGGCTCCCACAGAGAGGGGCTCATATCGCTCAAAGACCTGCAGCAGACCAAGGAGTGCTCAGACTGTAAGCTCCCTGTCTGCTGGTCTTCCCTGATGCTGCTTGCTTGGCTTACCTGCCCAGGAGAGCAGGGCATACTTCAAAGTGAAGGGACATTAAGTCTGCTTGAGTGTGCCATAGGCATCTCAGCACCACCATGCTTCTCCCTGGCATGTGTGAGAGAGTCTGTAGGCTTTGTGTTCACATCAACAGCATGGTTCAGTGTCAATGTATACTAGAAATTTGGTGAACATTGACATGGAAAATTAGTTTTTCAATTCTGTCTGAAATGTCAGAAACTTGAACATACAGGAACTTGCTCAGTTCAATGCCGGTCACAGTTCTCCAACCATTAGAATGCCAGACAATTTCACTAAACTATTAGGTACAGACAAGTAATAGAACTCTATAAGGAGAAGCTTGATGGAACTCTAGAGTCCAGATAAATTTCATGAGTATTGTCTTCAATTCCGCTTACTTGACTGAGGCTCCTTCACCCTTCTCTTCAGGCCTATGCCAAGAGGCTGTTTTATGTGCTTGCCCTCTTAGCCATTTGGAAGTGAGGGTGGTGGAGCCATCCCTTAATCATGTAGCAGCTCTAAGGACATAGAAGAGTGCCTCCTAAGAGGTGAAGTTTCAGGATATAAGCTATTTCTTGTGTGGAGAGATGAAACTTGCTCATCATTTCAATGGCACTCTCATTTCCCCATATAACTTTTCAGGTTGGACATGATCCAATTCAGGTTAGGCATCTTGGATCGCAGAAGGACTTGGTGAACTTTGTAAGCCATTCTGTTTTGACAGAAGTAGAATAAACACCTAGCAACAGAAGGTTACAGTGAGTATACTCTATGGCAGAATCAGGGAGGCTGTACCTTCATACTTTCTCAAAGACCTGCTAAAACGTCATACCACCTCATCCGCAAAGAATGACACCTGAAGAATCATGTCTAAATCTCTTTGATAAGGGCCCAGAGGACTTGGAGACATTACTGTAGGCAGAATTCTAAAGATATCTTTCCAAGATTCCTATTCTGTAGTTATTCAATGAAAAACCAAAGTAGGTATTTCTGTGAGGGAAATTTGCAAATGTAATTAAGGTTAATAGCAGACATTAAGGTAGGGAGATTAGCCTGGGTAGATGCTAAAATTCTAAGGTGACCACTAAAAGAAAAATTTTAAAATTTTAAAATTTTTAAAATTTTAAAAAACAGGATTACATAGCTGTCATGCCAATAAAGTAGGAAAATGGAATAATAAAGAATGATCAATCAAAAGAAGGCAAGAACGGAGAGAAAAACGTAAAAAGGGTAGAGCAAATAGAAAGTCAGATGTCAGTCAGTAAGATGATATATTACAACCCAACTATATCAATAATGCCTTAATTTTAAATTGACCAAATGGTCCAATTAGTATGTAGTGAGTATCAATATAATTGGAAACAAATATAAACTCATCTATGTGCTTATTCTTTAGAATTGGTTGAAATATTTTAAGACCAAGGATATGATCATTTTGTAAATGTTCCTTGGGTGGTTGGGAAGAATGTGTGTTCTTTATAGTTGATTTAGAATTGTACAAATGTCTAATAGATCAGGCTTGTTTGCCATCCAATTCACATATATATATATTTCATTAAATTTTGTCTGCTTGACTTATCAATATAATTATTAATATAAGAGATATGTTTTAATCTCCAACTCTGATGATACTTTTGCCAATTTTCCCCTATATTCCTATCAATTTTTGGTGATATATTTTAAAGCTATTTAAATATATAAATAGATGTTAAAATCTTTCAAACTGAGAAGATTATTACTCTGGCATTCTCCCTTCCATCCCTCCCATTATAGTAATATTGTCTGAAAATATGATGCTGGGTATTAGAAATATATCCTCTCATTATTTGATTTGGTATTTTTTTCTTACATATAAACAAACTTTTAAAGATAGTTTATTATTATTACTTCTGATGCCACTTAATAGCATCTCCTGTTTCCCTGTCTGGTTACTTCTATGAAATGCCTTTCCAATATGGATCTTTATGGCAAAACTTTTTGAACTTACATACTGGAGGACATTTTTAAAATTGTGTCTTAACATTTGAAAAATGTTCCAAAGTTCTTTTCAGTCAACACTTTAATAACATGAACCCACTGATTTCATGCCTCCAGTATGGCTATTAATGTTGATCTGATCTGATCTGATCTGTGTTCCTTGGTAGGTGATCTGTTCTTTTTCTCTGGAAGATTTTAGAATTTTCTCCTTGCTGTCATTTTAAATTTCAGGTGTGTTTTTTATTTTTTTCTCTTCAATGCCAAGTTTTTAGTCTCTGGGTCCTTTCCAATCTAAGGTCATTGCCTTAATTTTTAAATTTACAGAAACTTTTTCCATTATCCCTTTAAGTATTTTCTCCTATTTTTATTTTTCTCTTCTTTTAGAAATGCTATTCTCTGGATATTGACAGTTCTACTTCTATTTTCCATGTCACTTAATTTTATTTTTGTATTTCTATTTTTTTTTTTTTTATCTTTCCCTGTTCCTTTTTGGGACAGTTGTCAATCTGATATTCCAAATTACTAATTTATTAAGCAAATATATCCATTCTACTATTTGTTTAATCTATTGTGACTTTATTTCTTGGTCACTTGGTTCTATTTAAAGATTATTTGTTATTGTTGTTCTGCTAATAACTTTCCTTAGTTTTGCGTAACAGACAAGTAATTTCAAAGCAAATTTATAAATATGCTTTCAGCATCTTTTTTTTTGGGGGGACAGAGTCTCGCTTTGTTGCCCGGGCTAGAGTGAGTGCCTTGGCGTCAGCCTAGCTCACAGCAACCTCAAACTCCTGGGCTCAAGCGATCCTTCTGCCTCAGCCTCCCAAGTAGCTGGGACTACAGGCATGCGCCACCATGCCCGGCTAATTTTTTCTATATATATATTTTAGTTGGCCAGATAATTTCTTTCTATTTTTAGTAGAGACAGGGTCTCGCTCTTGCTCAGGCTGGTCTCCAACTCCTGAGCTCAAACAATCCTCCCGCCTCGGCCTCCCAAGTGCTAGGATTACAGGCGTGAGCCATCGCGCCTGGCTGCTTTCAGCATTTTTTGCTGCAAAATTATAGTTAATGTGGGGATGTGGCTGTACTATAGTATATTAAGTAAAGAGCCCCATGGACCCCCCCAAAATCAAACTGTTTCTGCTTCTAATAGACGTAGAATTTTAAAAGAGCTAATTAAAGAAGTAAAAACTAGGGACTGCAGGATTACCCAGAGTATAGCAATAACTGCTTGGGATAGTAGAGACGGTATGTTGGAAGTCTCCATATCAGCAGGGATTGTATGAGATGTTCTGTATTGAATAGCTGTTCTGTAATGGTGTAGCCAACCATTCAATTTAGAAAGTCACAGCGCTTGCAACATTTTTTGCAAACGTGCTTTGCCCGATTCTAGCTCAACTGTTTGGACGGTACCTTAATGTAACGGGAGGAAAGTTGTTTGCTATCAGTAACCTGAGCATTTTTATATTTGTTTCTTTTCCTCACTGTAACCAGAAATTAATTTAAAAAGCCATGGCCCAAGTAAAAGATATAAACAAAAGCCTCACCACGCAACACCCGAACCTGAGCAGTGGAAACCGGGCAGCCTTTCCAACGCTAATCTGACCCTGCGTCAGTGCCAAGGCTTCTCTTGCAGGCAGCTGCGCATGCGCTTCCTCTGCGCGCCCTTTCGCTCCCGGGCCGCTTCCGGCCTCGCGGCGCGGCGCTTCCCGTGCCTCAACGCCTCAACCGCTGTCCCTCGGCGGCTCCAGGACAGCGGAGCCATGTTCCTGCTGCTGGCGCTTCTCGCCGGCCTTGGCGGGCTGCACGCAGGCCCGGGTGAGGCGGGAGACTGGCCCCCCTTCCATCCAGGCTTCCGAGGGGAACTTTGCTCACTTAGGGGGCGGCACTTGCCGGCCCAGGTCCAGGCCCAGGTGTCACCCGGGTTCCGTGCTCTCCCCACCCACTTTCTCCTGGCCCCTTGCTACAAGGTCTGGGGCCGAAAAGGCAGAGAGGCAGCCTCGGGCAGAAAGTCTTTCCACTTCTTTGGAATGGTTTCCTTATCTGTAAAATCAACCAAAACCAAATATGTGTTTTTTTGCACATACAAAATTCTACTACTCTAGGAATAATTGCAGCACTATAAAGAAGCTATTAATGATTTCCCAATTTGGCAACTACTATCCTCTACCTGCTCCACTGAAAACTGCAGATCAACCTGGCATCCAATATCGTATATTCTTCTGTACAAATGATTTCACTGTATCGATGCATCCGTGTTTTCTCATTTCTACGCCTCTTTACAACACTGTAAATTGGTATTCAGCGTTAACTTAGTCAAGAGGTCGAAGGGCTGTGTAAACTGTGTGTGCACGTGTGTGTTTGTGGGGAGAGAGAGAGAGAGAGAGAGGCGGGCAGCGGTCAGAAATTTGTAGCTTAGAAAGACTGTGGAAAGGACAAGATGTGTAGATTATTTTTAAAATGACTGATAATGTAGAGAAACAAATGAAAAATTTGTTTCTTAGAAATTCATTTCTTAGAAATGAATAATGTAAGATCACAAGGGTCAAAATAACATTGCTTATTTTTATTTTTAGATCCTCATAAAACCTTTCTGCACACCACAGTTCCTGAGAAGATTTCACCATCGGGCGCAAAAGGAGGTCCAGAAAATAATGTAATTGGCAAATAATATTTTTTTTATCTTAAATTTTGTTAAGTTGTCTTTAATGTCAGGACTGAAGACCAAAAGTGCTGAATATGGGCAGGACACACTTCTTGGAGGGAGAGCTGATAGAACAGGTTCACCACAGGGAGCATTTTGATGTGAATGAACATGTGAGACTCTGTGTGTATGTTTCTGTTGAGGATGAAGGATTTTAGGGATAGGATACTTCAGGGCCAAATTTTGAGGATAGGATCCTCCAAGTTCAAACTTTAGTGGGTAGCCAAAAACTGGGATTGCCCCAGGACCAGAATTAAGGTGAGGCAAGTGAGGTCAATCATGTAACTACCAGGTCAGATTCTGTCTTTCTGTAAAATTTTGATATTTTTTTCATAGTTTTCACGTATTTTTTTTTGGTATTTTAAAAATGTTGCATTGAGGTATTATTTATCTTGATTACTGACTTTTCTGATACCCTAGTCCTAGCCCCGGTGATTCCGCCAGCTGTCTGTGTCATCTTTTTGTTAAGTCAGTGAGGATCTGTGTGGTGATGATCCTCAGTTCATCTGGTAATTAGTACAGGGATTTCACAGTCTTAGCTGGATGTTAGTGGCTGTTCATTCTCCAGTAATTCCCTAGGAAAATCTACTTCTCACATGGTTCCTTCTAACATAGGATAATCTAATGCTAGTCATAATTATAGGTCTCCAAATTTATTTTATTTCCTTTTAGAGGTTTTAAAAGCCTTTCCTCCCTGTTTGACGTAAGGAAATACTGTTTGTATCAGGTTCCCCTTTCCCCATATACCCTTTGTTCACCTTTTCTTCCTTTAGTAGCTGGATTTTATTTACCAACATGCATGCCAGGTAGCTTTGAAGACCCATCTCTGTTGCCTCCCAAGCGAATTACTAACTAGATTGTGGTGTATTAGCCCTACTACAGCTTCCTTTTCTGATTCATTTCATTTTTGTTTAATTTATTTTTTCCTGAGATTAATAATACCAATCCCCCCTCCATTATTTATGAGCAGTCTTTGAGTTTCTCATTTGTTCAATCTCTAGGATTTTTAAAAGGACATTTAATAATGTGGAAATTCAGTGTGTTTCTTTTAACTATACCAACTTAAAAAGCTAGCTTTTAATATTTTTTAACAACAAAAAATTATTGTTAATGTGGGATGTGATTCTGTTGGAATATGTTTGCTGTGATATGAAGCAGGACCTGCAAAACAAAGAGTGCCTAAGGACCTGGAAAGCTGCACAATTTAGCAAGTAAAAACACAGGACACCCAGTTGAATTTGAATGATTTCTAATTGCCTATGCATGTGTACATAAGGATAAAAGAGAACTATTGCATGAGCTTACTTATACTAAAATTATCTGTTGCTCATCTGAAATAAATTGTAAGCATCTAAATTAGGTACTTCTCTCTTGATTTGTATTTTCCTGATGATTTGACTTCTCTTAACAGTTCCCTGTTTTGCAGAATTTGCTTATAAAACTCTTTGCAGTTACACTCTGTGTTCCATTTATATTGTAACATAATTTCTACAGTGCTTGCATCCAATTTACTTCATTCTTTTTTTAAATTGAACATTTCTTCACGAGAAAACATGTTGGACATTAGCATTGTGAGATGGTATACTGAACATGCACTGACGTAAAGTTAACAACATTACCCTTCTTAAGTTACTTTTTCATTCTGCAGGATTATGTTGCATCTCTCAACTTTTTAAAATGTCCATTGACAGAAAAAGGCATTGTCATCAATTGTTATTACCTTCATCTCCTATACTACACACGATGATTCCACTTCTTCCCATGATGGAAAAATATTTAGTAACTAACATGCATATAAAATAATTGAATTCTTCAAAGTATTAAATCTATTTCAAAAGGTAGTCATGGCAAGTGCCATAATACTTACCATTTCAGTTTGGAATTTTTCTGTTCATAAGTAATATTGTTCCCTTTAAGAACAAATTTGACACTGAAAGAGATACATTTCTTTTGTCAATTATTTTCTTCAACACAATTAATTTTTAATAGACTTTATTTTTAAGGGAAGTTTTAGGTTTAAAGCAAAATTGATTAGAAGGTAAAGCTATCTCTCATATTACTTAATCCTCCAAACATGCGTAGCACCCCCCATTATCAACATCCCCCACTAAATTGATGAACTTACACTGGCATATCATTATCACCCATAGTCCAAGGGTTCACTTTTGGTGTTGTGTATTATATGGGTTTTGACAGATGTTTAAGGACATGTATCTACCATTGTAGTATCATATGGAGTAGTTTCACTGCCCCTGCAAAAAAACTCTCTCTCTGCCTATTCATCTCTCCCTTCCCACAATCTGTAGCAAACACTGATCTTTTTACTGTCTTCATAATTTTGCGTTTTCCAGATTGTTGTATAAGTTGGAATCACAGTATGTATCTTTTTCATATTGGATTTTTTCCCTTAATAATATGCATTTAACTTTCATCTATATCTTTTCATGGCTAGATAACACATTCCTATTTAGTGCTGTATAATGTTCCATTTCTGGATGTACCATAGTTTATTCATTCACATACTGAAGAATGCTTGGTTGCTTCTAAATTTGGGTAATTATGAATAAAGCTCTATAAACAACCATGTACTTGATTTTATGTGGACATGTTTTCATCCTTTGGGTAAATACCAAGGAATGTGATCGCTGGATCATATGGTAAGAGTATGTTTAGTTTTGTTAAGAAACTGCCAAACTGTCTTCCAAAGTGGCTGTACCATTTTGCATTCCTCCTTATTTTGTCATTCAGCAATGAATGAGAGTTTTTGTTGCTCTACATCCTTGCCAGCATTTGGTGTAAGTGAATATTCTGGATTTTAACCATTCTTATAGGTGTATAGTGGTATATCTTTGTTTACATTTTCATTTCACTGATGACATATGATGAGGAACATCTTTTTCATATGCTTATTTGACATCCATATATCTTCTTTGGTGAAGGTGTCAAGGCCTTTAGCCCATTTTTAGGTCAAGTTGGTTGTTGTCTTATTGTTGAGTTTTAAGAGTTCGAAGTACATTTTGGATCACAGTCTTTTATTGGATATGTCTTTTGCAAGTATTTTCTTAAAGTCTGTGGCTTATCTTCTTATTAACTTGAGAGTATCTTTTGCACAGCAGAAATTTTTAATTTTCGTGAAGTCCAACTTACCCATTCTTGCTTTCATGAATAGTGCCTTTGGTTTTATATTTAGGAGGTCATCACCAAGCACATCATCTAGGTTTTCTTCCATGTTATCTCCTAGGAGTTTTATAGTTTTACATTTTACATTTAGGTCTGTGATCCATTTTGAGTTACTTTTTGTGAAGAATATAAGGTCTGTGTCTTATTGGGGGTTCGCGACGTCCCCGGTAAAGATAGGGTCCCCTGGCAGAATGTGTTGCAAGACATGAAAAAAACAGAGACACAGACACAGAAATAGTATTTAAAAGAGCAGGGAAATCAGGCGACCATCAGCACTCTGGTGCCAACGTGGCAGTGACTGAAACCCAGCACTTGCTTTTTATTCTCTTTGCCATGTTGCAAAATACAATGATCTCATGCAAAAAAATCATGGGATGCAATGATCAAAGGTCTCAGGGATCCCCCCCAAAATCACAAGTTGTCCTAGCTAATTTGCTTCTCCTTTCTAGAAGTGAAAAACACGTAATTCTTCAGTAGGTACAATGCTTTTGATCAAGGTAAACTAATTTTATCCCAAGCCCAAGCTATGTATGTGGATATCAATCTTCTAACTTCAGTAGCTGTGACCTGTTTGATCAAGGAACAAAGAAACTACATGCTTTTCCACTGGGAGACTGGTTTTACATTAACTGAGGCATTGTGAAGAGAAAGGGAGAGAATAAACTTGGCCTGGTGTTCTAACAATGGAAGCCTTAAGACCCTTCTCCCAGGCTGACATATTGCAATCTACCTCTACAGCCATGAGAAGTTTTCATGTCAGGGCGCTCCGTGGCTTTTCATACATGAGACCCTTTAGGCTCTGAGGTTGGATCATGCTTTGCTGTGCTCCCAGATCGCTGATATATGTCCCCCAACTAGGCAGTTAAGATCTGCCCTTATTTCAGGCTTCTGCTCAGGCAATTCCTTCACCTCCTCTCCTCTCACAGCCTCAGACATAGCATCCCTGAGTCCCAGTGGTCTTAATCCCATCAGTGTCTAGATAAATTTTTTTGTTGTTGTTTTACATGTGGATATATTCTAACACCATTTATTGCATTTGCTTCTTTGTCAAAGATACATTGACTATATCTATGTGGATCTATTTCTGGTCTTTTTATTCTATTCCATTAATCTATTTGTTTATTTTTTGTTATTACATTTTTTTTTATTTCAGCATATTATGGGGGTACAAAAGTTTAGGTTATGTATATTGCCCTCGTTCCCCCCTACCCCCAAATCAGAGCTACAAGTGTGTCCATCTCCTAGACAGTGCACATCAATATTTATGTATATTTATGTGTATACCCATCCCCCCCACATCTGCCTGACACCCAATTAATGTTATTCCTAAATGTGCTCTTAAGTGATGATCAGTGAAACCAATTTGATGGTGAGTACATGTGGTACTTATTTTTTCATTCTTGGGATACTTCACTTCGTAGAATGGGTTCCAGCTCTATCCAGGAAAGTACAAGAGGTGCTATATCACCATTATTTCTTACAGCTGAGTAGTACTCCATGGTATACCTATACCACATTTTATTAATCCACTCATGTATTGATGGGCACCTGGGTTGTTTCCACATCTTTGCAATTGTGA
>CM052451.1:2733527-2764852 GCA_028533085.1 Varecia variegata | reverse complement strand
GTTGGGAGGGGCATGGGCAATATACTTAACCAGAACGGTTGTACCCCCATAGTAAGCTACAATAAATAAAAAAAAATAAAAAAAAATAAATAAATAAAAAAAATAAAAAAAAAAGAATTGAGAAAGTGGAGGAAATGTGTATAGATAACTCTTTAAATAAAATCTTTTGAGAATTGAAAAAATACAGAGAATAGCAATGGTAGGACACAGGGTCAAGGGAGAAGTTATTTAGGATGTTAATTACTTGATAATAACCTTTCAGATAGCATCAGGATAAAAAGCCAATAGTTTGAAATTATAAGAGAGAAAAAAGTATGTATCTTCAGCATATGGCGCAAGATGGGATCCATAGCACCACCAGTATAAAGTTTGCTCTAAATAGAAGAAGGTATCCTCTGGAAATAAAGATAAGGAGTGAGGATGATAACGGGTGGTCTGAGAGTGAAGGAACATGGGGGTTATGCATGAGTGGTGTCAAGTTTTTGAATAGTTACTGAGGGAAATAAAAGAAGATTCTAATTAAGGTTATTGAGAAGAACTTGGCATTTAGCAAAGCTTAGTGAATATGAATTTGTAGTAAGTTCATGCAAATATTTTGTACTAACCTTACATTTTAATTTTGAGACTCAGGTATAAAATCTGAAATCAATAAGTGATAAAGACAAAGATTTGAAAACTCTACCCTGGAAATTGGGACTTATGTTATTTCACTTTGATATCTCTAGCAATTTGGGTTGTTCACTAACCTGCATTTTAGTATTGCATGTCACTCTGATTAAAATGCCTCTCATGGTACCTAATATAGTATAAGTGATAGAAACATTTGAAAAATAGGATATATCAAGATGATTGGCACTACTTTAAATTCCTCAGTAAAAAGAAAATTTGTATTTGAAGAATAATTTTTTTCTACATTTTCTATTTCATAACTTGAGCATGTTTTTTTGATTTTTACCTAGATCAATTTTATCTTCAACTTCTGTTATTTATTCTTATGACAACAATGACGTCCAACATTCTAAATCTTTGTTAGTTCAGGTAAGACATGTCATTTTTTAATTACAGACTTGTTACTCTAGATTTATTTAAAAAGACAAATATTCTGTAATTACTAGAATATTATTTTACACATTCACTGAAATTGAATAACCTGGGCTGGTGCTTATTTCTACCTGGTATAAATTCATTGAGTAATTGCCAATCATATTAAAGTACAAAAGTAGCTAGGGTAACAAACATAAATGATACATCTGGAGTGTTAATATGAAAATATTACCCATTTGTTTTTCACTGTGTTTTATTTTTTCAGATGGATTGCAATTATAATGGATATGTTGCAGGTTTTTCAAATTCTCTTGTGACCCTCAATACTTGTTCAGGACTCAGGTTGTAGACTATTTATAGATATTCAATTTGCCAATATTATATCCTGCTAGTCTATGAATTAATTCCCCATATATCTTTTCTAATTCTGTCATCACTTTTGTTACTTCAATTCCCTAAAGACTGAACCAGAACTACTGAAAAAAAAGGGTTGATCACCCTGGCAGCATCTGGTCCTGCTGGGAGGGAGGCTACTTATTGATACTGACAGGATCTGCTGCTTGAGGATATGAACAATCTTGAGTGTAGGGCGAGTTGATTGGTGTCTCTATACTCCTTTCATTTTCTCAAATTCTGTTTTTGTCTGATTTCTTAATTTCCTGGAATGATTCACAATTGTAGAATGCCTGAAACTGATAGACACTGGCTCTGCACTCAGTCACTTTTAGGCCTGTAGTACCTTCAAGTCAGCTCACACAAACAAATGGTTTAGGGCATTAACACATTAACTGCCATGTGAGTTGTATTTAACTCACGCTAGTTTTGAGCCTGGGGCCTCGTGAAGCATATGTAACTCACACGTGTCTTCACCCTGGGAGCCACATGAACTATTTTTCAAGTTGTGTGTTAACTCTCACACAGAAAACAATAAAAAATAACAAATTTTTCACTAAATTAGAAAGGATCATTTTGTTTTTGAAGTTTTTATTCTATTTTCATAATAAAACACTGGGCCCCCTGGGAAAATAATTTTTTGTAGCATGGCAGTCAATGTATTAAACAGATTAACAGCCCTTCCTAGTGTACAGATTTTCTAAGCCAGCCTGTAGAATCTGTAGGCACTCTTTTCCTCAGTCTTAGATCCCTTCTCTTTGATACCCTTAACTGCCCTCTGGCACTTAACACATTGACTGCCACACTAGAAAAATTTTTTTTTCCATGGGGTCACAGTGTTTTATTACAAAAATAGAATAAAAACTTTGAAAACAAAAAGATCCTTTCTAATTTAATGAAAAATTAGTTATTTTTATTGTTTTCTGTGTATGATTTATATGCAGTTAAATTGTCAGTATTAATTGTAACAATAAGAACCTCAACAAGTAAGATTTTCATGAACCAAATGCAGTTACATATGCTTCACAAGGCCCTGGGCTCAAAACTAACATAAGTTAAATACAACACACATGGCAGTTAATGTGTTCAGCACACAGATCCGTTCCACTACCGTGCTTTCTTTAAGATAATAATAAAAACAAAAGATTTGTAATATAGGGCAATATGCATCCTGTGCCATGGTGGTCTAGTTCTGGGGTAAGAGACCTCAAAGAACAAAGAGATAAAGTAGAAAAACTAGGTGACTTTAAATCCTAAAAAAAATTCTGGCCAAATTTCTCATTATAATATTAGCTTATAGTTTGGGTAGACTCATTTCAGACTTGTTTTGGTTATTTTACATTCAGGGGAATGGTGCAGTTTAAAAACATCTCATATGGAATCGAACCATTGGAGGCTCTATCAGGATTTGTGCACATGATTTATGAAGAAAAAAGTGATAACACTAATATTCCTCCCTTAGGAGACAATGACACTTCTGCTTGGTTTAATTATTTACCGTATCAAGTCAGAAAAAGTTCAGAAGTAAGTGTTCACTTTTATTTTAACTTATTCAGTATAATTTTGTGAAATAAAAAATACTTTCATAGCCAAGTTTCAGTTGGTGACTTGCAAATCTTAAAATTATTTTACTTTTTCATGAAGGCCCTGCATGACTTTTAAAATGGCTAGAGAATGAATTTATGGTCATTGTTATGTTTGCTGTGAGATGAAAGTTTAGCAAAAAATCTTGTTAATAGAGAGATGTGAATATAGGACTAAAAGAAACTAAAACATTAATTTTCACATGTGAGCAATTAGATAATTAATGGAAAATATTCCTTTTAGTCAGGTAATTTAGGTGAAAAATTCTGTAATCTAGATTTCTCAGTTAAGTTTTTATTTCATGAGAGTTAAAAAATGGATAATATCAGTGGCTTACATAGGTACATGTAAAAGAAAGAGATGAATTTTTCTTCCACGAAGACCTATAAACTGCCATAAATAACACACTTGGCTCTAGTGTACTGCCATTGATTGTAAACTTTAGTAGTATTTTTCTAAACTATGTTGTTTGCCATAATTAAGTTCTTAATAATCTGGTCACATGAAAGATTAATATGAAAATTATCACAAGGTGAAGAAAAGGAAAGCTTTATGTTATAACTTAAAATTTCTAGTTTCAATTACTACAAAAATTAAAGATATCTGGGTTCTTATCTAGGGAAGTTTAACTGAAAATTCTTACTAACCAGGACATTGTTTTGAACTGGAATCTTCTGAATAGTATTTAAATTTTGTATTTGAAAACAGCCTCATTCTGTAATCAGTACCGGCACAGTTTATCTCTGAATAAAATTTCAGTAGAAGATAAATTTTCATAAATTCCTCAGGATTCATGTTGTGTTGTTTTTCAGAGAACTGAATTTACCAAGTTATTCCCTCAATATCTTGAAATGCATATTATTGTGGATAAAGGTCTGGTAGGTCCCATTTTATGCATTGTTATTTTAAAATTAGTTAACATTTGTCTTTAGATTTCATGATGCAATGAAAATGTTCAACTATTTTATTTTATTTTATTATTTTTTTCTTTTTTCTTTTATTTTTTTTATTATTTCAGCATATTGTGGGGGTACAAAAGTTTAGGTTACGTATATTGCCCTTGCCCCCGCCCCGAGTCAGAGCTTCAAACGTGTCCATCCCCTAGACAGTGCGCATCACACTCATTATGTATGTATATCCCAACTATTTTATTTTGAATTTTCAATTAGCACATTCTTACAAATGGTGAATAAACCAAGTTGTTGTTGATTTGTTTATTTTGTATATAGGATTGAGTCACTTCTGTACAGCGAAGCATCTTAATTTCTTAAAGCTTGTTGACTGTTTCTCTTTTTTCAA
Organism: Varecia variegata; assembly: GCA_028533085.1. Classification (NCBI taxonomy): domain Eukaryota; kingdom Metazoa; phylum Chordata; class Mammalia; order Primates; family Lemuridae; genus Varecia; species Varecia variegata. The sequence continues at coordinate 2,760,532 of CM052451.1, read as the reverse complement.
AAGAACTGCATCCTTGGTGAAAGGATAGATTACGACTCTCTCAAACCCTCAACCCCCACATACAATAATAGTATTTAATTGCCTCAGCCAAATTGGAAGGGTAGTATGCAAAACAAATATACCGCTTCTTTCAAGTAAAGGGCGGAAACAATTATCACATGTTTTCTTCTCATATCTAGGTAAATTAAACAAAAAGAAAAACAAATGAACAAAATTCTCATAATTGAGAATTCATGACTATACTTTTGATCTTACATGGACTTAGGCTTTGCATACATATTACGTACGTGGTTAGGATTCTGATCTGTGAGGCTACATTTGTCCCACTTTGGTAAAGATCTGAGGGCACCTGGTGAAGTAAATAGTATTTATCTCTGGAGGAATATCTGAAGGATATCTCTAGAGATATCCTTCAAGCAGGATATCTCAAGATTCCCACAGATTAATATCAGCCATACATATATGAGCTCACAGTCCATAAGGAAATAAGCCACCATGAACAATGGTTAACAAAACAAAAAATAATAGTTTTAGATCTACGAAACCTTCAGATACAAAGTTTTATAATATATATTACAATCAGTAGCATGATAGAGTGACTATCATTAACAGTAATTTGTTGTATTTTTTATTTTATTTTTACTTTTTTTGTGACAGACTCTCACAGTGTTGCCCAGGCTAGAGAGCAGTGGTATCATTATAGTTCACTGCAACCTCGAACTTCTGGGCTCAAGCGATCCTTTTTCCTTAGGCTCCTAAGTAGTTGGGACTATAGGCATGTGCCACCATGCCTGGATTTGTTTTTTAATTTTTTATAGAGACGAGGTCTTGCTATGTTGCTCAGACTGGTCTTGGACTCCTGGTCTCAAGCCATTCTCCTGCCTTGGCCTCCCAAAGTATTGGAATTACAGGTGTGAGCCACTGTGCCCAGCCTGTTGTATATTTTAAAGTAACTAAAGAGTGGAATTGGAATGTTCCCACACAAAAGAAATGATAAATGCTTGGGGTAATGAACCCAGTTTACCCTGACTTCATCATGACATGTGGTATGCCTGTACCAAACATCACATATATCCCATAAATATATACAACTATTATGTACCCATAATAATTAGAAATAAAACATTTTTAAAAAGTAAAAATATTTTCCCCTGAAGGAATCTATTGATTTCAGAAGAGGTGACTATGAGGCAGGAAAGCTGAGCTAAATGTTGGGAGGAATAACAAAAATTGAAGTTTGTGGCGCACTAAAGAGTTGGATGTATTTTAATATAGCTAAGTTTACCAAGTACAAAGCCAGTAATACCCAGAAATCATAATTCTATAAAATTTCAAAATAATTAGGAGGAAAAAGCAGAATTTTAAGCATAACCAATGAAAAAAGTCAATAAAGAAAAAAAATCAGTATACATTTAGCATTTGTCTCATAAATCTGGGACAAATTTAAAAGCTAAGGTCAAGATAAAAGATTTAAGCTTAGATATATATGTAATTATATTAGATGTAGGGGGACTAAGTCCTGCAATTAAAAACCAAAGATAAAGATGAATTAAAAGCAAAAACAAAGATCATCATTCAAAACACATACACACATTTTGCTTATAATTGACATCTAAAATATGGTACATAAATAATGAAAGTAAAAGAATAGAAAAATATACCATATAAACAGAAATTTTTAAAAACTAGTATAGCTAGATTAATATCAAAGTTATCTTTGTAGACTTGAAGATAAGTATAAGTTACCTATTGTTGAATAGCAAACCACTCCAGAATTTAGTGGTTTAAAACAATATTCATTTATTTATTTGGCTGGAATCCCAGAGACCTTTTTGCATTTTTATCAATCCAAGACCCTTTTAGTCTAAGTTGGTGGTTTTTTATTGAAATAACTGTCTTAAAATTTTGTGAGCTTTTTTTCTTTTCTTTTTTTTAAATGTCTTTTTAACCATTTTTTACTCACAGAGAAAAATTTTTATTATGATTTCAAAGGCATAGGAATACACTTAAGGAGATATCAGCTATTTCATTAAAACAAAATATACATTGCTATGAGGTTACCAGAGGTAGGTATGATGATTAACTGTGGCCTTGGTGCAGTCCAGTGGAGAGCTTGCTAGGGAAGGTCCTCTAGTTGCCTTTCCAAAAATAGCCCTCTAGTAAGAAATTACCCATTGCTCTGTTTTCCAGTGAAGGAATGCAGAGTTTATTGTGTTTAATAATGAATTAGATTGTAGCAATTACAAGTGCATGTTTTGAAGCGAAAGAGATTTGGGATTGGATGCTAGTTTTGCTTATTAGAACTATGTAATCATTTTCATTGTGTATGTACTTTTATTTTTATTGTGTAAAAAACACATAACATTAAATTCACCATCCTCACCATTTTTAAGTGTACAGCCCAATAGTATTACGTATATACACATTGTTATGCCATGGAGCTCTAGTTTTTTTCATCTTGAAAATTGATGCCATCTCCATTAATTCCCTCTCCCCTCTCCCCCTTAGCTCTTGGCAGCCACCTTTCTACTTTCTGTTTCTATGGTTTTGACTACTTTAGATACTTCATAGGAATGAAATCAAACAGTATTTGTCTTTTTGTGGCTGGCTTGTTTAGCTAGCATAATGTCCTTGAGGTTCATTCATGTTGTAGCATGTGACAGTATTTCCTCCTCTTTTCAGGCTACATAATACTCCACTGTATGTATATGTCACATTTCTTTATTCATTTAGTGATGGACATTGGGGTTGCTTCCACTTCTTGACTGTTATAAATTATGCTGCTGTGAACATGGTGTGCAAATATCTCTTTGAGAACCTGCTTTGAATTCTTTTGGTTATGTACCCAGCAGTGGAATTGCTGGATCATATGGTAATTCTATTTTTAATTTTTAGAGGAACAGCCATATTGTTTTTCATAATGGTTGGACCATTTTACATTTCTACCAGTGGTGCACAGAGGTTCCAATTTCTCCACTTCCTTCCTCTCTACCACTGGTTATTTTCAGTTATTTTGATAGCAGCTATACTAATGGAATGAGGTGATACCTCATTGTGATTTTCATCTGCATTTCCTTAACCTTACATTTTTTAAAGATTAGTGATATGTTCATATGCTTCTTGGCTATTTGTATATCTTCTTTGAAGAATCTACTATTAAAATCCTTTGCCTATTTTTTCATTGCTTATTTGTCTTCTTGTTGAGTTGTAGAAGCTCCTTATATATTCTGTATTTTAATCCCTTATCAGATATATGACTTCCAAATATTTTTTCCATTGTATAGGTTGCTTTTTTATTCTATTCATTGTGTCCTTTGATGCCCAAAGTTTTTAAGTTTGAGATAGTCCCATCTGTCTATTTTTGCTTTTGTTGACTGTGCTTTTGGTATCATATACAAGAAATAATTGTCAAATACAAGTCCTGAAGCTTTTCGCCTAACTTTTTCTAAAAAAGTTTCTTCTAAAAGTTTCATAGTTTTAGGTCTTATGTTTAGGTCTTTAATCGATTTTGAGTTAATTTTTGTCCATGGTGTAAGTTGAATCTAACTTCATTCTTTGCATGTGGATTTCCAGTTTTCCTAGCACCATTTGTTGAAAAGACTGTCCTTTCTTGTGTAGTATTGGCACCTTTGTTGAAGATCATTTAGTAATATGGGCAAGCATTTATTTCTAGGCTCTCTATTCTGTTCCATTGGTCTACATATCTGTCTTTATGCCAGTACCATGCTGGCTTGATTACTGTTGCTTCTTAGTATGTTTTGAAATCAGAAAGCATGAGGTTTCCCAATTTGTTCTTTTCAAGATGATTTTGGCTATTTTAGGTCCCAAGAGATTCTGTATGCATTTTAGGATGGAATTTTTTATTTCCACAAAAATGCTATTGGTATTTTCATATGGATTTTACTAAATTGTTAGATTTCTTTGGGTAGTATGGACATTTTAACAGTATTAAGTCTTCCAGTTCACAAGCATGGAATATCTTTCCATTTATTTGTATCTTTTTGATTTATTTTAACAATGTTTGTAGTTTTCAGTGTACAAGTCTTTCACCTTATCAGTTAACTTTATTCCTAACTATTTTACCTTTTTGATACTTCTCTTTTTCTTCTATTTTTGAGACTACCATAATGTGTCTGTTGTTTTGATTGATGGTTTCCCCTAAGTCCATTATGCTTTCTTCACTTTTCTTCATTCTTTATTCCTTTTATTCCTTTGCCTCTGTAATTTTTAACATCTTGGTTTTTTCCCACTGATAGTTTTTTCTGCCTCTTCAAGTACGCTGTTAAATTCCTATAGTGAATTTTTCAATTTAGTATTGTATTTTTCAGCGCTAGAATTGCTGTTTGATTCTTCTTCATAGTTTCTGTCTCTCTTTTGATATTCTCATTTTGTTCATACATCATTTCCCTGATTTTGTTCAGTTATCTATCTGTGTTTTATTTGAATTCTTTGAATATCCTTGGGAAAACTAATTTGAATATTTGTATGGTAATTGATATATCTCCTTTTCTTAGGGTTGGTTTCTGGAGATTTAATTTGTATTTGTTACTTTGATTCAGGTATGTTTCCTTTTTTTGGTATACCTTATTACTTATTGACTTATGTTGGGACTTCTGCATTTGAAAAATCAACCACCTCTCCCAGTCTTTTCAGTCTGGTTTTGTACAGGAAGGCTTCTACCAATCAGTACAGCTAGAGATCCTGAAGACTTCTCAAGGCCTAAGGATGTGTCCTCTCTGGGTTTGTGCATGTAATCTTCTAATTGTGTTCTTTGTTGTTATTGTTGTTATTGTGTTTTAGGATTACTTCACATATTCTGGATATTAATCTCTATCTGATATTTGATTTAAAAATATTTCCCCCCATTCTGTGGGTTGCCTTTTTACTCTGTTTGTTAATGGTGTCCTTTGATGCACACGTGTCAAATTTTATGTGGGCTTTCTGTGTGTCAAATTATAGTTCCTTCCATTTGTCAAAAGCCACACTCATAAATTCTTTTAAAAACAGACATCTTTACTTTGGGAGGCCTGCCAAGTTACTGTGTGACAACACCCTTAAAATTCTTAGAAGCCCTTTTGTATGCTGAGTGTATCTACTAAGCATAACCTTAAGTCTTTCAAAGGTCTTAACAGTGTATTATAGTTACACCCTAGATATGAGATTACTTTTTACTTTGAGCTTGAATGACTGGAAATGAGAATTCTTGCAAGTTCAGTGTTTTTTTCCTTTATCTTATGTTTTTCTTCCTTTACCTTATCATAAGCAGCTAATATAAGCTGATTGAAATATTCAACACATTGATTTTAAATTATAATATTTTGCCAACATTTACAAATCAATTAGGTACATTTTTTTAAAATCTCTTAAGGTTTTCAATTGTTTTGTTACTACATTTTAATAGGTCACTACTTTTTCAAGGATAATAGCAGTTTCCTTATTGCTCTTGTAGCCTCTGATGACAAGTTGGCCACATTTTTTCCAGCCTTTGCTAAGGAAGAGCTCCCTTGATGCATCTAGAATCATGAGTTACTTTCTTAGACCAGGTTCAGTTATACATACTTGTGCTGCTTGCTATGGTACCACCTCACTTCTAAGCACCAGTTTTTAATGGTCTAATGCTCTGTAAAGAATCACTACAAAAAGTGGCTTAATTTAACAAGCATATATTTAGATAATAATTCTGCTAGATATTTCTTCCAGTCTGGATGTGGCTTAGCTTCAAAGTCCTGCTGGTCTCAGTGAGACTCACTCATGCTTCTGAAACCAGCCTCTAGTCAAGCAGATGTCTTTGATTCTGGAAGTTGGCTAAATGTCAGAAAGAGTCACTGGGCTTTTTTTTTTTTTTTTTTTTTGTCTTCCAGAAGACTGGGCCAGGCTTATTTGCATAACAGGTATTGCAGAGATCTCACAACAGTAAGAGAGGGAAAAAATGAATAACCAAACACTTTAAAATCTCTGCTTGTGTCACCTTTTATACTGTCTCATTATCCATAGAAAACAGAATGCCCAGCGTAGATTTAAAGGCAGAAGACAGACTCTCTTGAGGGGAAGAGCTGCAAAGTCACAATTACAAGGTTTGGGAAAAAGGAGAGGAAGCATGTATGGCTATTAATGCATCTACTACAACTCAAAAGGAATGCTAGAAGAATAGAAACACATTTCATAATCATAAAAGGCACAATTCAACAGTAAAATATTAAAAATTTGCATGAATTTAAAACCCTTGAAATATATAAAACAAAATTGCTAGAATTTAAATAAATGCACATGAAATAGATATTAAAATTAACCTTAAAAGATGACTTGGCAAATTTCAAAAGATAGAAATTGTGCATGGTATGTTCTCTTACCACAGTGGATGTATGCTAGAAACCACTTAGAAAAAGACAACTTTTCTGTCTCACCTCATTTTTAGTGCTGATGGAACCAATATAGATACCTGAGGGAGGAAGAGATTAAAGGATCTTGGGGAAAAAAAAGATTGGACACCTGAGGCAGCTAGGAAAATCAGCCCAGAATCTCTTGCTGGGATTATTGGTTAAGGTATTTACCAGTCAAAGCCACTCCATAAAGACTGGAAGAAGGGAGGCTTTTCCTTCAAATGTGTGGACACTAATGCAAAGTTACAAGGCATATGAAGAATTCAGGAAAACCCAACATAATCAAAAGAACTAAATAAATATTTCATAACTGACCTAAAGATATCAAGATTTATAAAATGCCTGACAAAGAATTAAAAACTGTTGTCTTAAGGAAGCTCAGTGAATTATAGAGAACTCAGACAATTAAGGGAAATCAGTAAAATAATACATGAACAAAACAAGAATATTAACAAAGTGATAGAAACAATAAAGAACCAAATGCAAATTCTAAAGCTGAATAAGACAATAACTGAACTAAAAATTTACTGGAGGGATTCAACAGCAGACTTGCTCAAGCAGAAAAAGAACCAGTAAAACTATATAGCAGATCATTTGAAATTATCCAGTAAGAGGAGCAAAAGCAAAATAAAATATAAAAAAGAGTAGAGAAAGTTTAAGGAATTATGGGACAGCCTTAAGTGAACCAATATATGCATTATGAAAATTTAAGAACAAGAGATACAGAAAGGGGTAGAAAGCCTACTTAAGGAAATAATGGATGAAAATTTTCTAAATCTAGGGAAGGATTCATGAAGCTTAAAGAACATCTAAAGGGATTAACCATTAGAAGTTTACATTAAGACACATGATCAAATTGTCAGATATTAATAAGTACCAAGGGAGAATTTTTAGAAAATTAATTTTATTTATTTTAATACAATACAAGTTGAATTCCTTTACCTGTACATATTGTATAGTGATGGTATTTGGGCTTTTGGTGTATCCATCACCTGATTGTACCTCATAGGTAAGTGTATCCCTCACCCCTTCCCACCCACCCCCCTGGTGAGTCTCCAGTGTCTATTATACCACTCTCTGTGCCCTTGTGTAGCCATAGTTTAGCTCCCACTTACAACTGGGAACATGTTGAATTTACTTTTCTGTTCTTGAGTTACTTCACTTAAGATAATGACTACCAGTTCCAACCAAGTTGCTGCAAAAGACATTCATTCATTCTTATCACTGAGTAGTACTCCATAAATAATGAATAAAGAAAAGTACATTTTCTTTATTCACTCATTGGTTGATTGGCACTCCTTTTCATATTAATTTCTAGCTTTATTCCACTGTGGTTTGAGAAGATAACTTGATATGATCTTGATTTTTAAAAATTTGTTAAGATTTGTTTTGTGGCCTAAAATATGGCCTATCTTGGAGATGTTCCATGTGCTGATGAAAAGAATGTATATTCTGTAGTTGTTGGGTGGAATGTTTTGTAAGTGTCTGTTAAGTTCATTTGGTTTAAAGCCCAATTTAAATTCTGGGTTTTTTTTTTGTTGACTTTGTGTCTTGATGATCCTTTCTAGTGCTGTGAATGGAGTGTTGAAGTTCCTCACTATTATTGTTTGGCTGTCTATCTCTATCTTTAGGTCTAGTAATATTTGTTATTTGAATCTGGGTGCTCTGCTATTGGGTGCATATATATTTAGGATCATTGTATCCTCTTACTGAATTGATCCTTTTATCATTATATAGACCTTATTTGTCTTTTTTAATTTAAATTTTGTTTTAACAGATATAAGTAGAGCTACTCCTGCTTGCTTTTGGTTTCAATTTATGTGGAATATCTTTTTTCATCCCTTTACTTTCAGTCTATATGTATCTTTATGGGTAAGGTGAGTTTCTTGTAAGCAGTATATATTTGGAACATGGTTTTTATCCATTCTGCCAATCTATATCTTTTAAGTGGAGAATTCAATCCATTTACATTCAAAGTTAATATTGGTATGTGCACTTTTGTTCTTGTCATATTGTTAGTTGATATCTAGTTGTTTTATAATTTATTTGTTTCTTTTCTCTCTTTTTGTTTTTGTGGTTTGCTGAACTTCTGTCATGTTGCCATTTATTCCATTCTCTTCATTTTCATTTGATTGTTTTGTAAGACCTGTAAGTTTTATATTTTTGTGTATTTTCATGATGGTGACTATTGACCTTTTGTTTCCATGTTTAAGACCCCTTTCAGCATTTTCTGTAGTGCTAGTCTAGTGGTGATGAATTCTAACAGTGTTTGTCTGAGAAAGACTTTCTGCTTCATTTCTGTAGCTTATTCTAGCAGGATATAAAATTCTTGGCTGACAGTTTTTTGTTTTTCAAACAAAAATGTCATCCTATTCTTTTCTGGCCTAGAAGGTTCCTGCTGAGAATTCTGCTGTTAGCCTGATGGGGTTTCATTATAGGTAACTAGACACTTTTCTCTTGCTAATTTAAAATTCTCTCTTTCACCTTGACTTTAGTCATTCTGATTATAATGTGCGGTGGTAAAGTCCTGTTTGGAATGTATTTGCCTGGGGATCTTTGGGCTTCCTGTATCTGAATATCTAATTCTCTTGCTAGTCTTGGGAAGTTTTCATTGATTATTTCCTTAAATGGTGTTTTTAAACTTTTCAATCTCTCTTTTCCCTTAGGGATTACTGATAATGTTTCAGATATTTCAAAGGCTTTACTTATTCTTTTTAATTCTTTTTTCCTTATTTTTGTCTGACTGGGTTATTCCAAAAGACCTGAGATTCTTTTTTCTTCTTGGTCTAGTGAAGCTTTCAAATGTGTTTTGTATTTCCTTCAATGACTTTTTTAGCTTCAGGATTTCTGTTTTTTTTAAAAAGATATCTCTCTCCTTGGTAATTTCTCATTTATACCCTGAACTGATTTTCTGATTTCTTTGTATTGGTTTTCGTATTTCCGTTGCATCTTGTTGAGCTTCAGTAGAGTCTATATTTGGAATTCTTTATCTGGCATTATGAAGAATTCTTTTTGATTGGGATCCATTGCTGGACAATTGTTGTGGTCCTTTGGTGGTATCGTATTTCCTTGTGTTCTTCCATTGATATCTTCACATCTGATTTAACAGTGTCTTGTTCCAATTTTTTGAAATTGCTTTTGAAGGGGAGAATTTTTTTCCTGAAGATGTATATATATTGTTGGTTAAGACACATTGGTTTTGATTTTGGGAGTATGCAGTATGGTCTTTGTATGATTTCTTATCCATTACACAGGTTCAGTGGTATCTGTGATTTCCTTTGTGGTTAGGGAACAATTATTAGTTGAGACTCTGGTGCAGTTTTGATGGGGACTTGAATGCCCAGCCAAGTCAGTCTTTGGGCCCCAGTGATGGAAGCAGTGGGCTGAGTATGCCTGATTTTAGACCCCAGAGCAGCTTACATGGTCATCACCATGCCCAGCTATTGTTATTTTCTCTTTTTTATGTTACTTTGTTAGTGTGTTCTGGGGGCCAGTTCTTGGGCCAGTATATTTGAAGTGAATTTTTTATAGTATCATATAATTGGATTATGATTTTTTTAAATCCACTTTTGTCTTTGAATTAGTATATTCATACAATTTACATTTAGGGCAATTATGGATATATTAGGGCTTAATGTTGTCATTTTATTTTTGCTTCTATTTGTCTTCTGTTTTTTGTTTTTTTTCCTTTTTTCTCTTTTTTAAGAGATAGGGTCTCACTGTGTTGCCCAGACTGGAGTAGAGTGGCTATACAGTGGCATGAGCCCACTAGTGATCAACATGGCGGTTTTGACCTCCTTAGTTTCTGACCTTGGCTGGTTTACCCTTTCTTAGGAAACCTGATGGTCTCCCTCCAGGAGGTCACCATATTGATGCCAACTTTAGTGCAGACACCCAATCAGCATAGTGAACTATAGCCCTGAACTCCTGGGCTCAAGAGATCCTCCTACCTCAGCCTCCCTAGTAGCTGGGATTACAGGCACATACCACCATGCCCAGCTGCTGTTATTTTCTTTGTTTTATTTTCCCTGACTTCTTGTGGGTTACTCGAACAGTTTTAAAAAATTTTATTTTGATTTATCTATAGTGGTTTTGAGAATATATCCTTATGTAGCACTTATATAGTTGTTACTCTAGAAATTATGTGTTTGTATATATGTTAATATATACACATACCTTACCTCGTTTTGCTGGTATTGACATTTTAGCAATAGAAACCAAACCTCTATTTATGTTCTTTTATATCCACCAATATTATAATTGTCTTAAATATTTCCTCTACATATATTGAAAACCACATCAGACAGTGCTATAATTTTTCTTTCAACTGTCAAACATAGTTTTTATAATGTGAGAGTAGGAGGAAAGTTTATTGTATTTATTTTTGCTCTTCTCTTTGTTCTTGCTTAGTTTCCACTATTTCAAGATTTCTTCTTTTATAATTTCCATTCTGTTTAGAGAACTTTCTCTAAAAGTTCTCATAGGTAGATATCCTATTGACAGATTGTTTTCCTTCAGATACTTATTTTCCCTTCATTTCTGAAGGATAATGTCACTGGATATAGAATTTGGCATTGACAGTTCTTTTCTTTCAGCACCTGGAAAATGTTGTGTCACCTTTTAGTTTTTATGGTTTCTGATGAGAAATCTGCTTCCCATTTGTATTATTTTTCCTCTGTAAGAAGGTGTTTGTTCTCTCTTGCTGCTTTCAAGGTTTTTTGGTCTATATTTTGATTATGAATTTGATTAAAAGTTTGAATATGACATGCCTTAGTGTGGATTTCCTTGGATTTATCCTATTTGGGGCTTGCTCAGTTTCTTTAATTTGTATATATATATATCTTTTTCCAAATTTTTAACTTTGTCAGCCATTATTTATTCAAATACTTTTGCAGGCCTATCCTCTTTCTCATCTCCCTCTAGGACCACAATGACAAGAATATTAAATCCCACGGGTTTGAGGTCTTCTCTATATTTGCAGCCTAATCCTCTTATTCCAATTGTGTAATTTCTTTTGTTATGTTGTCAAATTCACTGCTTTTTCTTCTGCCTTATTTGTTCTACCATTGAGCCAATCCAATGAATTTTTAAAAAATTTCTGTTACTATATTTTAAATTTTAAAACTTCCATTGATTCTTTGTCTTCCACTTTGCTGATATAAAATAAAACCATCTACTTACAACTGACTGATCTCCAACAAAGCCTACAACGATGTACACTGGGGAAAGGAAGCTCTGTTCAATAAATGGTGCTGGGAAAACTGGATAGCCACATACAGAAGAATGAAACAGAACCCCTATTTCTCTCCATCTACAGACATTAATTCAAGGTGGCTAAAAGACTTAAATGTACAGCATGAAACCATAAAAATTCTAGAAGAAAACATAGGAAAAATTCTTTTGGACATCAGCCTAGGCAAGGAATTTATGAGTAAGACTCCAAGTATAGCAACAACAAAAATACATAAAGGAGAATTAAATTAAGAAGCTTCTGCATAGCAAAAGAAATAATCAACAGAGTAAATAGACAACCTACAGAATGGGAGCAAATATTTGCAAAGCATACATCCGATGAGGGGCTAATATCCAGAATCTACAAAGAGCTCAAACAAATCAGCAAGGAAAAAACAAACAACCCCATTAAAAAGTGGGCAAAGGTATAAACAGAAGTTTTTCACAAGAAGATAGACAAATGGCCAGTACATACATGAAAAAAATGCTCATCATCACTAATCATCAGGGAAATGCAAATTAAAGCCACAATGAGATGCCATCTTTTTTAAAAGTTGAAAACTTCTGTTATTAATTTTGATAGTATATTAACAGAATTTACCACTTTAATACTAAGTAATATATTGATGAAATGCATTGCATTAATAGGTCAAAAGATAAGAATCTTTATCATTTTGGTATGTTTCAAAAAGGCATTTGATAAAAATTCCAACTCCATTTTAATAAAAGCTTTAGTAAATAGGAAGGCTTATAAATAGGAGTTTTTCAGCATGATCTAGAATACTCATCTTAAACTGAACATCACTTAATGAGGGTTTCCAGTGAAATTTCAGCAGCAAGGTTCACGTACCTAATATTACCATTGCTATTTAATATTGTCCTGGCATTTTTAAACAATTAGATGTAAGAAGAGCTTATTGGGAAAAAAAGGAAGAACCTATCTTACATTGTGACTTGAAAGGAAGTTTCTAAACACAGTATCTGGTATCACTTTGATGGTGATCCTGTCATTTAGGATTTTCCCTCTTTCTGCATATGTTTTTTGGTTTGGGATTATATGTATAATTTTAGAAATAAGTGTATTTTGAAACATCACTTTTAAAATTGAGGATTCAGTTTTCATAAGCAGTAAGTTGTGCTCCAAATTGAGTGCATTAAATGTTTAAAATCATGTTGTTAATGATTTTTATTAAATCATTATTTATATGTTATTATTGATTTCCTGGATTTCAGTTGGAATGTAGTTATACTACTTTCCAACTGAAAGCCTAACTTTCTAAAGTTAGGCTACTTTAGAATATAGCACGTTATACAAGTAAAGGGATACGATATGTTAATTACATCTACTAGTTTTTAAAAATGCTTTTATCTTTTTCAGTTTGATTACATGGGCTCTGACATAAAGACTGTAACACAGAAGGTGATTCAGATAATTGGCCTTGTTAACACTGTAAGTTTTTGAAACTATTTCCTTTATATATTTTGAAAAAATATAGATAATACGAATTGATATGTGTGGTATTTTGCTATGCTGTCAAAGAGTTTCCATAACCAAAATACTGTCTCAAATGTGTATATTTTTTTAAATTTAATATAATATTCAAATTTATTTAAAATTATTTATTTGTATTCTCCTTTTAGATGCTTACCCAGTTAAAACTGACTGTTGTAATATCTTCCATTGAAATCTGGTCAAATAAAAATAAAATTTCTACTACAGGGCATCCTGATAATCTATTATTTCGATTTTCAGACTGGAATTACAAGCATCTTAAGATGAAATCACATCAGATTACATACTTATTTGTGTAAGTGTAGTATTCTGCATTTTATATCATTAAAAGAATAACCAAAAATGGCTTAATATGTTAATTATAAAAAATAAGCATTTACTTTATATATTGTGTTCTACAAATTTGATAGATACCATGGGATGTAAAAAAATGTAAGCTAGCCTCCTTGTCCTAAAGAAGCTATAAGAGGCAAAATTTATAATGTTTTATCAAACAACATAAAGTTAGTGATAAAAGTAAAATTCCTTAAAAATCATGAAATAACTAAAAGAATTTACTTATGAATCATACAATTTCTTTGATATCCCTTGGCTTATAAGCTTATATTGTAAGTCACATTTCTATATTCCTATCTCTCATCTAATTAATTCTTATATTTTTATTTTCTAATAAAATGAATATATTGAATTATCCTACTATCTGAATCTAATGTGCAGAAAAAGCTGTTCAACTTTAGTGAATAAATGAATAAGGAGGTCATAGAAAATTTAATTTTTAGAGCTACAAATGTAGAGGGAACAAGAATAAAAATTACAATCATTAGTGTAACGGTCTTTTGCAGAAATTATTAGGTCTCATACTTATTCCTGGATGTTTATTAAATTCAAAATTAAAAAATGTATATTGAAATATTCTTTAATATTGAAGCTTTGGGAAAAACATATTTAAATAGTATAATTCAGAGTAGCATGGTGCTTAGGATATTGTAATTGTTCAATAATGTTTGCATCTATGAAAATTGTTGTTATTAATAATACTTTAAAATGCACTTATGAGGAAAGTTATTTTTTAGTTTCAGGAAACATCCTACATATATAGGAACCACATTTCCTGGACGAATATGTGATAAAAATTATGCTGTTGGGGTTGCTCTGGTATGTAATTATTTGGTTTGCTCTCACTATTTTCATGTTTCAAAATTTCCTAAATATTTTGAAGCATACATAAATATTTAGTTTACTCATCCTTTTATATCTTTTACATTACTAATTTGGAGCATAAAAATGAAATTATGTCATGGCTTTTAAAATAAATAGAACATTTAAAAATTGAACTGATCACAGTGTCATATTGTTTTCAAAAAACATATTTGGCCTCTGTAAGTCAAATTTTAATTTTTTCAAACAGTGGTATACTATGTATCAATGTTTATTATGTAGCCAATGCAATATTTACATTAATTAAACATATTGATTGTCAATTTTTCTCTCTAATTGAATAATCGGTGTACACTATGTGCTTTTTTGTTAAATAATATCCATTACCTAATTTTTCCATTTTAAGGTAATTTTTTATTGCATTAAATTCTTTATAACATGTACGAAGAGCAGACTGCTGTAAGAAAAAACAGCCATCAAATATTTATAATCTTTTGTTTTCTGGGGAAAGGGAGAATGAGTTCTTACTGCAGAGTCACATTTCAGAGTCACCAAGTTGTATAAAATTAGAAAGGAGTGCGTGGATGCGGAGAGACAGGAACACTCATACACTGCTGGTGGGACTGCAAACTAGTGCAACCCCTGTGGAAAGCAATATAGAGATCCCTTAAACAGATACCTACCATTTGATCCAGCAATCCCATTATTGTGTATCTACCCAAAAGAACAAACGACATTCTATAACAAAGACATCTGCACCCGAATGTTTATAGCAGCACAATTCACAATCGCAAAGATGTGGAAACAACCCAAGTGCCCATCAATACACGAGTGGATTAGTAAAATGTGGTGTATGTATACCATGGAGTATTACTCAGCTATAGGAAATAATGGTGATATAGAATCTCTTATGTTCTCCTGGAAAGAGTTGGAACCCATTCTACTAAGTGAGGTATCCCAAGAATGGAAAAATAAGCACCACATGTATTCACCATCAAATTGGTTTCCCTGATCATCACCTAAGTGCACATTTGGGAATAACACCAACTGGGTGTCGGACAGAGGTGGGGGATGGGGGGAGGGGATGGGTGTATACCTACATGATGAGTGCAATGTGCACTGTCTGGGGAATGGACACGCTTGAAGCTCTGACTTGGGGTGGGGGGTCATGGGCAACATACATAACCTAAACTTTTGTACCCCCATAATAAGCTGAAATAAAAAAAAAAGAAAGGAGAATGAACTTAGAGTACATCAGAAAAAAGATGTCTGCTTTGATTTTTATGCTGACCTGTTTGTACAGTTGGTTGACTTTTAGTATCACATACAAAGAAGCAAATTGTCATTGATAGACTACACATGTTTAAAACCAGTTCTGGTTTGTATCTTCTTTCCATTACTATAAAAGTCACATTTATTGATTAGGTAAGTCTAAAGCCAGTTCTGGGATTATTTGTACCATGACTAAAGAGCAATCTGACACTTCTTAGGGACTTTATTCTCAGTCCCTGCCTTTGGACCTCCCTTAGCCAAAGCTTGAGGAAAGACTATCAGCCATTGTCTGCATCTTCATTGATATTGTTAATTATCCTTGAAAATAATGTTTCTTTGCTGAGGTCTGATTTTTAGTTTGTGTGTATATGCTGGGGTGTGGGTGTGTGTAAAGCAAATAAAGCAAATGGTAAGAATTATTAAATATAAGTTGTTAGTATATGTGTTTTCCTGGTGCTATTCTTCAGATCTTAATTTTAATTGGATGTTTTTGTAATAAAAATTTATAAATGAACTAATATATGAGTTAAGCAAATATGCTATAAAATAGCAATATAAAATTT
This sequence comes from Varecia variegata, assembly GCA_028533085.1. NCBI lineage: Eukaryota > Metazoa > Chordata > Mammalia > Primates > Lemuridae > Varecia > Varecia variegata. Next base: position 2,744,414 of record CM052451.1, on the reverse strand, counting down.
AATTATAAATACAGAAATTATTTATATTTTTATGTCAGCAGCAAATGGTTTGAAAATTAAATTTTATGAAGATAAATACCTATCACAATATCCTAAAATATTTTTTAAAAGTTAAGAATCACTTCTTTGAATATGGTAGCTTATTAAATTTCTTGATATTAGGTAGTTTAAGTCCTCTGTGTTCTGTGTTAATACTATTTGGTCTACATATACATTTGCATTTTTATATAAATTTTAGAATCGGCTTCTCTAGTTCCTTGAAGAAAGACCATACTGGATTAAGATTGTGATGGTATTTAATTTGGGGAGAATTAACATCCAATCCACTAACATGATTTATATCTCCATTTTTTAGGTCTTTTTAAAAGACATTGTTTTATAGTTTTTAATGTTGAGTTTCATACATCTCTAATTTTACTTTTATGTATTTTATGAGTTCTGATGTTATTGCAACTGGTATTGATTGTTTAATTTCACTTTCTATTTTTCATTCCTGGTATATAGAAATATGCTTTATTTCCATATATTTTCTATATATCCTGTATCCTGAATTTACATATGAGAGCCACTAATTGTTTTGTGCAGTCATTTAGAATTTCAAATATACATTATCATGTTGTCTGTGAACAAATACAATTTTACTACTTCTTTTTCTTTCTTTATTTAACTCACTTGGACATCCAGGGCAATGTTTAATGAAAGTGATGAGAAAGGACATCCTTGCTTTTTCCCTGAACTTAGGAGGAAAATGTTCAATAATTGAACCATTCAGTATGAATGTATTTATGGGGTATGTGTGTGTTCGTGGGTTTTCTTTTTATCAGGTAGTGAAAATTTCCTTCTATTCTTAGTCTTCTTAGAGTTAATATCATGAATTACCTGAATATTGTCAAATAAATTTTCTTCCTTGATTGAGGTGATCATATCTTTTCTTTTTTTGGTTAATATAATGATTACATAAACTGTTCAATTCGCCCAATTTTTCATTCTTAAGATAAACTTCACGGGGTAATGTTGTATTAACTTTTTTTTATCTTGCTAATGTTTTTAAGGATTTGTTTATTTAACAGTGATATTGCTGTGTGATTTTCTTTTATTGTAATTCCTTGTTAGATTTTTTTAATACTGGGGTTATGCTTCCCTTATAAAAAATTAGGAAGTATTCCTCCTTTTTCTATTTTATGAAATAGTTTGCACAATATTGATATTATTTCTTCTTTAAATGCTGATTAGTTATTTGAGGTATCTCCATATTACTTTCCATAGAGGTTGTACTAGTTTGCAGTCCTACCAGCCATGCATGAGTGTTCCTGTCTCTCCACATCCATGCCAGCATCTGTTGTTTTGGGACTTTTTGATAAAAGCCATTCTCACTGGAGTTAGGTGATATGTCACTTTGGTTTTGATTTGCATTTCCCTGATGATTAGAGACACTGCGCATTTTTTCATATATTTATTGGCCATTAGTCTATATTCTTTTGAAAAGCTTCTGTTTGTGTTTTTGCCCACTTTTTAATGGAATTGTTTGATGTTTTCCTGCTGATTCTCTTGTGTTCTTTGTAGATTCTGGTTATTAGCCCTTTATCAGATATATAGCATGCAAATATTTTATGCCATTCTGTAGGTTGTCTGTTCACTCTATTGATTATTTCCTTGGCTGTGCAGGAAATTTTAATTTAATCAGGTCCCATTTATTTCTTTTGCTGTGATTTCCTTTGGGTTCATCTTCAGAAATTCTTTGCCTAGGCTGATACCTGTAAGAGTTTTCCCAACCTCTTCTTCTAGAATTCTTATAATTTCATGCCTTAGTTTTAAGTCTTTTATCCATCATGAATTAATTTTTGTGAGTGGTGAGAAGTGCAGATCCTGTTTCAGTCTTCTATATGTGGCTATCCAATTCTCCCAGCACTATTTATTTAATAGGGATTATTTCCCCCATTTTATGTTTTTCCTGCTTTGTCAAAGATCAGATGGCAATATGAGGATGGTTTTATATGTGGGTTCTCTGTTCTTATCCATTGGTCTGTGTCTCTGTTCTTCTGCGAGTACCATGGTGTTCGGTTACTATAGCCTTGAAGCATAGCTTGAAGTCTGGTAAAATGATGCCTCTCAATTTGTTCTTTTTGCTTAAGGTTGCTTTGGCTATTCAGGGTCTTTTCCGGTTCTATATGAAGCATAGAATTATTTTTTCTAGATCTGCAAAAAATGATGTTGGTATTTTAATGTGGATTGTATTGAATCTGTAAATCATTTTGGGAAGTATAGACATTTTAACAATTTTCATTCTGCCAATCCACTTGCACGATATGTTTTTGCATTTGTTTATATCCTCTATGATTTCCTTCCTCAGTGTGTTGTAGTTATCCCTACGGAGGTCTTTTACCTCCTTGGTTAAATATATTCCTAGATATTTTATTTTCTTTGTTGCTATTGTAAAAGATATTGAGACTTTGATTTGATTCTCAGCTTGACTGTTGTTGGTGTATAGGAATGCTACTGATTTGTATACACTGATTTTGTAACCTAAGACTTTGCTGAATTTATTTATCAATTCCAGGAGTCTCTTGGCAGAATCTTGGGGTTCTCTACATATAAGATCATATCATTAGCAAAGAGTGATAGCTTGACCTCTTCTTTCTCCATTTGGATACTCTTGATTTCCTTCTCTTGCCTGATTGCATTGGCTAGGACTTCTAGCACTGTGTTGAACAGAAGTGGTGATAGTGGGCAACCTTGTCTGGTTCTAGCTCTAAGCAGGAATGCTTTCAATTTTTCCCTGTTCAGTATGATGTTGGCTGTGGGTTTGTCATATATGGCTTTTATAATGTTGAGGTATGTTCCATCTATGCCTATTTTGTTAAGAGTTCTTATAAAAAGGTGTTGAATTTTGTCAAATGCTTTTTCTGTGTGTATTAAGAGGATCGTATGGTCTTTGTTTTTGCTTCTATTTGTGTGGTGAATCACGTTTATAGATTTGTGTATGTTGAACCATCCTTGCATCTCTGGGATGAAGCCCACTTGATAGTGCTGGATTATTTTTTTGATGTGCAGCTGAATTTGGTTTGCTAGGATTTTTATTGAGAATTTTTCCATCTATATTCAAAAGGGATATTGTAGACCTACCATTTGATCCAGCAATCTCACTACTGGGTATTTCCCCAAAGGAAAAAGAGACTTGCATTAGAATATTATAGCAGCATAATTCACAATTGCAAAGAAGTGGAAACAACCCAAGTCTGCATCAGTACAGGAGTGAATTAATAATATGTGGTATATGTATAACATACTCAGCCATAAAAAATGGTGAACTAATGCCTTTTGTAACAACCTGGATGGAACTGGAGACCATCCTTATAAATGCAGTATTGCAAGAATGGAAAAACAAACAACACATATGCTCACTACTAAATTGGAATTAATTGATCAACACTCATGTGCACATATGTAGTAAAATTCAATGTAAATCAAGCAAAAGGGAAGGCAGAGGTAGGGATGGGTAAATTCACATCTAATGGAGACAATGCACACTATCTGGGTGATGTGCACACTTATAAATTTGACTCAAACTATGCAAAAGCAATTCATGTAACCAAAACATTTATACCCCTGTAATATTCTGAAATAAAAAATAAATTTAAAAAAATGCTTGTTAGAACTCGCCAGTGAAACTATTTAAGGGAGAATTTGTGTGTGTGTGTGTGCGTGTGTAGAAAACTTTTAAATTAAGAAATCAATTTATTTTATAATTATGGAGTTATTCAGTTGATTTCTTCCTTTGTGTTAGTAAGTTGTACTTTTCAAAAAATGTGTCCATTTCATCTACACAATCAAATTGATTGGTATTGGTTGCTCACAATATTTGTTTTTCCTGTGGTACAATCTGAAGTGATAGCCTTCTCCTCCTTATCCCACTTTTCTGTTGGTTTTCCTGGGGGTTTATCAATTCTTTTAATTTTTTTTCAAAGGACCAAAATATGACTTGATTTTGTCTCATGTTTGTTTTCTCCTTTATTGATTCCTTACCTTTATTAATTTCTTTATTCTAATTTTTTCAGATTTAAATTGCTGTGTTTGCCCCTAGATTTTAAAGGAATAATCTTAGATATTTGATTTATTTGAAAACCTTTAAAAATATGGACATTTAAAGCTATGAACCCTTTTTTAGTGTCAACTTATCTGTATTCTAGATATTTTGATGCTTTCATAATTAAGTCCAAAGTATTTTCCAATTTCACTTTTGGTTTCTCATTTGGTTTATGTGCATGTGCATCACTAAATTTATAAATGTTTGTGCTTTTTATAAATACATTTTTACTACAGATATTATATAATTTAGTTCACTTATCAGAGAATATACTTTCTACTATTTTAATCCTTTGACATTTGTTGAGACTTGTCTTATGTCCCAGCATATGGTCTATATATTGGCATATTTTTTTAAGTGTGCTTGAGGAGAATGCATTCATTCTGCAGTTGTGAAGTGTATCATTGTATAAATATTTACTATGTTGAGTTTCTTGTCAATGTTTTTTGTGTAGTCATTCTTTCAATTCTGAGAGATTTTTAAGTGCATGAATATTTACGAATACCATGTTTTCTTGATACATTGATACTTTTATCATTATAAAATATTCCTTTTTTTCTATTATTCCTTGCTTTGAAGTTTACCTTGTCTGACATCAATATAGCAACGTCAACATTATGATGATTGAATGGTGTATCTTTTCCACACTTTTACTTCTACTTATCTAATTCTACTTTTCATCACTCTATACTTAGAATGCATCTTTTGTAATGACCCTATAATTTTACATGTTTTTAAAAATTCATTCTGACAATATTTGCTTTTAACTGGAACTTTTAGCCCATTTACATTTAATATAATTATTAAATTTGGCTACAGGACTACATCTTATTATTTGTTTACCATTTGTCCCCTCTATTCTTTTCCCTTTGATCTTACTTTACACTTTTAGTTGTAATAAAATAGGTATCTTTATCACATTACTGTCTACTTGAGTTACTCTTATATCACTGTATGTAAGTACTTTACAACAGTATAATTCCATTTTATACCTTTCTTTTTTTGGTCCAGTATTTATATATCTCCTACTACATATATTATAATCGTGATGATACAATTTAACTTTTCCCCCTTTAAATTGTGAAATGCCTTTCAATGGAATTAGGAAAAGAAAAAAAATAATGTTGTATTTTTACCTACTAACTTAGAATATTTGACATTCTGCAGTCATTTGTGGATAGCCCAACTTTCTATGGGGAATCATGTGTGTTCATATGAAAGACCTTGATTAACCATTTTTTATAATGTAAATTGCTAATATTGAATTCTCTCAGCTTTAATTTATTTGATGATGTCTTTATTTTGCTTCATTTAGTTTTGCAATATCTTTCATTTAACGTCACTCTAAGACATATATCCTAGATAGACAAATTATTTCTTCTTTTAATAATTTCAAGGTGCCATTTTATTGTCTTCTGGTTTGCATTGTTTTTGGTGAGAATATAGTCATTTTTCTCTTGTTTTAATGTCTTTTTCCCCCATCTGTCTGCTTTTAGAAATTTATTTTCCCGTTGATTTTCAACAGCATTGTTGTATTACTCCTAGATCTATTTTCCTGGTTTTATCTTGTTTTTAAGATTCTTGGATTAGCAGATGGGTATTTTTTATCAAATGTGGAATATTTGGGGCTATATGTTTTCAATTTTTTTTCTACTTCAGTCCTTTTTCTCCTAGGATGTGATTACTTCTTTGTTAAATCATTTTCTATTATCCCACAGGTCACCCTGTGTTCAAGAATTTTTTTCCAATTTTTTCTCTGTTTCATTTGAAATAGTTTCTTTTGATCTGATTTTAAATGGACTTAACCATTCTACAACAGTTTTCAACCTACTATTAAGCGGAACAAATATATTTCATGATTCAAACATTAAATTTTTAAATTCTAGAATTCCCCCTTGTTTATTTTTTATAACTTTGTTAATTAATTAACTTTCAAAAACCACTTTATTGAGGTATGGCTGACATACAAAAAAAGTACATATGTAACATGTATAACTTGTTGAGTTTAGAGATAAGTATACACCTGTGAAACCATCACTACAATGATTGCCATAAACATATCCATTATCTCCAAAGACTCCTCTGCTCTCTACATTTATTATCATTATTAGTTTGTGATAACAGCATTTAACATAAAATCTACACTCTTAGCAAAATTTTAAGTATATAATACATTTAACATTAGTTGATACATTTAACTATAGGCACTATAGTTAAAAATACAATCGAGCTTTAGGATTTATTAATTTTTCATAATGAAACTTTGTGTCCTTTGACCAATTACTTCTCCATTGCCTCTTCCCTCCAGCCCCTAGAAACCACCATTTTACTCTTTGCTTCTATGAGATTCCCTATTTTAGATTCCTTATAAAAGTGGTGTCATGTGTTATTTGTCCTTTTGTGACTGGGTTATTTCACTTAGGACAGTATCCTACAGGTTCATTTATGTTGTCAGAAATGGCAGGATTTCTTTTTTTTTTTTTAAAGGGTGAATAATTTTCTATTCAGCCTTATGTATTTATCATTTTCGTTATCCGTTCCTCTATCAATAGACATTTAAGTTGCTTCTATGTCTTGGGTAGTGTGAATAGTGCTGCAGTGAACAAGGCAGGTATTTTTTGCAGATCCTGATTTCAATTTTTATGTATATATATATGCATACCCAAAAGTATGATTGCTGGATCATGTGGTAGTTCTATTTTTAATTTTTTGAGGAACCTCCATGTTGTGTTTTATGGTAGATGCACCAGTTTACATTCCTGCCATCAGTATACAAGAATTCCTTTTCTCCACACTCTTGTCAACACTTGTTTTATTTTATTTTTGATAATAGTATTCTAACAGGTGTGAAGTGACATATCATTATGGTTTTGATTTACATTTTTCAGATAAGTAGAGCTGTTGAGCACCTTGTACTGTTGGTCATTTGTATGTCATCTTTGACCATTGTTTAATTGGGTTACTCGGGGGGGGGTTTATTTTCATTTTTTTTTCTTTTGAGTTGTATATACATGCAATGTGTACCAAATTATACACACATCATTATATATATTAGCCTTTGTTAAATACAGTATATAGTTCATAAATATTTTCTCCCAAATCTTAGGTTGGCTTTCCATGTGTTGATTGTTTCATTTGCTGTGAAGAAGCTGGTTTGATGCAGTCCCACATGTCTATTTTTGATTTTGTTGCCTGTGCTTTTGATGCCTTATCCAAGAAATCATTGCCTAGGCCAATGTCAAGAAGGTTTTTCTGTTTTCTTCTAAAGGTTTTACAGTTTCAGGTCTGATGTGAAGTCTTTAATCCATTTTGAGTTTATTTTTATTTATGGTGTAAGGTAATGGTCCAATTTCATTCCTTTGCATGTGGATATACAGTTTTCCCAACATCTTATTGAGGAGACTTTCCTTTGCCCATTGTGTATGCTTGGCACTCATGTCCAGTGAAGGAATTGTCAAATGAATGTAAATTTAGTAATTTTACATCTTACTGGTGAATAAACCTCTTAACATTTAGAAATTATGATCTTTTGTCAGTTACAGCTGACCCTTGAATAATGCAGAGGTTGGGGGCACCAACCCCTCATGCAGTTGAAAAATCCATGTATCACTTTTGATGCCCCTAAAACTTAATTACTAATAGCCTACTGTTGACTGGAAGTCTTACTGATAACATAGATAGTCTATTAACAAATATTTTGTATGTTGTATACTGTATTCTTACAATAAAGTAAGCTAGAAAAAAATGTTATTAAGATAATCCTAAGGAAGAGAAAATATATTTACTATTCAGTGGAAGTGGATCATAATAAAGGTGTTCGTCCTCACCATCTTCATGTGGTTGAGGAGGAAGGGGAAAAGGAGGGATTGGTCATGCTGTCTCAGGGGTGGCAGTTTGACTCTGTTTTGTCAAATTGTTGCAAATCTTCAAAAATTGTCCAATATATTTATTGATAAAAAATTACATACAAGTGGACCCATGGAGTTCAAACTCATGTTGTATAAGGATCAACTGTATGTATTTTGACTTATTCATCTTACATGTTTGCTACTTTACATCCTTTGATCTACATTTCCCCATTTTCTCCGCTGCACCTGACCCAAGTAACCACTGTTTTATTCTCTATCTCTATTTATATGACCTATTTTTTAGGATTCTGCATATGAGATTATGCAATACTTTCTTTTCTGTGTTTGGTTTATTTCATTTAGCATAATGTCCTCTAGGTCCAACCATGTTGTAGTAAAGGGCAGAATCTTTCCCCCTTTTCAGGATAAATATGATAACAGTCCATTGTGTGTGTGTGTGTGTGTGTGTGTGTGTGTGTATGTATATATATATATATATACACACATACCGCAGTTTCTTTATCCATTCATTGTTGGATATCTAGGTTGTTTCCATATCTTAGACAATGTGAACAGTGCTGCAGTAAACATGAGAGTGAAGATACCTTTATGATGTGTTGATTTTATTTCATTTGGGTGTATACTCAGCAGAGAAATTCCTGGGTCATATGGAAGTTTTATTTTTAATTTCGTTAGGAACATCTATACTGTTTTTCATAATGGATGCACCATTCTGCATTCCCAGCAACAGGGTACAGGGGTTACCTTTTTCCTACACCCTCACCAACACTTGTTATCTCATGTATTTTTTTACTTATGGCTATCCTAACAGATGTGAGGTGGTATCTCATAGTAGTTTTGACTTTTATTTTCCCGATAGTCATGTTGAATACCTTTTCATGTACCTGTTGGTCATTTATCTGTTATTTCTGGAGAAATGTTTATTCAAGTCCTTTGCTTATTTTTGAATCAGGTTGTATATATTCTTGTTATTGAGTTGTATGAGTGCTTTATAAATATTGAATATTAACCCCTTATCCAATATGTGGCTTACAAATATTTTTTCCCAACCCTATCTAGGTGGCCTTTTCATTTTGTTGATTGTTTCCTTTGCTGTACAGAAGCTTTTTAGTTTGATATAGTCACATTTATTTATTTTTGCTTTTGTAGCCTGAACTTTTGGTGTAATATCCATAAATCATTGCCCAGGCCAATATCAAGAAACTTTTCTCCTACATTTTTTTAGGGACTTTATGGTTTCAGGTCTTACATTTAAATATTTTATCCATTTTGAATTGGGTTTTGGACCAATTTCTAAGGAATGGTCTAAAGGAATGGTCCAATTTCATTCTTCTGCATGTGGAAATCCAGTTTATCCAGCACCACTTATTGAAGAGACTGTACTTTTCCTTTTGTGCCATTTGGGTGACCTTGTTGAAAATTAGTTGACCATATATGTTTAGATTTATTTTTTGGGCTCTCTATTCTGTTTCCATTGGTCCATGTGGAATGGCAATACCATATTGTTTTGATTACTATAGGTTTGTAATATAATTTGAAATGAGGAAGTGTGATGCCTCCAACTTATTTTTCTTTCTATTTATTTATTTATTTTTTAATCTAAAAAAATTAAGAGGGTACAAATGTCTTTGTTACATGGATAGCTTTTATAATGCTTAAGTCAGGGCACTAATAAGTGCCCATCATCCGAATAGTGTTCATTACACCTGTTAGGTAGGGTTTTACCCCTCCCCTTCTTCCCCACCCCCTTCTTGATTTCCAATGACTTTTACTTCTCTCTGTGCCCATGTGTGCCCATTGATTAGTTTCAAATTATTAGAGAGTACATGTGGTGTTTGGTTTTCCATTCTTGAAAATACTTCACTTAGGATAATGGTCTCCGGTTCCATCTAAATTGCTGCAAAAGACATTACTTCATTTCATGTTGTGGATGAGTAGTACTCCATGGTATACATATACCACATTTTATTAATCCACTCATGAATTGATTGCCATGGCCACTTGGGTTGATTCTACTTCTTTGCAATTGTGAATTGTGTTGCAATAAACATTCAAGTGCAGGTGTCTTTTTGGTAAAATGATGTCTTTTCCTTTGGGTAGATACCCTGTGGTGGGATTGCTGTATCGAATGGTAGGTATACTTTTAGCTCTTTGAGGAATCTCCATATTCTTTTCCATAAAGGTTGTATGAATTTTCAGTCCCACCAATAGTGTCAACAGTGTATAAGTGTTCCTTTCTCTCTGCATCCATGCCAGTATCTTTTGTGTGTGTGTGTGTGTGGCTTTATTATAGCCATTCTGACAGGGGTAAGATGATATCTCACTGTGGTTTAAATTTGCATTTCTCTAATGATTAGTGATGTTGACTGTTTTTTCATATGTTTGTTGGCCAGTTGCCTATCTTCTTTTGAAAAGCCTCTGTTCATGTCTTTTGCCCACTTTTTAATGGAGTGGTTTGTTTTTTTCTTGATAGTTTGCTTGAGTTCTTTGTAAATTCTGGATTCATAAACTATGCATCTGATAAAGGGCTAATATCAAGAATCTATTTTTCTTTCTCAATATCGCTTTGGCTATTTGGGATCTTTTGTGGTTCCATAAGAATTTTAGTACTGTTTATTTTCGATTTCTGTGAATAATGTCATAGGTCTTTTGATAGAGATTGCATTGGATCTATATATTGCTTTAGGTAGTATGGACATTGTAACAATATTAATTCTTTTGATCCATGAGCATGGAATACTTTTCCATTTATTTGTATCCTAAGCATTTTTTTTTGTATTAAATTAAACCTTTATTATTTTTTTATTATAGCTTATTATGGGGGTACAACCGTTCTGGTTAAGTATATTGCCCATGCCCCTCCCAACCCCCCGAGTCTGAGCCTCAAGGGTGTCCATTCCCCCAACAGTGCACATCGCACTCATCATGTAGGTA
>CM052451.1:2710105-2733027 GCA_028533085.1 Varecia variegata | reverse complement strand
GGTGAGTACATGTGGTACTTATTTTTCCATTCTTGGGATACTTCACTTAGTAGAATGGGTTCCAGCTCTATCCAGGATAATACAAGAGGTGCTATATCACCATTGTTTCTTATAGCTGAGTAGTACTTCATGGTATATATATACCACATTTTATTAATCCACTCATGTAGTGATGGGCACTTGGGTTGTTTCCACATCTTTGCAATTATGAATTGTGCTGCTATAAACATTCGAGTGCAGATGTCTTTTTTATAGAATGTCTTTTGTTCTTTTGGGTAGATGCCCAATAATGAAATGGCTGGATCAAATGGTAGGTCTACTTTAAGGTGTCTCCATATTGCTTTCCAGAGAGGTTGCACTAGTTTGCAGTCCCACCAGCAGTGTATGAGTGTTCCTATCTCTCCACATCCACGCCAACATTTATTGTTTTGGGACTTTTTGATAAAGGCCATTCTCACTGGGGATAAGTGATATCTCATTGTGGTTTTGATTTCCCTGAGTATTAGAGATGTTGAGCATTTTTTCATATGTTTGTTGGCCATTGTTCGGTCTTCTTTTGAAAAGTTTCTGTTCATGTCCTTTGCTCACTTTTTGGTAGGGTTGTTTGATTTTTTCTTGCTGATTTTCCTGAGTTCTAAATAGATTCTAGTTGTCAGCCCTTTATCGGATGTGTAGCCTGTGAAAATTTTTTCCCATTCTATAAGTTGTCTGTTTGCTCTCATGACAGTTTCTTTGGCTGTGCAGAAGCTTTTTAATTTGATAAGGTCCCATTTATTTATTTTTGTTGTTGCTGTGATTGCCTTTGGGGTCTTCTTCATAAATTCTTTGTCTAGGCCAATGTCTATAAGGGTTTTAATGATTTTTTATGGTTTTCTATTTACTTTTAATTTATTTTTGTTCTTCTCTTTGTTATTTCCTTTTTTCTGCTAACTTTGGGTTTAGATTTTTCTTTTTTTAGTTCCTCAAGGCTACTAATGTTAGGCTATTTGGGATATTACTTCTTTTATTGCAATAAATCTCCCTCTTAAAACTGCTTTTGTTTCATTTGATAGGTTTTGGTTTGTTGTATTTCTGTAGTTGTTTGTCTTAATATTTTTAAAAATTTCCCTTTTTGTTTCTTCTTCGACCCATTGGTTGTTCAGGAGCATGTTACTTATTTTCCACATGGTTTTCAATTTTCCAAAATTCATGTTCCTGATTTCTAGTTTCATGCTATTATGGTGGGAAACACTAAAATTTTGAGAAAATTTTGATCATATCAAGATTGTTAAGACTTGTGGCCAAATGTGGTCTATCCTGGAGAATGTTCCTGTATACTAGAGAAAAATGTGCATTCTGCTGCTGTTGGTTAGAAAGTTCTATATAAACTTGTTAAATCCAGTTGTCAAAAATTTAGTTTAATTCCTGTACTCTGGAGGTTTGAGCCCAGGGAGCAGAGTACATCTCCAATTCAGAAGCCTGATGCAATAGGGCTCAGTGGCAACCCCTTCCTCTGGGGATGAGGCACCATGTAATTCCTCTGGACCTTGACATAGTAGGGCATGGCAGTATCCCATACTCTCTGAGGCCAGGTGCAGCAGCAGTAAGGACCCTGGAATGGCACAGCAAAGCTGTTTGGGCTCTGGAGAACAGGGAGCAGCACAGCAATGACTCCACTCCCCAGGAAGGGGGCTGTGTATCAGCAGCTCAGACTCGAGGGGATAGTCCCGTTCCAGGCACGCAGGCTACTGTATTTGTTCAGCATTAGCTTAGTCAATGGTCTGTTTCACTGGGACATGGGGTAGCACATCAGCTCAGCCCTGGGTTGTGCAGGTGCTCAGCTTCACCATGGCACTGATTCTCCCAGAGGTGAGGCACCACTTCAGCTCAGGCTGGGATGGTGGGGGGGCATGACTGCTCTGAGCACCTAAGGCAATGATTCCCAGGATGCAGAGTGAAACTTCAGCGCAGGCACTGTGGAGTGTGACTGCTCTGGGAAGCCAAGGCCCTCTAGGAAGGCAGGGCGTCACTTTAGTTTAGGCATGGGGGTGCCTGGCTGCTCTTTGTGGCCAAGGCACTGTTTCCCTGGGAGGCAGGGTGCTACTTCAGCTCACTCCCTGAGGGTCAGGGCACAGCAGGGACTGGAGGGATTGATGGAGTGGCTGTGCAGCAGCTTGGCCCCACAGGGTCAGGTATAACAGCAGCTTGGCTCAGGGATGGCGGGCCATCGGGCAGGGGTGTTTCAGCTGTGGCAAAGCCTCAGGGATGGAAGAATGTTGCGGATGCTCACCTCTGGAATAGGACACAATCCAGCAGTGCTGCTGGTTCCAAAATGGCATAACGCTGTAGCAGTGCAGGCTATAGGGGCAGGGCACGCTGTGGGCTCCTTCTCCTGGGGGAGCACAGCTCGTTTAGCCAGGCTTAACATCTAGGAGAACCATAGGAGTCCTCAATGGTGAGGAATGTAGATGTCCAAGGTGGTGATGGGGGCAGCTGGGGTTTTCTTACTTAACTTTTCTGTCCAGGAAAAAGTCCCTCCTGGCTCCAAGCTGATCCCGACGGGAGGATGGGATGGTGGAAACAAAGTGTTTCCCTCTGTTCTCCCTGTGACCATTCTGGTTTCTGTGCTCCACAGGGTTTCTGCTACTCCTTTGATGTACTGGGTATTCTCATTTAGTTATTTTCATCAAAATGTAGTTGCTTTTTCATGTCTTTATGAGGGGGCCAAGTGGTAGGGGCTTCTAGTCGGCCATCTTCCCAATGTCATACCCCTCCCAATATCTTTTTTTAAATTTCTTTTTCATTTCTGCAAATTTTTTTAATTGTAGTTTAAATTTGTGTCCCTTTACCATTCTGGTTCATTCATTCTGATTTCTGTAAGTATGTGGTGTTCAGTTTACTGTCCTCCCAGGCCTTGCACTTATAAATGTTATATAAGTCAGAGCCAGTAAGGAACCTGTGCAAATGCCTGTACTAGGTATTTTGACAGAAGGGATTTAGAGCAGAGAATTGGTTATACAGGTATCTACGGTCCAAAGAAATGTCAAAAGGGAATAATGAGTTAACAGAGAGAGAATGAAAAGATTCAGCTATGACTCTAGGACTAAGGAAGAGTTGGTGTTACCAGAATTGAGGTCAGAAGAGGGGACGGCCAGTTTGTGCTTGGGCCTCTGGAGAAGAGGACACTGTCTCCAGCTGCTGCTACTTTGAAGGACCAAGATCAGACTGGTTCTGATAGTACTGGAAGAAACTGTAGTTGGGAAACTATTAATCCTGGAGTAAACTGCAAATGCGAGAATGAACTTCCACTCCAGGGGCAAAATGTTGCTGGTTGGGCAATGCTGACAGAAACAACAGTTCACGGAAAAATGAAAGTCAGTTCTTCCTTCCAACTGCAGTAGTTCAGTGACCAAAGGGGAAAAAAAAAAAAAGGGAAGTGTAGTTTGCAGATTCTCAGCCCTGTGATCTTATAGCAGAATATAGAAGGACAGATTTGAAATCCATTTTGTTGTTTTTATAGTGCTTGTATTGATCTGATGTATCATTTTTTCTTACATGATTCCTTGGAATATCAGTTAATTTGGCTGGTATTTTATACCAATAAAAAGTGGAGTCTAATTATTTCCTCTTCTGGATAACAGAGGGAATGCCAAAGTTTGGTAAAAATCTGATCTTTTCTACAATCCATTCCTTACTTCTGTCCTCATAACTGCTTTTGATCAAAAGCTGGGATGGGGGAAGGAAGGATCACTTGGGTTCAAGCAGTCTTCCAGGAAATGAAATTAGTAACTCTGTTTTGAAGGTGTACTGACACGCTTGATGCATTACTTTATTGTTGCATTGGCCATGCTGCTTTTCTACATGCTGGTGGCTATAGTTGAACAATAACCAACCCAGGGCAATATACAGAATCAAAAATTTAGAAACATCTCCCTTGATCATGGCCACCTTTGTGAGTTGCTCTTTACTCCCTACTCTCTCACGGTCGTTGTTCTCTTTCTCTCCATACGTAAAACACCAACTACATTTTCACAAAACCAGAAATTTCAAATTAGTTTACAGGATAATTAACTTCCTTCTATGGTGTTATTTTTGCATTATGGAGATATTAAGAGGCTCCTATTATTTTGCTTTGTGATTGAGGGATTAATTGATCTTTTGTTGCAGTAGTTAAATATGCAAAGTAATGGCATGTGCATAATTAAGGTATATAAAGGCTGGGTTAGTCCAAATATTTCCAATTTCTAATGCAAAATTATTTAAAATTGAGAATGATAGCTGTTTTCTCTCACCTATATGGCAACACTCTTTGTCTTCTGACCTGGACTTTTAAAAGAAAATATAAACATTAGAAATGATATGGTAGAGAACAACAATACCTACTGAGGATGTGTCAGTTATCTATTGTTATCTATTGCTATGTAACAGGTCACACCAAAACTTACTAGATAACAACAGTACAGTTCTGTAGGTCAGGAATCTAGGAGCAGTTTAGTGGGTAGTTCAGACTCTGGTTTTCCTTTTTTTTTTTTTTTTGATTTATTTATTTTTATTATTTCAAAATTTTTACAGGGGTACAAACGTTTAGGTTACATATAATGCATTTGCACCTCCCGAGTTGGAGCTACAGGCGTGCCCATCCCAGACCATGCTGGGCATCTGTCTAGACACTGGGTTTCTTACCAAAGCTGACCTCAAGGTGTCAGCAAGGGCTGTAGTTATCTCAGGGTTTGACTGGGGGAGGGTTTGCGTTAAACTCAGTCATGTGGCTGCTAGCAGACCTCAGAAAATCTGTTTCCAGGCTCACTCATGTGTGCTGCTCTACAGGTCTACCTTACCACATAGCACCCTCAGAGTCAGCAAGGACGAGCAAGATAGAGAATTTAAGAAGTCCATCTTTTTATAACCTATCTTGGAAACGATGCCCCATTACTTCTGCTGTGTTCAATTAGTTAGAAGCAAGTCGATAAATGTGGCCTACACTCAATGGAGTGGGATTACACAAGACATGAATACCAGGAGACAGGGATCACTGGGGCCTATTTTAGAGGCTTCCTACTATAGAGAGAATGTAGAATTAATTAAAAAAGGCATTTTTTTAAAAAAAGGCATTTTAAAAAAATAATTCAAAGAGGCAATGAAATATGATGTTCAAGAATGTTAGATTTGCTAAGACAGCTGGTGTTATTTTAAGTAATAGTATTTGAAATTTAATATAAACTATTATGTGGACTCATCCATGTTTAATAAGTTTATCATCAAAAATTTTACATAACGCTATTACAATTGCATTCATGTAGGTATTGTGAATGCATTAATAAATTTAAAAAATGAGTTTAATATACTAATTTTTGATTATAGTAAATAATGTTTTATAGCTATAATTCATAGTTAACTCTTTTTCTTTTCTTTATATTTAGTATACAGATGGTTTATCCTTGGAGTCTTATACTGTCATTATTGTGCAGTTGCTTGGCCTTAATTTGGGATTAACTTATGACAATACTGACATCTGCTATTGTTCAGGAGATGTTTGTACAATGACACCAAAAGCAGTGTAAGAATTTTCTTTATTAAATATGCATATTTACTCTTAATTTCTTTCTTTTTTGGTTATAAACATTTATATTTCTTTTTAGTTTTTTTAAAATTTCTAATGATGGATACATAAGAGGTGTGCATATTTATGATGTGAATGTGGTATTTTGATCCAAGCATACAAATCAAATCAAGATAATTGGGATATCCATTATCACAAGCTTTTATCATTTCTTTTTGTAAACAAAATTCCCATTCTTTTTAGTTATGTTGAAATATACAACAAATTATTGTTAATTATAGTCACCCTATTGTGGCACTGAACAGTAGATATTATTCCTTCTATCTAACTTTATTTTTGTGCCCATTAACCATTCCCTGTTCAACTTCCCTCCCCCTTACCCATCCCAGCCACTAGTAACCTTCATTCTACTCTCTCTCTCCGTGAATTAAATTTGTATTTTCAAGCTCTCATATATGAGTGAGAACAAGTGGTATTTGTCTTTCTGTGCCTAGCTTATTTCACTCAACATGATATCCTCCAGTTCCATCCATGTTGTTGCAAATGACAAAGTTTCATTCTTCTTTATGGCTGAATAATATTCTATTGTGTATATGGACCACACGTTTTTTATTGACTCATCCATTGATGCACACACAGGTTGATTCCACATCTTGGATGTTGTTAATAGTGCTGCAACAAACATGGCAGTGCAGATATCTCTGTGATATACTGATTTCCTTTCTTTTGGATACACCCAGCACTGGAATGCTGGATCATGTGGTAGTTCTAGTTTTAGTTTTCTGAAAAACCTCCATGCTGTTCTCCACAGTGGCTGTTCTCACTGACCTTCCATT
The DNA here is from genome assembly GCA_028533085.1 of Varecia variegata. Lineage (NCBI taxonomy): Eukaryota > Metazoa > Chordata > Mammalia > Primates > Lemuridae > Varecia > Varecia variegata. The sequence goes on along the minus strand of CM052451.1, from coordinate 2,726,652 downwards.
CAACAGTGTTGATGGTCCCCTTTCTCCAAATCCTTAACAGCCTATCTTTTTGATAAAATCCATTTTAATTGGGGTGAGATAGCTCATTGAAGTTTTGATTGCATTTCTCTGATGACTAATGATTTTGAGCATTTTTTTGTATGCCTGTTGGCCATTTGTATGTCTTCTTTTTGAGAAATGTCTATTAAAATTTTGCCCATTTTTAAATCAGATTATTTGATTTTTTTGTCTTATTGAGTTGAATACCTTTTATATTCTGGTTTTTTTTTCTAGATTATATTGTACTTTAATTTTTTTTTATTTCAGAATGTTACAGGGGTACAAACGTTTTGGTTACATACATTGCTTTTGTACCATTTGAATCAAAGTTGTAAGTGTGCCCATCACCCAGATAGTGTGCATTGTACCCGTTAGGTATGAATTTTCCCACCCTCCCTCCTCCCCACCTGCTTGATTTCCGATGAGTGTTATTTCCATATGTGCACATAAGTCTGATCGATTACTTCCAATTTAATGGTGAGTACATGTAGTGTTTGTTTTTCCATTCTTGTGATACTTCACTTAGAAGAATGGGCTCCAGCTCCATCCAGGTTAATACAAGAAGTATTAGTTCACCATTTTTCATGGCTGAGTAGTACTCCATGGTATACATATACCATATTTCATTAATCCATTCATGCATTGATGGGCACTTGGGTTGTTTCCACATCTTTGCAATTGTGAATTGTGCTGCTATAAATATTTGAGTGCAGGTGTCTTTTTTATAGAATGTCTGTTTTGCCTATAGGTAGATACCCAGCAGTGGGATTGCTGGATCAAATGGTAGTTCTACTTTTTCTTCTTTGAGATATCTCCATACTCCTTTCCATAGAGGTTGTGCTAGTTTGCAGTCCCTGCAGCAGTGTATGAGTGTCCCTATCTCTCTGCATCCACACCAACATTTATTGTCCTGGGACTTTTTGATAAAAGCCATCCTCACTGGAGTTACGTGATATCTCGTTGTGGTTTTGATTTGCATTTCCCTGATGATTAGAGATGTTGAGCATTTATTCATATGTTTGTTGGCCATTGGTCTATCTTCTTTTGAAAAGTTTCTGTTCCTGTCTTTTGCCCATATTATCTTCTGGTTATTAATCTGTTGTCAGATGGGCAGTTTTCAAATATTTTCTGTCATTCCTTGGGTTGTCTCTTCCTTTTGTTGATTGTTTCCTTTGTTGCACAGAACCTTTTTAGACTGATGTGATCCCATTTTCCTATTAATATTTTTGCCTTGGTTGCCTGTGATTTTGAGATTTTACTCAAGAAATCTTTGCTCAGATCAATGTCCTGGATGTTTCCCAATGTTTTCTCTTAGTAGTTTCATAGTTTTAGGTCTTAGATTCAATTCTTTAATTTATTTTCATTTGGTTTTTGTATATGGTGAGTGATAGGGGTCTATTTTTATTCTCCTGCATATGGATATCCAATTTTCTCAAAACCATTCATTGAAGAGACTGTCATTTCCCCAATATATGTTCTTGGAACCTTGGTTGAAAATGAGTTAACTGTAAATATGTGGATTTATTTTTGGGTTCTCTTTCCTGTTCTATTGGTCAATTTGTCTGTTTTTATGTCAGTACCATGTTGTTTTGGTTACTACAGCTTTGTAGTATAATTTGAAGTCAGTTAATGTGACTCCTCCAGCTGTGTTTGTTTTGCTCAGGATGGCTTTGGCTATTCTGGGTCTTTTGTGGTTCCATATACATTTTAGCATTATTTTTTCTATTTCCATGAAGAATGTCATTGGTATTTTGACAGGGCTTACATTAAATCTGTAGATTGCTTTGGATAATATGAACATTTTTACAATATTGATTCTTCTAATCTATGAACATGGAGTATCTATTTTTTGTGTTCTTTTCATTTTTTTAATCAATATTTTATACTTTTCATTGTAAAAATATGAGAAAATTCTTTTCTTCCTTACTACTTTCCAGTGTATGGATTGTAGTTTTCTGTTTTGGCCAGCTCAAGGCACCCTCTAGGGACAAGCCATATGTATTGTGTAATTAGTGATTCTGAAAGACCTGTGTACTAAAAAATATAAAATATTGATAAAAGAAGGCACAGATAAATGGAAAGATATTCCATCTTTATTGATGAAAGAATTATCTTATTAAAATATTCATACTGCTTAAAGTGATCTACAGATTCAATGGACTTCCTATTAAAATTCCATTGTCATTTTTCACAAAAATAGAAAAAAAAATTAAAATTTTCATGGAACCACAAAAGACTCCACATAGCTAAAGCAATCTTTAGCTAAAAGAACAAATATGGAGGCCTTGTACTGCCTGGCTTCAAACTCTTCTACAAACATGTAGTAATAACAATAGCATGATACTGGCATAAAACAGACAAATTGACCAATACAACAGGATATAGATCTGAGGAATAAACCCATACATTTAAAGTCAGTTGATTTTTAACAAAGGTGTTAAGGATATACTGGGGAAAGAAGCATCTCTTCAATAAGTGGTGCTGAGAAAACTGGGTATCCACATGCAGAACAATGAAACTGGACCTTTGTCTCATACCATATATAAAATCAATTCAACTGGATTAAAGATATAAACATGGCCCTGGAACTCTAAAACTACTAGAAGAAAACATAGTGTAAAACCTTCTTGACATTGGGCTGTGCAATGATTTTTTGGATATGATCCCAAAGCACTGACAACAAAAGCAAAAATAGACAAATGGGATCATATCAAACTAAAAAGCTTCTGCATATCAAAAGAAACAATTAACAGAGTGAAGAGATGACCCACAGATTGGGAGAATATATTTGCAAACTGTACATGTGATAATGGGCTTAATACCCAAAACTATATAAGGAACTCAGATATTTCAATAGCAGGAAAACAAATAAGCCTGAGATAGGACCTGATACCTATTAAAATGGCTATTATCAAAAAGGCAGAAGATAAGCGTTGGCTAGAATGAGGAGAAAAGGAAACCCTCATACACTGTTGGTAGGGATGTAAATTAATACAGTCATTACAGAAACAGTATGGGGATTCCTCAAAATACTAAAACTAGAATACCATATAATGCAACAATCCCACATCTGGGTATATATCCAAGAGAATTACACTTAGTATGTTGAAGAAATGTCTACACTGCCATGTTCATTTGCAGCATTATTCACAATAGCCAAGATATGGACTCAACCTACGTATTTATCAACAGATGAATAGATGAAGAAAATACAACTGTCTTAGTCCATTTTGTGGTACTATAACAGAATACCTGAGACTGGTAATTTATAAAGAACAGATTTATTTGGCTTATGGTTTGGGAGGCTGATAAGTTCAAGAGAAGGCACTGCATCTGGCGAGAGGCTTCTTGCTGCATCATCCCATGAAGGCAGAGGTCAGGAGAGCAAGCATGCACACAGGAGAGGGACTGAGCTTATTTTTATAATTAGGCCACTTTTCATGATAGTGGATCCACACCCATAATGTGACATTAATTCATCCATAAGGACAGAGCACTCATGATACGATCACCTCTTTATGGTCTTACTTCCGAACACTGTTGCTTTGGACATTAAATTTCTAACACACAGATATTGGAGGACATATTCAAACCATGTCATTACACCCTGTCCCCCTAAATTCATGTACTTCTCACAATGCAAAATACAGTCATTCCATTCCAATGGTCCCCAAAATCTTATTCCAGCATCAACTCAAAAGTCCAAAGTCCGTTAGTCTCATCTAAATCAGATATGGGTGAGACTCAAGGCTTGGTTTATCCTGAGGAAAATTCCTCTCTAGCTATGAGTTTATGAAATTAACAAGTTACATTGTATTTTGGTGCTTTCAAAATCAAATGAGGGGACAGACATAAGATAGTCCCATTCCAAGAGGAGAAAATAGTCAAGAAGGAAGGGGTAACTGGTCTCAAGCAACTCTAAAACCCAACAGGGAAAAACAACATTGTCTTAAAGTTGAAGAATAATCTCCTTGGACTCCATGTCCCACATCCTGGGCACACTGGGGTGGAGGTTGGGCCCCCAAGGCCTCAGGCATTTTTGCCATTATGGCTTTCTGATGCTCAGCCTACCCAGCAGTTTTCCCAGACTGGAGTCTGATGCCTGCAGCTTTCCCGGACTGGAGTTGCACACTGGTGGCCCTACAGTTCTGAGGTGTCAGGGGCTGCCCCACTCTCGTGGCTTCACTGGGCATTGTCCTAGTGGGTACTATCTGTGGTGGTCTCACTCTTATGGTTCTACTAATCATTTCCCCAGTGGAGGCTCCCCAGAGGCTCTGCCCCTGTGACAGGTCTCTGCCTGGGCTTCCAGGCTGTTCATGACATTATTTAAATCTAGGTGGAGGTTGCCATGTCCCTGCAGTGCTTGCGTTTTGCAGGTCTGCAGAGTCAACACCACATGGACACTGCCAAGGATACCGCTTGTGTCCCCTGGAGAGGTGGCATGAGCCACAACTGGGCCCACTTGAATCATGGCTGGGGAAGCCAAGGAGAGCTGCACCTGAATGCAGAGTCCCAAGGTGGCCCTGGACAGTGATGGTTCCCTGAAACCATTTTGCCCTTCTAGTCTTTGGGTCTGTGATGGGAGGGGTATCCTCAAAGATCTCAGAAATGCCTTCAGGGTCATGCCTCCACTGTTTAATTAATAGAACCTGGTGTTCTTTTATCCATATTAATCTCTTTAGCAAGGAGAGAGAACTAAGAGTACTTGGCCACACTTTTACTATTCTCTGCCAAATATGATTTTTTATTCTGTACAGGGCCAGTCTGAGAGTTTTTTAAATCTTTCTATTCTGCTTCCTTTTTAATTATAAATTCTGTTTTTAAATCCTTTCTCCCCACTCTCATTTTACTGTACATGTCCAAAAGAAACTTTGCAGCACCTTCAACACTTTGAGGCTTAGATTTTTTTTCTGCCAGATAATCCTAGTTCATCACTCTTATGTTCTGTCTTCCAGGTAGCCCTAGGACACAAACACAATTCCACCAATTTTTTGCAGCTGTACAACAAAGATGGCCTCTACTCCAGTTTCCAATACCTTGTTCTTCATTTCCTTCTGAGGCCTCATCAGAATGGCTTGTCCGTCCATATTTTTATCCATATTCTGATCATGACCACTTAAATAATCTCTAAGAAGTTCCAGACTTTCTCTACACTTCTCTTCTTCTGAGTTCTCACCAGAATCTCCTCTAATGCTCCATTTATGGGAATCTAGGATTTTTCCAGCCTGGTCCTCCAAATTTGTGTAGCCTCTACCCATTACTCAGTTCCAAAGCTACTTCTACATTTTCATGTATTTCTTACAGCAGCAGTCCCACTACTTGGTACCAATTTTCTGCCTTATTCTGTTTTGTACTGCTCTAATAGAATACCTAAGACTAGGTAATTCACGAAGAACAGAGGTTTATTTCATTTATGATTCTGGAGGCTGAGAAGTTCAAGGTCAGAGGGTCCTGCATCTTGTGAGGGCCTTCTTGCAGTCTCAACCCATGGTGAAAGGCAGAGGGGAAAAAAGCATGCAACACAGCAAGAGAGGGGATCACGCTCACTTCTGTAACCACCCCACGCCCACGGTAATGACATTAGTCCACTCGCGAGAGCAGAGGTCTCATGGTTGGAGCCCCTCTTAAATGTATCACCTCTCAACTCTGTTGCACTGCATAGTAAGTTTTCAGCACGGGAACATTAGGGGACATACTCAAGTCATAGCAGTGGTGTTTATACACAATTCAGCCTTTAAAAAGAAGGAAATTTTGTAATTTGTGACAATGTGGATGACCCTGGTGGAGTTGATGCTGAGTGAAATAAGCCGGGCACAGAAAAACAAGTCCTGCATTATCTCGTTCCTGTGTAGAGTCCAAAACAGTGAGACTTATCAAAGTAGAGAGTGCAATGGTGGTTGCCGGAGGCTTGAGGGTGGGTGGCGAATGGGGAGATGCTGATAAAAAAGTACAACGTTTCAGTTAGACGGGAGAAACAAGTTTGAGAGATCTATTGCACAGCATGATGACTATAGTTAATGTATTATATATTTCAATATTGCTGAGGAGTACATTTTAAACATTCTTTCCAGAAAAAACAAGTATGTAAGGTGATGGATATATTAATTAATTTGGTTTAATTATTCCACAATGTATGCATATATCAAAACATTACATTGTACCACATAAATGTATACAATAATTATTTGTCAACTGACAATAAAATTTTAAAAAGTTAAAATTCTTTGATACTTGCATTTAAAAAAACTAGCATTGTACAATATAAAAATAAATGGTAAAAGTCATGCTAATAATTTAAAATTTAATTTTTGTTTAGAATGACATTAAATAGCAAACAAATAACAGCATGACAAGTTCAGAGAGAGAAAGAGAGCAAGAGAGACTGCTGAAGAAAGGAAAAAGATTTTTATTTTAATATCATTAACAGTACTTTTCCCCTGTTTTATAAACAAGGGGCCCCAAATTTCCATTTTGAATTGGTCCCTGAAAACTGTGTAGTTAGTCCTGGTTGTTCCACATCAATATCAAGACTTGGTATGCTCAGGATATTCAATTTGAGTAATTTTGTTCAGGTGTAGTATTATGTCATGTTGGTTTTATCTGCTCCTCTCTAGAAACTAACAATGTTGAGCATATTTTCATACTTCATATCACCAAATATCTTATTTGGTGAAGGGACTATTCAGATATTTTTTAACTTTTTAAAATAAACATTTAGATTTTCATGCTCTTAATGAGTTGTAAGATTTGTTTATATATTCTGGCTATGGTTTCTTTAGTATATACATAATTTTCAATTATTTTCTCTCAGTCTGTGATTTAGCTTTTCATTTTATGTATAGTCTCTTTTTTGAGAATTAAAAAAATTTGATTAGAAGTCTATCAATTTATTTCTTTTATGAATTATGGTTTTATAGCACTCATATTTAGTTTTATGATATATTTAGAGTTAATTGTAGATGTGTCTAAGTTAATTTTTATTTTGGCATGTGAATTTACAATTATTCTAACACTATTTGTTGCAAAACCTAGTCTTTTCCTCACTTAATTGCATAGGCAACTTTGTCAAAAATCAATTGACTATAAATGTGTGGATCATTGGAATCTCTATGCTATTTCATTCTATTTTCTATCTTTATAGAAAAGCACACTCACTGTCTTTATTAATGTAGCTTTACATTAAAATCAGGTAGGGCAAGTCCCCCAAGATTTTTTCATATTTTCCAAAATTGTTTTGGCTAGTGTAGGTCTTTACATTTTCATATACATTTTATTATCAGCTTTCCAATTTCTACAGAAATTCCTCCTGTGATTTGTATAAGTATTGCACTGTTCAGTAGTGATTTCAGGAGGATTACCCTCTTAACAATGTTGAATCTTTTGATCTCTGAATATGATATATGTCCTCATTCATTTAGGTCCTCTTTAATTTCTTTCAGCAATGTGTTATATTTTGTATTTAACAGGTCTTGAATTTCTTTTGTTAAATTTATCCTTAAGTATTTTATTCTTTTTTAATGCTACTATGGATAGAATTATTTTCTTCACTTCATTTTTTAGATGATTCTTTGCCAGTACATAGAAATATAATTGATTTTTTGATATTGACCTTGAGTGCTGCAAATTTGCTTAATTTTTTTTAGAAGTTCTGGGAGATATTATTTGTTGATTCCTCAAGAGTTTCGATAAACAAGATCTTGTCACCTGTGAATAAAAGCAGTTTTACTTATTTTTTCCTTTTTGTCTACTTGCATGTCATTCCTACTTATTGCCCGCTTGCACCTGAGATGACGTCAGTCCAGTGTGGATGGAAGTGGTGAGAGTGAGAGTCAAAATCCTTGTTTGGTTCCCAATCTTAAGGGAAAATCATTCAGGTTGTTACAGTGCTATAGTTCATAAAACTATAGCATGATCTTACCTATAGTTTTTGTTTTTAAAATAAATCTCTTCGCTTTTAAAATAGCATCCTTTATTGCCTCGTACATTTTGCTGTTTACTTTTCTGTGTCATTTCATCACTGTGAGGGGTCATTGGTGACTGCTGTGCTCTCTGAGTGGGCAGAAGACATTTCCCCATCCTAGTTGCCTCATTTCATTCAGTGGGGGAGGGATAGTTCAGGCTTACAGGGACAAAGCCTTCCCTGGCCACACATTTGTTATTGCAGGTGCTTTCCTGCCTGTGGAAGACAGGGAATGATTTGTTTTTTTTATTTTCCTTTCAGTGTTTAATAGTTATTTTAATAATATCCTATATCATAGTAGAAAAATAATTTTTACAGAGCTAATCCAGATTACACATTGCATTTAATTGATATATATGTCTTTATTCCCCTTCAATCTGGAACAGTGCCTCAGTTTTTCTTAGTCCTTTATGACCCTGACATTTTTGAAAAGTATAGGCCAATTATTTTGTAGGATATTCAATCAGGTTTATCTGATGTTCCCTCTTGATTAGATTCAGATTTTTTATCTTTGGCAAAATTACCAGGGAAGTGATGTCATGGTTTTTGCACTGCACTGTATCAGCAGGCACCTGTGTCAGTTTGTTCTGTTGTTGGTGATGCTGTCCTGGGTCACTTGGATAGCATCTTCCAGCCTTCTCCACTGTAAAGCTTTTATTTTCCCCTTTGTAATTTTCCCTTGGTAGTTACTACTTTGTGGAGAGATACTTTGAGACCATGTAAATATCCTTTCCTTTATTAAATTTTCACCCATAAATTTTAGCATCCATTGATAATTCTTGGTTAATTTATTACTATGATACTTGTCAAATAGTGAATGTCATTCATTCTATATTTGTACATTAGCATTCAATTATAGGAAGCTTTTTCTTTCTCCTCCATTTATTTATTGATATATTTGTTTATATTGGCATGAACTTGAATTATTATTTTAATCATTAGTATTATAATCTCTTAATATCATTATTTATTTGATATGCATATTCTCCAAGATTAATTTGGCTGTGCATTTGTCGTATCAGGATTCCTCTTACCAGTGTGGTCCCACCAGTTGGTGACTGTCAGTGGCAGAGAGGAGTCTGAGGCCTATCATGTCAGGAGAACACCTCCCTTGCTCAGTTACTCTTAGCAGAGATTCAGATTGATCTCCCTTGCTGGTGGTGCTGTGCTCACCTGGTGTTTTCAGCAGGACTCCCATTAGATCTTGGGGAGGAGTGAACCTACTCAGTTTACCTTTTTTTGTCAGGTTGAAAGCATTAAGCCTGGATCATTATGTTTTTCTGGGTGGGGAGATATAAGATGCTGAGCTACTTTGTTGTTCTTCTAGTCCTGGGAACTCAAACCTGTTTAAGTCTCTCTTTAGACTTTTCAGAATTCTCCTTAAGTTGCTTCGTGCACTAGTTTCAGATTTTATACTTGTACTTAGTGTGGAGAAGCAGGGTAAAGTAAGCCTATGTCATCTTGTCTGAATAGGAAATGTATAACTGATTTTTATTTGAAAGATGTTTAATTTTGGAGAGCAGAAACTCTAAAATATGCTATTAAAGTTAATACTAATATGTTTACATAGGCATTTACGGAAACAGTACAGAAATGAAATTAAATATATAAAAATAAATACTGGTCAAAAATTTTAAATTCAATTTTTTGGCACTAGGAAGAGGATAATAACACAATTCCTAGTTTAAAGACTTAACAAAGGTCATAGGATAGGTACAAGGGGCTTTCAAAAAGTTCATGGAAAATGTATATTGTGAAAAAACTATGCATAGATTTCAAAATATTTTTTGCACCCAAACGAACACATTTAACTGGTTATAGCACGTCTGAAGAAGATCTTGTTTGAGGCACTAAGAGGAATAAAACATCAGTTTGAAAAGAGCCCCTATCAGAGCAACTATAAATTGTGCTAATATTGAAGCAAGAACAAACATCAAATTTATGGTGAAGTGTGGGTGGAAGAATGTGAAATCATTGTTTTATGAAAAGTTTATGGGGACAATTTCCCAAAGCAACCAGCAGTTTACAAATGGATCACTCATTCTAAGAAGGGATGAGGATGAGATAGTGTTGAAGATGAAGCTTGCAGTGGCAGACCATCCACATCAATTTGTGAGGAAATAATTCATCTTGTTTGTGCCCTAATTAAACAGGACTGATGATTAACAGCACAAACAATATCCCACACCATACACATCTCAGTTGGTTCAACTTACACAAATTCTGACTGAAAAATTAAAGTTGAGCACACTTTTCACTAGATGGATGCCAAAACTAAGATCAGCTGCAAACAGAGCAGAGCTTTCATGGAAATTAAAAAAAAAAAGTAAAATCAAGATCCTGAACACTTTTTTGAAGAATTGTAACAGGAGATGAAACACGGCTTTACCAGTATGATCCTGAAGGAAAAGCACAATCAAAGCAATGGCTTCTACGAGGTGGCAGTCGAAGCAAAAGCAGACCGCTGGAGAGCAAAGGTCATGGCAACAGTTTTTTGGGATGCTCAAGGCCTTTTGCTTGTTGACTTTCTGGAGAACCAAAGATTGATACCACCTGTTTCTTATGAGAATGCTTTGAGAAAGTCAGCCAAAGCGTTAGCAGAAAATACCTGAGAAAACTTCATCAGAGAGCCCTTCTCCACCACGACAATGTTCCTGCTTATGTCTCTCACCAAACAGGGCAATTTTATGATAGTTTTGCTGAGAAATCATGAGGCATCCACTTTACAGTCCTGATTTGGCTCCTTCTGACTTATTTTTGTGTCCCAATCTTAAAAAAATAAAGGGCACCCCCTTTTCTTCAGTTAATAATAATGTAAAAAAGACTGAATTGACATGGTTTAATTCCCAAGGACACTCAGTTCTTTAGGGATGGTCTCAATGGCTGGTATCATCACTTACAAAAGTGTCTTGGTATTGATGGTGCTTATATTGAGAAATAAAGTTTATGATTTTTATTTTTATCTTTTAAATCCATTTTTTCCTGAACTTTTTGAAATTTCCTCTTATATACTAGGTCTTGTATAAAACAAGATGAATGACTAAAAAGGAATTTTGGAATATATTATTCTCATTTTTTTTCTTGATGGAGTTAAAAAAGTGTGTTAAACATAGTGGCAATACAATAAATGTTTTTTAAGGTTTGCTTATTGTTTTCCACGAAGAATAATGCTCTTTAAATTTCTGTTCAAAACACCATATTAGGGGAAGTGTAGAGATAAGTAGCAATATTTTTTGTTATACTCACGTTTTTATATTTTAGGCACTCTAGGGGTATAAAGGATTTTAGCACCTGTAGCTTGGATGACTTTAAATATTTTGCTTCATATAATGGACTTCATTGTCTTCAGAACAGCATTCTTGATATGCCAGTTTACAAACAAGCCAAACGAATATGTGGCAATGGATTGTTGGAAACTGGTGAACAATGTGATTGTGGCACTACACAGGTTAGTAAAAATGTTTTCAATTTTTTCTTAATTTTTTATATATGTGTATAATAGATATACAAGAAGATAAATACATTATCTGTTAGTAAAATAGATTTGAAAAATGCAGTGTTCTTTGGGGAAGACGAAAGCCGTTAAGTCTCCTAATTTTATTATTTTTTTGGAAGTGGGGAGCAAAGGTCCTTGGATAATGTTTGTCTTTAAATATTGCCTTCTGACACTACTCAGTGTGTGTTTCAGTCTCAGACTAAAAGTTAGTGACTACAAAGAGTGTCTAAGGAGTTGAAAAAATATATCCCCAACAACAAGCAGTAACAAAAACAGATAAGAACAACTAAAGACAGTAGCCTATAACCAATGGGATAGCAAAATGTATTGTTTGCTAATACAGGGAGAAAAATTGTTCTATTCAAAGGTGATGCCACTTAAAATATTTTAAAATGAAATCTATTAATTACAGAAAATACAGAAATATAGAACTAAGATCAAACTAAATCAAACATGAAAGATGACAAAGGGACATCAGCAAGATGGACAGGTGCCTAATGCTGGTCTCACACCACAAAAAAGGACCAAAACAATCATAAGCAACTGCATTTGACAAGAGTGATGAAAAAGTGCTAGAGTATAACAAGGGAGTGGTAAAAACCCTGCACCTTAAACTCAGAATGGCTGCATGAATAAGAAAAGGAAACCCCTTGCCTCTGCCGCCCCATCCCCCAGTTGAGATCATCTTGGAAACAGGACAGACTTCTTCCTGGGGGGAAAAGGTAAGCAGGAGGTCCCCAGAAGCCCCCTTTACCACCATGAACACTTGCAGTATCTGCTACTGGTGAATCCTGCAGTACTCACAGGCCCTGACTTCAGTTCAGGGAGCTGCCTGGAGTTCACAGGGATGCACCACTTCAGAGGAGGAGTCCACGCTGTGTCCTGTGCCCCATGGCCCAAGCTGCCACTATACTGTACCTTTTTGAAACCAAAGCTACTGCTAGAGTGTGTCCTTCTCTAGGGGCCAGTGGCCACTGCATCCCTTTATCCCTAAGGCTCTATCATCATTGCACCAGAATCAGACACATGGAAATATGCCATTCCCCAGCTGAGCTGCTATAGCTTCCTATCCCCCGGGGGAGAGCTGCCTACCAGGAAGTCCATCTTCTCCATCCCAGTTGCTGCTGTGCCCCATCTCCAGCTACTCAGAGCCTAGGCCCAGCAGAGAGGTACCTCCAGGTGCCTGAACCAACCCAGAGCCCCCAACCAACCCCACCTGGATTTGGAGTTTCAATCCAAGGAAACGCCTGTGACCCCAGCTCCTGGGCCCATGTAATGTCCTACTTGGGACTGGTCTTGCTGGTCTGGTGAAGCAGTCACACCCAAGCCGATGGAGCAGCACAACCCCTCAGTACCTGAACCAACCTAGTGCCTCACTCCCCCCAAATCATAACTTTTGCCCAGAGGAGTGGCCACAACCCCAACACCTGAGGCCACATGCTACTCACCCACCCAGACCAGGAGTGCTGACCCAGTGGAGAAGCCCTGCATGGCAGACATAGTATCCCAGCCCCAAGAGACAAGGAACCCTGGCCCAGTGGAGCAGCCACACATCCCAGGACTTGAGCCAAAGTGGTGCCACACCCCCCAGGAATCTGGATAACCAGGTACTAGCTAAGCAGAGGCTAGGACTTGAGCTGATGTGGCACCCTGCTCTCCAGAAACACAGAGCTTTGGCTGAGCTGTGTCACCCCATCCTCTGGGCTGACCAGTTGCAATGCCTCACCTCCCTGCATCTGGACTAGCCCTCCAGAGTCTTAGCTGCTGAGGTGCCCTACCTGCTTGGGGAGTGGAGCCATCACTGTATTGCTCCCCACCCCCTGGAATCCAAGATACTGCTGCACCCTGACATTCCAGGGTCCTTCCTCCTACTACACCCAGCCTGTCAGAGCCTGGGGCACTGCTGTTTCCCACTACTTCAGGATTCAGAGTGACCACTATATAGTAGTACTTTCTTTCCTAGTGCTCAAGTTTCAACTGTGCCTTGTTGGCTCTGGGCCCCAACTTGCAGCTGTGTCTTGCTCACTGGGGCCTGAACCTCTGGAATATTTCTTCTTCCTTAGAGCCATGCTAGTGCTGTGCTCTCACCCCCTGGGTCAGAGTCACAGCCACATCCATGTCCTCTGGGCCCAGGGTACTGATGAGTGCCTCAGAGTCAATCCTCAACTTGGTGAAAGAGCTTCATTCACCCTTACCTTAGAGAGTGAACATGCACTCATATCATAGGTGCCACAGTAGTTCAGCAAGATAAGCAGCCCAGGACCCCAGATTCATAGCCACTGAGAGTACTAATATCCTGAAACACAGTGCTATGGTGGCTACCTGTGGGCCATGTAGGACCCCCATGGTTATTCTTCCCACTGTAGCGGAAATGAGAACAGGAAGAGCCTTAAAGTCCTTGTCAGCAAAACAAAAACAAAAAACCCTAACAATCTACCCTGCCACCATTGCTGCCACAAACTCCTAGAATAGACCACTGAGGCATCTTTAGTCATTGCTGACATCGACCACAGCTGAAAAAGCTGCACGGAGACTATACTACTGTGCCCACCTAGAGCTAGACCCAATATACCCTACCCAACCAACAGCCTAGGACTCATCTGCTGGTGAAAAATCTTCCCTATGAAAGCTACTGTATAAATTTGAAAGAGGTGACTGTCCCACCTGATATGCATGCATCAATGAAGGAGCCCAAAAAACATGAAAAAAACAAAGAAACATGACACTATCAAGGGAACATAATAATTCTCCAGTAACTGACCCCAAAGAAATGGAAATTTACACATTGCCTGTAAAGGAATTCAAAATAATGATCTTAAGAGACCTCCATACGCTACAACAGAATGCAGAGAGACAAATCAAAACAATCAAAAAAACAATTCATGATCTGAATGAAAAATTCAGCAAAGAGAGATATTAAATAAAGAACCAAAGAGAAGTCTTGGAGCTGAAGAATTCAATGAATGAAATAAAAATACAATAGAGACCTTTAAAAGAAGACTAGATCAAGCAGATGAAAAAAAATCTGTGAACTTGAAGGTACATCTTTTGAAATTACTCACTCAGAGGAAAAAAGAAAGAAAAGAGAACGAAAATAATGAGGCCAGCCTAAGGGATTCATGGGCCACCATTAAATGAACAAACATACACATTATGGGATTTCCAGAAGGAGAAAAGACAAAGAGAGGGACAAAAAGCTTATTCTATGAAATAATTGCTAAAAACTTCCCAACTGTTAGAAGACATCCATCTATTTGACATAGATTTCCATTCCTGGGTATTTCTCCTAAAGAAATGAAAACATGTTTCACAAAATGTTTAGAGCTGTTTTATTCATAGTAGCTAAATCCTACAAATGATCCAAATGTCTATCATCGTGTGAACAGATAAACAAATTGTGGTATTTCTAATCATTGGGAAACTACTCAGCAATAAAAAAATGAATGAAATGCTGATAGATGCAGCATCATGGGTGAATCACAAAAAGATTATGCTAATTGAAAGAAGACATTTACAAAACTAAGTCACATGATTCTGTTTATGTGAAATTCTAAAAAATGGAAACTAATATTTAATGTTGAGGGGATGGTTGACTTCAACAAGTAAGAGGTACCTTTGGTTGGCAATGAAAGTGTTCTATAATTCGATTGTGGTGGTGATTATATGAGTAAATGCATTTGGCAAAACTTACCAAACCAAATATTTTAAATTGGTGCAGTTTATAGTAGTTAAATTAGTCAAAGTTACATACTTTCAGGTATCCAAGATGAGTAAGTCCTAGAGTGCCTAGAATTACCAATACTAAATTGTGTAGTTCAGAATTTTCTGAGAGAGAAGATAGAATGTTAAATGTTCTTATCACAAAAATAAAGATAAATAGAGCAGGAAACCTTTTTTTTTTTTTTGAGACAGAGTCTTGATCTGTCTTCCAGGCTGGAGTGCAGAGGCATAATCACAGCTCATTGCAGCCTTGAACTCCTGGGCTCAAGTGATCCTCCTTCCTTGACCTCCCAAAGTGCTGGGAATACAGGTGTAAGCCACTGTGTCTAGCAAAAACTTTTGGAGTTTATGGATATATTTATGGTATAGATAGTGCTGATGGTTTCACAGATGTATAATTATCTATAAACTCATCAAGTTTTATACATTAAATATGTACGGCTTTTTGTGTGTCAATCATATGTCAATAAAATGATTTTTTGAAAAAGAAAATGCTAGATGCAGAAAAAGCATTTGACAAAATACAACACCCTTTTATGATAAGAATGCTTAACAAAATATGCATAGACGGGGCCTATCTAAAAATGATACAAGCCATATACGACAAACCCACAGCCAACATCATATTGAATGGGGAAAACTTGAAAGCATTCCCACTTCGAACTGGAACCAGACAAGGCTGCCCACTGTCTCCATTACTTTTCAACATAGTACTGGAAGTCCTTGTGAGAGCTATCAGGCAAGAGAGCAGAATCAAGGGAGTCCAAATAGGGAAAGAAGAGATCAAACTCTCACTCTTTGCTGATGATATGATGTTTTTTTTTTATTTATTTATTTTTTATTTATTTTTTATTTTTTTGAATTTTTTTTAGATGATATGATGTTATATCTGGAAAACCCCAAGAATTCAACCAAGTGACTCCTGGAACTGATCAATGAATTCAGTAAAGTCTCAGGATACAAAATCAATACACACAAATCAGAGGCAATATATATGCCAATAACAGTGAACGGAGAACCAAATTAAGGACTCAATACCCTTCAAAATAGCAACAAAGAAAATAAAATACCTAGGAACATATTTAACTAAGGAGGTAAAGGACCTCTATAGGGAGAACTACGAAACACTGAGGAAGGAAATTGCAGAGCATGTAAATAGGTGGAAAACCATACTGTGCTCGTGGATCAGAAGAATCAACATTGTTAAAATGTCTATACTGCCCAAAGTGATATACAAATTCAATGCAATCCCTATTAAATTACCAACATCATTTTTCACAGATATAGAAAAAATAGTTTTATGCTTTGTATGGAACCAGAGAGAAGACCCTG
>CM052451.1:2690671-2709605 GCA_028533085.1 Varecia variegata | reverse complement strand
AGAAAACCGCCGTTTAAGCGACTAGCTGACTTTCGCTGCGGGCCCTGCGGCAAACCGCGGCAGGCGGAGCCGCGCACAGACCTCCGGGGTCCGAAATGCCTCCCGCGAATAACTCCTCTCCACCAAGTCCCACGTCTCCCGCGGTGATACTGCACTGACTTCAGGCTGTTCCCTAATTGAGCGGGTGTGGAAGTCAGTGGGGAAGCAAGCCGCTTCCCTGTGGGGCTGAGCCCATCTCACTCGCTGGTGAGGCGGGTACTGCTGTCCCACGCTCTGCTTTCTTTTGTCTGTCCCGCACTCTC
The DNA here is from genome assembly GCA_028533085.1 of Varecia variegata. NCBI lineage: Eukaryota > Metazoa > Chordata > Mammalia > Primates > Lemuridae > Varecia > Varecia variegata. The sequence continues at coordinate 2,709,303 of CM052451.1, read as the reverse complement.
CAGATTTTCATGAGCTTAGTTCCCGTTCACCTCTGTTTTTTCTTGCTATTCCGTGTCCCTCACTGATTCTCCGTGAATTCACACCGCTATTCTTGTGGGGGAGCAATCCTCTAGCATCGTGGCATACGGAGATCCATTCCTTCCTCTCTGGGAGCACGAAACTTACAGTCTTACTTTTTTTGACAGTCTACTTTATATAGGTTCAGAAAGTTAGATTAGTTCTTTTGATTGGCTATATTCACTTCACTGTCTTCTGGTAAAGTCCTCTCTTCCTTTGCAATTCAGTTATTGTTACCACCATTTGGTCTCTTTTATTGACACCATTTAATGAATTCCTGGCAGACAAGGGATGGAGAAAAATGGTGAAATAGGACTTTCTAGTGATCATCCTCCCCCCCCCCCCCAGAAACATTAATTTGAACAGCCATCCATGCATGGAAATATCTTCACAAAAACTAAGGAAACCAAGTGAGAGATCACGGTACCTGGCTATAACATACCAAGAAAAGATATGTTGAAGATGGTAGGAAGGACAATTTTACATTACCTGAATCACCCACCCCACAGGCAGCACAGCATAGGGAAAGATGCTGTCCACTTGGGGAAAGAGAGGGAACTGAGAGTAGTAGGACTGTGCCTTAAAACCAACACTGGGCCAACCACAGTAAAACTCAGCGCTGGGAAGACCCCCAAGGTCCCTGAATCTAGACTAATAACTGCAGTCTGAGCCTACCCACTCCAGCACCAAGCAGGCACCCATAGGCCCTGAAAGATGGTCTCAATTTCTGGCCTGCATTGGGCAACAAATAACCCAGAGTGACAGGCAGGCTTGAGTGGCTGGCTGGTTACATTCCAGCCCAGTGCTGCACCAACCTCAGTAGCCAAGGGATTCAAAATCAAACAGAAATTCTTGTGCTATACACCCATCCCCTCCCCCCACCTCTGTCCGATACCCAATTGGGTGTATATCTACATGATGAGAGCGTAGCACACTGTCAGGGGAATGGACATGCTTGAAGATCTGACTCGGGGTGTTGGGGGTGGGGGAGGGGATGGGTGTATACCTACATGATGAGTGTGATGTGCACTGTCGGGGGAATGGACACCCTTGAGGCTCAGACTCGGGGGGTTGGGAGGGGCATGGGCAATATACTTAACCAGAACTGTTGTACCCCCATAATAAGCTATAATAAATAAACAAACAAACAAAAAAAAGAAATTCTTGTGCTGAAAAAATACAATGAATGAAAAGAAAAACTGCAATACAGAGCATAAATAGCCAAATTGATAAAGTGAAGAATCTTTGAACTCTATAGAAGATAAGTATTTTGAAAATATACAGTCAGAGGAGGAAAAAAATAAAAGATTAAAATATTCATGTACAGGAAAGTCAAAGGTCTCCAATTAGATTTAATCCAAATAATTGACAAATGTGTAGGTTCTGACTGCTCCATTAACTGGCTATTTCCCTGTCTCTCCCCATTTCCTCAGGCCTCTGTACTCCCTGAGACATAATAATATTAACATTAGGCCAATTAATAACCCTACAATGGCCTCAAAGAGTTCAAGTGAAAGGAAGAGTTGCACATCTCTCCCCTTAAGTCCAAAGCTAGAAATGATTAAGCTTAGTGACAAAGGCATGTCAAAAGTTGAGATAGGCAGAAAACTAGGCCTCCTGTGCCAAACAGTGGCCAAGTTGTACATGCAAAGGAAAAGTTCTTGAAGGAAATTAAAAGTGCTACTCAGGTAAAAATATGAATCATAAGAAAGTAAAACAGCCTAATTTCTGACATGGAGAAAGTTTTAGTGGTCTGGATAGAAGATCAAACCAGCCATCATTATCTTAAACCAAAGCCTAGTTCAGAGCAAGGTCCTAACTCTCATCAATTCTATAAAGGCTGAGAGAGGTGAGGAAGCTGCAGAAGAAAAGTTTGAATCTAGCAGAAGTTATTTCATGAGGCTTAAGGAAAGAAGCTACCTCCATAATAAAAAAGTGCAAGGTGAAGCAGTAATTGCTGATGCATAGCCAATTATCCAGAAGATCTAGCTAAGATAATTGATGAAGGTGGCTAAATTCAATGTCGATGAAACAGTCTTCCACTAGAATAAGATGCCATCTTAGACATTCATAGCTAGAGAGGAGAAGTCAATGCCTGGATTCAAAACTTCAAAGGACAGACTGGCTCTCTTGTTAGGGAATAATGCAGCTGATGACTTTAAGTTGAAGCTAATGCTCATTTACCATTCCAAAAATCTCAAAGCCCTTAGGAATTATGCTAAATCTGTTCTTCCTGTGCTCTATGAATGGAAAAACAAAGCCAGAATGACAGCACATCTGTTTATAGCATGGTTTACTAAATATTTTAAGCCCACCATTGAGATCTATGGCTCAGAAAAATATTCCTTCAGTTTAATACAAGAGGTGCTAGTTCACCATTTTTAATGGCTGAGTAGTACTCCATCTTGTGTGTGTGTGTGTGTGTGTGTGTGTGTGTGTGTGTATACATTTTATTAATCAACTCATGTATTTATGAGTGCTTGGGTTGTTCCACATCTTTGCAATTGTGAATTGTGCTGCTATAAATATTCCAGTGCGGGTGTCTTTTTTAATAGAATGTCTTTTTTTTCCTTTGGGTGGATGCCCAGTAGTGGGATTGCTGGATCAAATGGCAGTTCTACTTTTAGTTCTTCGAGGTATCTCCATATTACTTTCCATAGAGGTTGTACTAGATGCAGTACCCCCTGCAGTGTATAGTGTTCCTATCTCTCTGCATCTACACCAGCATTTGTTGTTTTGGGACTTTTTGATAAAAGCCATTCTCACTGGAGTTACGTTATATTTCATTGTGGTTTTGATTTGCATTTCCCTGATGATTAGAGATGTTGAACATTTTTTCATATGTTTTTTAGCCATTAGTCTATCTTCTTTTGAAAAGTTTCCGTTGATGTCCTTTGCCCACTTTTTAATGGGGTTGTTTGACTTTTTCTTATTGATTTGCTGGAGGCCATTCTTCTAAGGGAAGTATCACAAGAATGGAAAAACAAACACCACATGTATTCACCATTAAATTGGTAATAATTGATCAACACTTGTGTGTATATATGGAAATAAGATTCACTGGGGATTGGGTGGGAGTGGGAGGAGGGGATGGGTAAATTCACACATAACGGGTGCATGTGTGCTGTCTGGGGGATGGGCATGTTTGTAGCTTTGACTTGGGTGGTACAAAGGCAATTTATGTGACCAAAGCATTTTTACCCCCATAATATTCTGAAATAAAAAAAATAAAAATAAAAAATAAAGTGCACAGTATACATTAAAGTTAAAACAAAACAAAACAAAAAGAATAAGATTCCTTTAAAAATATTACTGGTTATTGACAATGCACCTGGTCACCCAAGAGGTCTGATGGAGATATACAAGGAGATGAATGTTGTTTTCATTCCTACAAGTGCTATATCCATTGTGCAGCCCATGGATCAAGGAATAACTTCAACTTTCAAGTCGTATTATTTAAGAAATACATTTTGTATGGATTCTTGATCCTTGAGGCCATGCATTAGCATTTGCACATTTAAAGGAGCAAGGACTTATTCCAGTGTTTGAAGACTGGCTTTGTCTGAGAAAACCCTTCACCTGTCAGCCTATACAGAGATTCTGAGCACACCATCTGGCATGATCCATAAGTGGGCTTGCTGCTGAAGTCCTCAGGCAGCCTTATGCCTGGGTCAGCAGTTGGGCAAACCTGGCACTTAGGTTTGCAGCATTGAACCTGGAACCTGTATCCACAAGGATGGGCCTGGAGCCTGTATATATAGAGGCAGGCCTGATGCCTGGCTTTACAGGGACAGACCTCATGCTGGAGTGCATCTTGACCCTGAGTCTGCAGGGGCCAGCCAGATGTTGGGATTGGCCCAATGCCTGGGTCCAGTAAAATTCGCTTGGAGCCTGGGTCCATGGGGGCAGGCCTGGTGTTAGGATGGGCCTGTTATCTGAGTCTGTGGAAGTAGGTCTGGGTCCTGGGTCTTGCCCTGGGGAGGGCATGGAGCCTGGGTCTGCAGGGTTGGTCCTAGAGTCTCAGGCCATAAGGGCCAGACTGACACCTTGGTCTATCAGGGTATATCTAGCCCCTGAGTCTCTTGGGGTGGTTCTAGACCCTGGGCCCACTGGAACCTGGGGCAATGGGGACTAAACTAGGGCTTTCCTGCTTCTGTGGCAAGCATGGAGCCTGCATCTGTGGGAGTTGGTTGCAGCCTGCTATCACGGGTGCTGCTTGGGTGCCTGTAGGCATAGGGATTGGCCTGGAACTAGGTGCTGTGAGGACTGACCTGTAGCCTGGTCTTAGGGGGCTGGCCTAGAAGCTGGGTATGCAGATGCTGGCTTGGATGGTAGGTCCATAAGGGCTGGCTTGTGTCCTGGGGTTTGAAGTGGGTCTTTAGGGACAGTCCTGGAGCTGAGGTCCATGGGTACCAGCTCAGTGCTAGGGTTGACCAGACAGACCTGGACCCTGTGTTCATATGTGCAAGCCTGGTGCCTGAAGTTGGGAATACTGACTTAGAGCTAAGGTAGGCCTGAAGTCTGAGGTCACAGGGGGTGAACTGGTGCTGGGAAGGCCTAGAACTTGAGATGAGTCTAGAGCCTGGGGCCACAAGGCCTGGCCTGGTGCTGGACAAGCCTGGAGCCTATATCCACAGGCCTGAGGTTGAGTCCACAAGTGTTTGATAACTAGGGTTCTGAAACCTGGGCTGGTGCTTGGGCATTCCTGATGCTTGAGACTATGGGTGCCAGCCAGGTGCTGCTAGGGGTGGTCTGAAGCCTGGGGCCAATGGGGTCAACCTGGTGCTCAGGAGAGCTTGGAGACTGAGTCTCCCAGGCAGGCCTGGGGCCCCAGGCTCTGGAATCTAGCATGTTGCCAGGGCAAGCCTTTCATCTAAAAAAGTTTTCGTTTTGCCTTTGCTTTTGAAAGACATTTTCTCTGGTTATAGAGTTCAAGACTGACCATTTTTATTTTTAGTACATTAAAGATCTTGCTCTACTATCCTCGTGCTTGAATTGTTTTCAGTGATAAACCTGCAATTATACTTATCTTTGTTCCTCTGTACGCAATATGTCTTTTATTCTCTGGCTGCTTTTAAGGTTTTCTCTTTCTCACTGATGTTTAGTCATTTGATTATAATGTACCTTGCTATCATTTTATTCATCTTTCTTGTGCTTGGGATTTGGTGAGACTCTTGAATCTGCTTTTTCATTAAATTTGGAAAAATTTCAGCCATTATACTTTCAAACAGTTTTTCTATCTTTATCTCTTTCTGCTCTTCCTTTGATCACTCCACGTACCTATATTTTAGACTGTGTAAATTTGTCTCACAGGTAAATTGATGCTTTGTCCATTTGTTTAAAAAAATCTATTTTCTCTCTGTTTCATTTTTTAATAGTTTCTACTGCTATCTCTTCATGTTAATTAGTCCTCTTGTTTTCACCTAATGGCTACTCTGCTTCCAATCTCATTCAGTGTATTTTTTAACCTCAGAAATTATAGTTTTTGTTTCTCAAAGTTCAATTAGCACCTTTATTATCTTTGCTAAAATTTTAACTCATTTCATGACTTTCAGACTTTTTTCCAGACATTTTAAAATACAGCCAATAAAATTCACTTTCAAACATTTTCTATGACTTGCATACACTCTCAAAAGTCTTTCATGATTAAGAAAAATCTTATTACCCATATTTATATATGGGTTCTTCTACTTTTCCATTATATATATATGGGGGGAGACTAAATTATCCAGATTAATATAACTTTAAACAAATTAGCTAACTTCTATTTCACCTATCACACATAAGCATTATATCAGATTACCTAATTCTTTATCATTGCTGCACCACAGGGGAATAACTTTTGATTGAATAAACCAAGTTCACATATCCCCAGGAACATGTGAACAACTTTGCTCTTGATACTGGGGTAGTGGTCATGATTCTCATTAGTCCCTGGGCCCAGCTGTGGAAAGTTCAAACTATGAGGTTTCTGATATACCCCATACTTTATTTACTATGCAGTCAAGGCTGGTGCAGTGGTCAGGGGATCAATAAATGAACGCACCCATCCCTGTCTTGGTTGTGGAATAGACACAGCCTTGACCATGAATTATACAAAACACGTACAGACTGAAAGTCTTGGCAAGAATAAAAAAAAAAATCTTTCCAAAAAAAAAACAAAATCATAAAAAATTAGGAGAAAGAAACTCGAGAGTCACCAATTTTAAAGTTTTAGAGCCATTTAGAAGTTAATCAGAGACCCGAGGAAAGATATCTTAACATAAGATGAGCCCATGAGGTGTACTTCTTTGTGAGCAACACAATTAATTTGATTTATTTTAGCACCTCTATCTCTGTAAAAATATAATTTTTTAATACTCTAAATTCATGACTTCACAATGAACATATGCAAAAAAAGTTTTCTCTCCCTCTTAATAGTGGAGCCAGTGATGATAAAGCTTAGTTCATGGAGCACTTGAGGAAACAAGTATTCATAGGTATTAAAAAGATATTAGAATAAAAGTAAGATTTCCATTTGTACAAATTTGTAAAAGGAAGCAAATTCTGAAGAAACAAGTATTAATACTTTGTCATTACATGTATATGTATTTTCCTTTAGAAGCAATTTTGATCATTGGTTTTGCATTAAATATTAACTCTATAAACTTGAGTGACACAAGTAAATATTGTGTTTTGTCTTATCTAACACTTGGAGAATTTGTGTGAGATTTGCTACGGGTAGCAGATACTTGTTGACAATTCAAGAAAAAGTATGGCGGAAACCTATTCTAGGAGATAAATGTTATATAAGCTGGGCTTCCAGGACCTTTGAAAGCTAGAAAAATTTTAATTTACTTTGCATAGGATAATGACAATACCCATGAGGAATTGGGGGATATATTGAAGAAAGGAGAGTTTGTAGAGTTGATGATTAGATGTTCCTTGGCAAAAACAGGTATACAGAAAGGGAACCCTGTAAGCTATCAGCGCACGAGGAAGTGCTGAAGAGATCAGAGATATGTAATTATGAAAGTTATTTTTTAAGTTGTTTGCATTGTGATATGTGAAATAAACTTTCACCTGGATGTCTTTAAAATATCTTCTTTTAAAATCCACAGTATTCTCTAAATGTTTATGATGTGGATTTATTGTTTTATAAATGGGTGCTGATTTCTGCTTTAACGTTGACGTATGAAGAAACCGGAAGCTGCACAAGTGAGCACAGCCATAATGGGTTCCGAATAATTTTTATAGTCATTCCTTAGCTCCACTTTCTGTCTTCCTATTATGGTAGTTTGCTTATTTTTGAGTTTCTAGCTTTTCTCACAGGCATTATCCATTTTTCTGCACAATAAATTTAATCATATAAATCTCTATAATGATGCTTAAGTAATTAACAAGAAGAATTAATTTTCTTATTGCTCTTAGTAACTTAGGAAAAAAATGAATGAAAATTTAGAGGCTAAAGACACAGAAAACTTAAGTATCACTGATACGTAATCTTTTCTTATGTTCTTTCCTCCTAGATAAAACCATTGGATGTGCTTTGTAGGCGATCGGTCGACAAAGAATGTGATTTCAGTGAATATTGTGATGGAACGAGCTCCTACTGTGTGCCTAACACTTTCGCACGCAATGGACAAACTTGTGATTCGGGTACAGGCTTCTGTTTTAGTGGAATATGTGTGACTTTTGATAAACAGTGTGAAAGATTAATCGGAAAAGGTAATGATCGTGATTTTCTTCTTAGTTCCTAAATTCTGATTATACCAAAGTCTGTTATTCAATTCTGTAGAACAAAAATGTAAACATAATTTGTTAATGACCGAACTTGCCCTGTGTATATCAGTGTTAAAGGAAATCACAATTTTCTTGATTCTGGAAAACAAAACAAAACAACTCTTCTGAATTTATATGGGATTGTTGTTCCCACAGAAAAGGAACCTCAGGGGAAAATGCAGCTTTTCATGATCTTATATAGAATTTGTGATGGTGGGGTTTAATTTAGACTTAAAGGAAACAAGGGTTTTTATTAGAGCAAGGCAGGGCTAATCACTGATTAGTTGAGTTTCAAAGGGCTTGCTGATGAGTGAGGGCTTCCGTCCACCACTGGTCTAGTACAGTTTGAGAGCTCCCTGTAAATGTGTGGATCATTTGCTTCATTGGAAAATACAACTATGCAGTTCATGTTCTTGGAAAGGGTGAAACTTTTTATTCTCAGCTCTGGCCTTTGTTAACCAGGTAATAGAAGAGGCCTTTAAATATTGTTTAGATCATATGACTGCCAGAAATTTAAGGAGGCAGTGAGATGGAGGTTTGGATGATTATTTGTTCTGCTTTCCTATCAGAATCATTATTTGCACCATCTGGCAAGACAATGGCTGTACAGTGGCATCTAAAACATAATTGAGATACAAACAAATGGCCAATAAAATTAGGAGGAATGGAAAAGTACTCCAGATCTATGATCTAATGTTTGTTTAAGTAAAGCCAGGGCTCGGTGCTGGGCAGAAAAATTTAGAACCAAATAGTGGATTGTCAGTCAGGTGTCTCCCAGGTTATTTGTCTTATTTACTGTGTATTAGTATTTGGAATGATTTTAAAGCTCTTTGTGAGAACTGCAGGGTTATAGGTATAACAATCTAGTTGTCATCAAAGGGGGCCTAAGTTGGTATTCCTTGCTTGCTAATTTTCTGATTCTCTTTGAAAATGCTCAGGTATATGTTGCAGTCTCATTCCACACTATTTTTTCTTATAATGTCTCCTATCTGGGATTTCATGCAAAAGGAGAGGACAGGGATCCTTTCATTTTGGGTTTCTACCCAGCAGCCTTCAATAATCTTTCTTCACCTGAGGAGCCAATAGATTAGGTCTACTGCCCTGGGTAGTAGGTGAATAATAAAATAATAAAACATGAAATTGTATAGCAAACTTTTTATGTATCCTTATAGCTTTGGAATATATATTTTATGACTCTTGCCTTAAACTCAGTTTCCGATGAGCACCATCTATACTAACAATATGAAGTAGGTGTTAAATCGTTAAATTGGTAGTTTCCGTGGGGAGACTATGAGGAAAGAGTAATTTGTATAGGAATGAGGAGAAGCAAGGTGAGGGAAAAGAAGACTATAGGTGGCAACATCAAAGCAGGATGAAGAATGTTGGAGGCACAGAAGGGTAAGTTTCAGAGTGGTTTCTTTAGATTTTGCCAGAGTGTCTTTGAGGGATGCAAATTTGGGATCACAATTTTGTGCTGAAGATTTTAGACTTTTGTTCTAAACACTGACCCATGAATATTTGGTAGTTTTCTTCCCTTATAGTCTTCCCTTGTATTCTCTTTTTATATACATCACCCTGATATTTCAAAAGTTCCCTATGATGGCAATTGCCACTCTAATCATCCTTTTGAAATTGTGCTGGTTAATGAGGTAAACTAAGAATTAGGATTAAAGTGAGAATCTATTTAACAGAAATTCTGTCAGATGCTGTGCTTTAGATGTAAAGAGACCAATTTTAAAACAAAGAGTCACAATAAACACAGTCTGTAAATGTAAAATGGCAACTCTGTCTTTTGATTATTTCCCTCAATACTACATAGTTAATAGCCCAGATACAATCTCAGACTATAGAAACATGGTAGGGAGGTTTTCTATGTTAAAGTGACAGTGATTTTAAAGAAACAAGACAAAGACTCTCTTGCTGAGGATTTTTCGTGGAACTCAAGGCAAAGTTTGTTGCTTCAGCGCATGAACCCTGTCTGATGGGACCCTCTTACATATTTCTCTTCAAGGCTGGGCTAGACATTGTCTTGTAGGATCTATATACTGCACGAGCCCCTTGAAGTTTCTTTTAAAACATTCAAGGTAGGGTCAAACATCATAACAGAAAGGACAAATAATTCCATAACTTGATTAATAAAAGAAAAAGTAACAACATATAAAGCCCACCCCACACACTTTTTTTAGTTCCTCATTTTGGATTACCTCTAGAGATGCTCACCCTGATGGGGCTTGAACACAAAGGGCTCAGGGAATGTGCAGTACAGTTCCAGAGTACCAAGTTCTAATAAAGAAAATGAATGAGAGTCCTCAAGGTATTTTCAGTTGAAGACCTCCAGGAAATCATCATTCACTGTGATTTGAAAAACAAAAAGCTGAATTCATTTGGAATTCTTGTGCAGACAAGGGAAAAAGAGCAAAAAGAAAGCCAACTTCTCATTAAAGAAAGAACAAGAAACAGTGCCATGCTGAGTCATTTCAGCTTATACAAAAGTAAAAATGTGAACCCCTTTATTCATTTATTAAAACAACTTCTCACATTTTGAGCTAAGTGGAAAAAGTTAATGAGCGTCTATAAATAACAAAAACACATGATTATAGACAAGGCTGCATGCTTAATAGAAAGCCTACATCTTTGCTTAAAACAATGAGAGGATGTAACCTTAAAAGTATATTTGATGAAAAAAAAGTATATTTGATGAATGTAAAGCTTTAGCATAATAAAAATATGTTTATATTTTTATTTCAGAATATTATGGGGGTACAAACATTTTGGTTACAAGTAATGACTCTGCCTCGCCCAATCCAGGGCTAGAGGCGTGCCCTTCCCCCATACGGTCTCCATTAGTTGTAAGTTTATCCATTTCCATCCCCCCACCTGACCAGCACCCAGTGAATATTACTGAGCACCTTAGTGTTGATCACTTAATGCCAATTTGATGGTGAGTACACGTGGTGCTTATTTTTCCATTCTTGCGATACCTCACTTTGAAGGATGGGCTCAAGCTCTATTCAGGATAATATAAGAGGTGCTAGATCACCATTGTTTTTTGTAGTTGAGTAGAATTCCATAGTATACATATACCACATTTTATTAATCCACTCATGGATTGATGGGCACTTGGATTGTTTCCACATCTTTGCCGTTGTGAATTGTGCTGCCATAAACATTCAAGTGCAGATGTCTTTATTATAGAATGTCTTTTTTCCTTTGGGTAGATGCCCAGTAGTGGGATTGCTGGACTGCTCCTTGAGGTATTGCCAGATTATTTTCCACAGCTCACCAGCAGTGTAAGAGTGTTCCTATCTCTCCACATCCACGCCAGCATTACTTGTTTTCACAGAGGGGCCTCAACAGTCAAGAAAACAATGCAGAAAGTCCTGCCATCTCGAGCCTCAAAAAAAACTGAGCTGAAAAAGGACACTAGAGAGGATGTTGGATTGTCAAAAGCTGTGGGAGATCCCGGGAGAATATCCTGCGCTTAGGGTGCTTCCCTTCTGGGCTGGGGAGCCTCCTTGGCTTGAGCAGGTTGCAGATGAGGCTTCCTGAGCCTCACCAGGGAACTGCTGGCTGAATGGAAAGGGCTGTGCCCTTGTGCAGTAAAGCATGGTTAGAAAACAATGACCTGTGCCTATGTGAAATTGTGGTATTTTGCTCAAATTTGTTCATCATGGATTTTTCCTGCATTAATTTTGGTTTTCAAAAACCATTGCATTAAGATGTTATTTATTTTGATTCTTGAGTTTATGACCACCCCCCCCCCCATTTAAATTTTGAGCTATCCTAATCCTGGCCCTATAACATAATATATACATAATTTGGGGAACTGGGAAGTTTAAATCAGATTTCATCAAATAAGTATTTTGTTTAGAGGAAAGCAAACAAAAACTACTTACTTATTGGGTGAGTTCAAGAGTAGATCTTTTCAAAAAAGAATTGTTGCTGGTGGTGGATTCCACGCACCAATCTATCTATCTGACCTGTTTTGTAGCATCTTGTATGATATATGTATGGGGTGTGTCCTTCAGGAGAGTGACATTTACAGATCATGTTTTCCAAGTATGATTATCCTTGAAATTGTTGAAGAGAGCTCCCTGATCGAGGGAGCTGGTAATAACAACAACAACAAAACAAAAAATCTCAACAAACAACAAAATCTCTGTTTTTATTACATGTGATGAACATGATCAATGCAACCCATTCCTAAAGCACTAAGTCCAAGTGATAGGGCAGTCATTATATACACTTGAATTTTTCATAATTTTTAAATTAGACATAACTATATCAAAGGCCTGAACTAGATAGGCATTGACATCCTTTCTAATTTTAAAATTCAATAATTTTTACTTAGTGATTATTAGGATACTGGGGAACAGATATGAGGACTCTAGCATGGAACAAGGAAACTTTAATCAATGCTCTGTGGGCCTGTTACTAGCATTTGCACTGTAGATACTATTTCTCTACTGTTTTGTTTGGCATAAGAGTAAACTAAATTTTCACATTAAGTAGGGAACTAAGGCAGGAAGTAAACAATTTATAGGAAATAGAGAAGGCTCCTTATTTTTCTAACAGTAACTGAAAAGTTCTAATAATATGGCTGTTTACTGTCTCTTTGATATAGAACACAGTCTGCCAGGCTTTTAATTCTAGCTCTACTGCCAGCAACTTTTTAGTGCTGGGTAATTGTAAACTTCCCTAGGGATCACATTATAATTTCCAGGTTGAGGCTATCACTTCTATAATATAATTTAAATTTGGTATTGTCATTTACTTCAGTTTGTTCTTTTTAGGTTCTAAAGGTGCTCCATTTGCTTGTTTCGACGAAATTAATGCCAGAACAGATATATTTGGACACTGTGGAAGAGACTACTGTAATTTTGTGTATGTATTTAGAAAATTATAATTTTGTTTGGACTGTAGGTTATAGACTGCTAAAATCCTGGAAAATATTATGTACACAGTAAAATGGCCTTTTTTGTCAGTTTTCTTTGTTACATAATCTAGGCTGAACAATATTATCTACTGACTACCATAACATGTGTTCAGTACCTATAATGTTAAACAATGATTATAAAAATGGCCTCTGTTAATTGTTCTGATGATTTAGATATCGTGTTAGGCAGTTTATATATATTATATATTTATACTATAGGCTATACATATATATTCATATACATCAAATGTATATGGTAAGACTTATTTATTCCATTTTACTAATGAAAAAATTGAAGACCGGTGATCCATTTGCTCAAATTTTAGCAACTAGTATAGGAAAAAGTCAGGCTGTCAGATTGTAAAAATCATTAATTTTTCACTTCCAAATTGACTCATAAAACAAAAGAGCCATATCGTAAGTGTGCTCAAAAAAATTTACTGAGAGAAAATTGTTGAAATCTGGATTCAAATTAGTAAACATTTATTTGATTTAGCTATATTAGCAACCTATGTTATTTCAATAAATAATAAAATGAAATTTTCTCTGCTTTATGCTTCTAGTAATCTGCTATGTGGAAAATTAGTTTGTACATGGCCATACAGAACATTAATATCACGTCCAAATTTATCTGTGATTTATGCACATGTGAGAGGCGACACATGTGTATCTACAAATCTACCCGGATCAAAGTTCGTTAAAGGATCATTAGAGAGAGATGAAACATTTGTAAAGGATGGCTCCATGTGTGGTCCAGATATGGTAATTAGAATAACAACAACTCAAATGTTTTAAAATTATTTTTATGGTTATACACATTTTTTTTTTTTTTTTGGGACAGAGTCTCACTCTGTTACCCAGGCTAGAGTGCCATGGCGTCAGCCTAGCTCACAGCAACCTCAAACTCCTGGGCTCAAGCAATCCTCCTGCCTCAGCCTCCAGAGTAGCTGGGACTACAGGCATGCACCACCATGCCCGGCTAACTTTTTCTATATGTATTTTTAGATGTCCATATAATTTCTTTGTATTTTTAATAGAGGCGGGGTCTTGCTCTTGCTCATGCTGGTCTTGAACTCCTGAGCTCAAACAATCTGCCCGCCTCAGCCACCCAGAGTGCTAGGATTACAGGCGTGAGCCACTGCGCCTGGCCTACACATTTTTTTTATTTCAGCAAATTATGGGGGAAAAATGTTTAGGTTACATATATTGCCCTTGCGCCGCCTCCCCTCCTTAAGTCAGAACTTCAAGCGTGTCCATCCCACAGACGATGTTCATCACACTCATTATGTATGTATATACCCATCCCCCCCCATCTGCCCGACACCCGATGAATGTTATTCCTATATGTGCACTTAGGTGTTGGTCAGTTAAAACCTATTTGAAGCTGAGTACATGTGGTGCTTATTTTTCCATTCTTGGAATGTTTCACTTAGTAGAATGGGTTCCAGCTCTATCCAGGAAAATACAAGAGGTGCTATATCACCATTGTTTCTTATAGCTGAATAGTACTCCATGGTATACATATACCACATTTTATTAATCCACTCATGGATTGATGGGCACTTGGGTTGTTTCCACATCTTTGCAATTGTGAATTGTGCTACTATAAACATTCGAGTGCAAATGTCTTTTTTATAGAATGCCTTTTGTTCTTTTGGATAGATGCCCAGTAATGGGATTGCTGGATCAAATGGTAGGTCTACTTGAATCTCTTTGAGGTATCTCCATATTGCTTTCCACAGAGGTTGCACTAGTTTGCAGTGGCACCAGCAGTGTATCAGTGTTCCTATCTCTCTGCATCCACGCCAACATTTATTGTTCTGGGACTTTTTGATAAAGGCCATTCTCACTGGAGATAAATGATATCTCATTGTGGGTTTGATTTGCATTTCCCTGATGGTTAGAGATATTGTGCATTTTTTCATATGTTTGTTGGCCATTATTCTGTCTTCTTTTGAAAAGTTTCTGTTCATGTCCTTTGCCCACTTTTTGATAGGGTTGTTTAATTTTTTTTCTTGCTGATTTTCCTGAGTTCTAAATAGATTCTAGTTTTCAGCCCTTTATAGGATGTGTAGTATGTGAAAATTTTCTTCCATTCTGTAGGTTGTCTGTTTACTCTCGTGACTGTTTCTTTGGCTGTGCAGAAGCTTTTTAATTTGATCAGGTCCCATTTATTTATTTATTTTTGTTGTTGCTGTGATTGCCTTTGGGGTCTTCTTCATAAATTCTTTGCCTAGGCCAATGTCTATAAGAGTTTTTTCCCCACATTTTCTTCTAGAATTCTAATAGTTTCATGCTTAGGTTTAAGTCTGTTACCCACTGTGAGTTGATTTTTGTGAGAGGTAAAAGGTGCAGATCCTGTTTCAGTCTTCTACATGTGGCTATCCAATTTTCCCAGCACCATTTATTGAATAAGGATTCTTTTCCCCAGTGTATGTTTTTGTCTGCTTTGTCAAAGATTAGACGGCTATATGAGATTGGTTTTATATCTGGGTTCTCAGTTCTGTTCCATTGGTCAATGTCCCTGTTCTTGTGCCAGTAACAAGCTGTTTTAATTACTATAGCCTTGTAGTATAGTTTTAAGTCTGGTAAAGTGATGACTCCCATTTTGTTCTTATTGCCTAGGATTGCTTTTGCTATTCGGGGTCTTCTCTGGTTCCATACAAAGCCTAAAATTATTTTTTCTATATCTGTGAAAAATGCTGTTGGTATTTTAGTAGGGACTGCATTGAATCTGTAGATCACTTTGGGTAGTATAGACATTTTAACAGCGTTGATTCTGCCGACCTATTAGCATGGTATGGTTTTCCACCTGTTTACATCCTCTGCTATTTCCTTCGTCAGTGTTTCATAGTTCTTGTAGAGGTCTTTTACCTCCTTAGTTAAATACATTCCTAGGTACTTTATTTTATTTGTTGCTATTGTGAAGGGTATTGAGTCTTTGATATGGTTCTCAGTTTGACTGTTATTGGCGTATATGAATGCCTCTGATTTGTGTGTATTGATTTTGTATCCTGAGACTTTACTGAATTCATTTATCAATTCCGGGAGTCTCTTGGTTGAATCCATGGGGTTTTCTAGATACAATATCATATCATCAGCAAAGAATGAGAGTTTGATCTCTTCTGCCCCCATTTGGAGGCCTTACAGTCCGCTCTTGTGTTTAATTGATCTAGCAAGGACTTCCA
Organism: Varecia variegata; assembly: GCA_028533085.1. NCBI lineage: Eukaryota > Metazoa > Chordata > Mammalia > Primates > Lemuridae > Varecia > Varecia variegata. The sequence goes on along the minus strand of CM052451.1, from coordinate 2,693,360 downwards.
GCACTATGTGGAATAGAAGTGGAGATAGTGGGCAACTTTGTCTGGTTCCAGTTCTAAATGGGAATGCTCAATATTTCCCCATTCAGTATGATGTTGGCTGTGGGTTTGTCACATACGGCTTGTATCATTTTTAGGTAAGCAGTGTGAGTCTCTTTGAATTCATCTTACTTAGAGTTTGTTCAAGTGCTTGAATGTTTATATTCATGTTTTTCATCAAATTTTGGGATATTTCAGCCTTTATTTCTTCAAATAGTCTCTCTACCTCTTTATCTGTCCTTTCTCCTTCTGGGACTCCCATACTTCATATGTTGGTCCATTTTATGGTATCCTTAGGTCCCTTTAGCTCATCTACTTTTTTTCAATGTTATTTCTTTCCCTTGGACTCAATAATTTCCATTGTTCTATCTTCAAGTTTATTGATTCCTTTCCCTGCTTACTCAAATTTGGCTTTAATCTCTCTAGTGAAGTTTTCATTTCAATTATTGTACTTTTCAGTTCTAGAATTTCTTTTTAGTTTCCTTTTAGTTTTTCCAGAAAAACTTTTTTCATACTTTTTGTATTTTGTTCATTTTTTTTTACTTTCTACCTTTAATTTTTTTGAACATATTTCTTTATTTCTTTGAACATCTTTAAGATAGTTGTTTTAAAGTCCTCGTCTTTTAGATCTGTCATCAGGTCTGTTTAAGGGACAATTTGTTGATTTATTTATTTATTTTTTTTACTTTGACCATACTTTACTGTTTATTCTTATTTTTTTTATTTTTCTTCTGCTGTTGAAAACTGGACTTTTTAATTCAGTAATATAATAATTCTGGAAATCAGATTTTCTTCCTTCCCCAGATTTTGCTGTTTTTATTGTTTGCTTATTTTGTTATAGTTTTTATTTATTTTTCTTGATTGTTTCAGGCTGTTTATGTGCCACATTCAACCTGAGGTATGAACTTAAGGTCTCCTGAGGTCTTTTCTGAGCTTGTGCCTTTCCGTAGATATGTGTGGTCATGTTCTAATTTTCTCCTTATATAGAGTTGTTTTTGAATGTTCTAATCTTTAATGTCTGCTCCAAAAGAGAGAAAAAGAGAAAAACGAAGCAGGGAAAAAAGAACAGCAGCCCTTTAAATCCTCTGGAAGTCACTTTAGCAGGAGATAAAGGGGCCTGCAACAATGGGAGAAGGTACAAAAATAATGACTGCCTTCCTCTTGTATCTCTGTGATTAGAAATATCAATCAGTTATCATAGCACAGATTTCCAATATTTGGAGGAAAGGGTCCTTTGTACTAAATCCTACAAGCTGTGTGCATGTTGCTCCAGGAACACATGCCAAAGCTGCCTGTCATGCGGCTGGGGGTGGAAGATAGGTAGCTACTAGTCTGCTATGAGCTGAAATTTAATGAAATTAACCACAATTTACCTTCCAAATCTTCCTCTGGAGGTTGTAAGTCTTCAATAGACTCCAGAGTTCCAGAGTTCTAAAATAGTTACATCAGATAGATTCTGCAGTGCAATTGTCGTCTAGATGGGGAGACAGATTCCTAGTAGGAAGCAAATGAGAACAACAGTGTTCTCATTTGCTTCCTACTCCATCATCTTCCTAGAATCTTCTACTCCAGCCAATACAGTATTAAACAGCCTCACTGAAGTATCATTTATCAGAATTTATCCAACATAGGTGTATAATTCATTGGTTTTAGTTAATTTATATAATTGTGTAACAATCCCTACATCCAGTTTAATACATTACCCTTAAAATTTCCCTCTTGCCCATTTGCTCATACTCACTCCTAAGCAATACACTAACTTCCATGGATATTTACATCATACTCTAGGTTATAATCCAGTACTAATTTTTAAATTTCATTTTTCAAATTGTTTTAGTATTGGCCATTGAGAGTTTTTCAGTTGGATCCAATGTATTTTGACCTACCCCTGTCATTGTGGGTTTTTGTTTGTTTGGGTGCTTCCTTACTTTCTGGCACCACAAGATATTCTAGGTTCATCTTGTACATCTTCTGTCCCATTTCCTAGAATCAGCCATTTTTCCAAGGATCTTTGGTTCATTTGAATGGAAGATGGTATTTAGAAACCAAGATTTGTGTTTTTTGTTTGTTTATTGCTATTGGGATGTCACTGCTTCTGGTCGCATTAGCAGTCAAAGGAGATATACACACACCTATTACACATAAATATTTATATTCACACTTATATATGCACATATATACATTTTTATGTCTATCTATATATCTACATTAAAAAGCATAAGCTCATAATCATACAAGTTGAATCCTCAGTATAAGCTTCATTCTAGTCTCTTACCTTTTCATATTTGTATTTTTTCTGATAGGAACATACTTTTTTGTGTTTTCCCTAATATGTTTATACATATTTAGTACTAGAACTATACTACAAGGCTGTGGTTATTAAAACTGCCTGGTATTGGCACAAGTGCAGGGACACAGACCAGTGGAACAGAACAGAAAACCCAAATATAAACTCATCCTCATATAGCCATCTAATCTTCGACAAAGCAGACAAAAACATACTCTGGGGAAAAGATTCCTTATTCAATAAATGGTGCTGGGAAAACTGGTTAACCACATGTAGAAGACTGAAACAGGACCCACAGCTTTCACCTCTCACAAAAATTAAATCACGGTGGTTAACAGACTTAAACCTTAGGAAAGAAACTATTAG
>CM052451.1:2666685-2690171 GCA_028533085.1 Varecia variegata | reverse complement strand
GACGTTTGAGATTCACTTCCCATATGTGCTTTCATGGCCCCTTCTCCACCATGCCCAATTCCAAATGATGTGTTTGGCATATTGTGCAATTTACCCTCCATCTGTTATTAAAATAGTACATTCATTTAGCCTTCTTGTTCAGTGATGTCTGGGTTACGCTAGTGTTAGTATTGTAATTGTTCTCATTTTCATTATCCAAGCTTAGAAAGCACAGTTATGATATCTCTAATATGAAATATTAAACTAGCACTCTCTTGATACAAAGCACGACAGTTATTCCACAGTATAAGTCAAGGATGGACTGTTAACACTCATGATTTCAACACCCTTTAATTGTGCATTTAAGTCACCTCACTCAGGGTGAACTGCAGATCATAGTAACCAACATCAGCAGTGACAGGGGAAAATAACCCAAAACAAATAGCAACAGCAACTATAGAAGGTGGATAATCCATGCTTTATTCATTTGACACCAAAACGGCGTTGCTTTTAGTCTCTATTTTTTTCATCTTCATATGGATTTTGTTCTTTTCCCCCAACCTTCCACGCCAGTTGCCAAGAACCAGAAATTTTCCCACCCCAGTGAGGGATTCTGCAGTGTGTGAGACTTTCAGTACTGCAACTCGGACAAGTCCCTTCTCAGAGCTGCACAGTTGCTGCAGCTGCCCCGTGTCTCCAGGCTGTCAGAATGGTGCCCAGCTCTAGCTGCCCTATGCTCACGTGCCTGTGGGATTTCACGTGGGTTCCCTTTCTGGACCAACGTTTCTGGTCTCTGTGCAATCTCCAAGAAGCTCCCACATAGGCTTGAAACTGGTGTGGATCAGTGTCTTGTAGCCAAGATCATAAAGGCTCGTTTTGAGAGTGGAGCCCTGGAGGCATCTCCCTTACTGTTTCTCCACATCCAGGAGCCTTGCCTGGCACGTTGTGCCGAATCCTCTCCTAACCCACTTTTTGTGCTTCCCGTCACTTCCCTGGTGAATCCTAGTGTTCTCTCCTAGACGATCGATCTGCTTGAAATGTGAGAATCTGCTTACTTTTGGTTCTTCTCCCTGGAAGAGGCACATACTACCTGTGTCTAGTCAGCTATCTTCGTCCTATCCCTTTTTAATCTTTGACAAGCTGATAGGCAAAACAAAACAACAACAACAAAAAAAAGATATTGCACTTGCATTTCTTTGATTTCATGAGGCTTCCCGTTTACCTTATGTTTGTACTGAATTTATAATTCTGTGAATTGCCCATTCATCACCTTTGTCGATCTATTCCACTGGTTTGTTTGACCTTTTATCTCTCACACACACACACACACACACACACACACTCATATACACTTGATTGTGGTAAAATACACATAAAAGTGTAATCATTCCTCTGCAGAACTCTTTTCACCTTGATTGCAAAACTGAAACTCTAGACCAAGTAAATGCTAAGTCCTCGTTCTTCCTCTCCCCAGGCCCTGGACAGTACCATTTTACTTTCTGTCGCTATGAAATAGGCAATTTCAGTAACTCAAGTGGAATCATACAGTATTTGTCTCTTTGTGACTGGCTCATTTGACTTAGCCTAAGGTCCGTAAGGCTCATACATATTGTGGCTTGTGTCAGAATTTCATTCCTTTTCAAGGCTGATTAACATTTCAGTGTATGTATAGACTGTATTTTGTTTGTCCATTCATCTGCCAATGGACACTTGGGTTTCTTACACCTTTTGGTTATTACGAATAGTGTTTACAAATATTTTTCAAGACCCTGTTTTCAATTTTTTTGATATATGTCCAGAAGTGAAATTGCTAGTTCAGCTGGTGATTATATTTCTAAATTTTTTGAAGAACCACCAAACTATTTTCCAACAGCTGCTTCATTTTACATTCCCAACGGCAGTGTACAAGGCTTCCACTTTCTCCACATCCTTGTTCAACACTTGTTATGTTCTGTTTTTCTTTTTGTTTCTTCTGATAGTAGCCATCCTGATGGGTGTGAGGTGATATCTCTTGTGGTTTTCATCCCTGTATTGGTGTAACAGGATCTGTAGATCAGAAATTATCTTTACCATTTTTAAGAATGTTATGGTTTTGTTCAAAATTGTTATTGGGAGAAGATCTTTTCTGTCATTGTATTTTTAACATGTTACTTCTTACACATAGGAAGCCTATTGATTTTTGTGTAAAAGTTTTATAAATGGGCTATCACTATTTTCAGAAGTCTTTTCATTTATTTTCTGAGGAATTGACATTTATTAAAAGATGTAAACTGCAATTAATAATAATTTTGCCACACCTTTTAAATAATAATAACAATTTCTATCTCTTTCCTATTTTTCAGTTAATCTCCCTCTCTCTCTCTAATCTCATAATTGCATTGGGGAATCTATTTAGAATAAAGGAAATAATCATGAAAATGGTGCTCATTACTTTAATCCTAAGAAAACCTTTAATATTTTATTATGAAAAGCCTGCTGCCTTTGATTCCATATATTTATCTTGTTGAGAAAATATTTCTGTCTTCTAATTTAAATTTTTAAATCAGGAATATCTTCTAGATTTTATTAAATGTTGATCATTGAAATGATCATATTGTTTCTTAGATTGCCTTTGAAGATATTCTAATACTAAGCTATCTTCTCTTCTAGCCTGATTCTCTTACTATTATTAGGGAGTGAATGTTGCTGAGAAGGGAATGTTTAACAAGAGTTCCACGCCCTTCAAGGGATGCCTTGGGGAGTAAATGATCTCATTCATTTTTTTCTTGAAAGCACACTGTATTAGTCTGTTGGGTCTGCCATAACAAAATACCACAGGTTGGATGTCTTAAACAACATAAATTTATTTTCTTACAGTTCTGGAGGTCAGAAGTCCATGATCAGGGCTCTCTTCCTGGCTTGCAGGTGGCTGTCTTCTTACTGAATCTCCTCACATGGCTTGTCCTTTGTCAGTGAGGGACGGGAGGAGGAGGAGAGAGAGAGAAATAGTTCCGGTCTCTCCATTTCCTTTTATAAGGACACAAATCCCATTGTATTAGGACCCCACCCTTAAGACCTCATTTGACCCTAATTATCTCCCACAGGCCCCATCTCCAAATACCATCACACTGGGGTTGAGGCTTCAACATATAAATTTAGAGGGACATAATTCGGTCCATAAAGTTCCACCCTATGACACCCTCCCACACATTCATGTTCTTTTCACACACAAAATACAAAATTCATTCCATCTTAACAGTCCCAAAAGTCTTAACCCATTCCAGCATTAGCTCCGAGTCCAAAGTCTCATCTGAATGTCATCTAAATCAGAGTAATTTTGCCTCAAGATGAATCATTTCTCAACTGTTACTCATACCTGATTTACTCTCCAGATGTGAACCTCTGAAACCAGACAAAATATGTGTTTTTAAAATACAATAGTGAGATAAGCTGAGGATAGACATTTGCATTCCAAAAGGGGGAAATCGGAGAGGAGGAAGGGGTGACAGGTCTCAAGCAAGCCTGAATCCTAGCAGTGCAAATTCCACTGGATCTTACGGTTTGAGAATGATCCTATTTGGCCTGATGTTCTTCCTTCCAGGCCCACTGGGGTTGTAGTGTCACCTCCCCAGTCTTAGGTGGCAGCCCAGCCCTGGCTCTGATGGTTCTCCTGCCCATGCCATCTTTACAGTGGCCCCACCCATAAGGCAAAGGCTTGGGGCAACCTGGCCCACTGAAATTGAAAATGGGGTCCCACCCTCTGAAACCAAGAAGGCCATCTTATCCCTTTAGTTTGTGGTGGCAGTGGCGGTCATGATCATCTCTGAATCACCTTAGGGATCGTTATTTTTTCTTGAAAGATAAAGCATGTTCATAGCCAAATAGCTCTGTTGTCCCTTCCTATTCCATTTGGTTCAAACTGGCAGTGTCTCTGCCGTTGTAATTTTAGTTATGCCAGTATAATCCCATATTCCTGGTTTCTGCTGAGATGGCAGATTAAATCCATGATTCACATCCATAATCTCTTTATCAAATGATTTTCTAGCCATACCCTTGGTATTCTCTCCAGAACATGTTTTCTCATTTTTTAAGATACAGATAGGCTGAGAATTTCTGCTTAACAAGTACTTCTTTAATCCATCTCTCACCTCTTCCATTTTACCATAAGCAGTCAGGAGGACACAGACCACACCTTCAACATTTTGCTTAGAAATCTCAGCAAATTATCCAACTTCTGGGCTTATGAATTCTATCTTCCACAAAATATTAGAATACAATTTAGCCAAGTCTTTGCTACTCTGTAACAAGAATCATCTTTTCTTTATTGTCTAATAAAATGTTCCTTATTTCTGTCTAAGACATCACTAGAAGCACATTTAATGTTCACATTTCTACCAACATTCTGCTCATTATTATGTATTCTCTAAGAAGGTGGAAGCTTTCTCTCTTCTCTTTTTGAGCCCTCACCAGAATCACCTTTAACATCTGTATTTATGTAAACATTCCCTTTATCATAATCTAGGCATTTTCTGGCATGTGCCTTAAAATTTTTCCAGCCTCTTCCCACTACCCACCTCCAAAGTCTCTTCCACATTTTTAGGTATTTGTTGAAGGAGAACCCACTTCTTGGTACCAAAATCTGTATTAGTTACGGTTCTCCAGAGAAACAGAATAATAGGATATATATATATATATATATATATATATATATATATATATAAATCATCATGTGGTAGAAGGTTAAGAACTAAAAAAACCCAATAAAACACTAGTAACAACCCATTTTATATATTAGTTTGGTGTGTTGGTTTTTATTATATTCATTATATGTCTATATAATCTATAAATGAAATGTCTAATGTTTGAGAATAATGTTGGTATGCTCTCCACCTTTTCATTTGCTTATGAAAATCTCAGACATAATTTACAATTGATATCTTCCATTCTAGCTAAAAGTGCTTTGGAGGAAAGACAAGTCACTCCTCAAAAATACAAGTTTCAACTCATTTTCTACATTTTTATGCCTGTGCTTATTATTACTACTGCTGTTTTAATAAAACAGAAAAAAATAAGAGAGCGCTGCTACAGAGAGGAAAGTGACAGTGAGAGGTATGTGTTATATATACACATGCATACATATATTTACTCTTATTACAGTAAGACAAGAAAAAAATATCCATGCTTCTTTTTTTTTTATTTCAGTTTATTATGGGGGTACAATAGTTCTGGTTAGATATATTGCCCATGTCCCTCCCATTTCCCCAAGTCTGAGCTTCAAGCGTGTCCATTCCCCAGACAGTGCACATCGCACTCTTTATGTAGGTATACACCCATCCCCTCCCCCACCCCCATCCCCCCTAGTCAGAACTTCAAGCGTGTCCATTCCCATGTTTCATTGGAAATAACCTAAGCCAATAGGTAAGGCAATGTAAGGAGAGGCCCCAGGACACATTTTACACCATTTAACATCCCTTTGTTTTTTGTTTTGATGTTTTTTCTAGTTTTACTCCTTCCTAAAGCCACTCAGTTTACCACCATATCATGGTAGGAGGAGACACAGCTGCCAATAGTATTTTGGAGGTTTATTTAGCTTCTTAGTTCACTGACTCTGTCAAAATAGTCATATTGTTAACAAGCTTCATGAGAATTAGATGACACACTGCATTTCAAGGGAACTTTCAAAAAATAAATTTATTAGATACAGATTCTTAGGTCAGTTGTAAACACCTTTATTAGAACACCTTTCTCAAATAACGACAATATCTATGAAACTGCTTCCACAATATTTATTCTCCTAAATATTGACATTGGTGATCTGTAAAGTCATTATTTAACTAAAAATTACATGTTTTAATAATGCCAGATTAAAGAGACAGGAGATAGCATTGTGTAGTAGGAAGAAAATCACATTTAGCTTCAGAAAACCTGGGTTTAATTTATAAATCTTGCATGTAAAACTGTGATATCTTGAGCAAGTGATTTAATTTTTATGTACTTAAAATTATACCATATAGGCCGGGCGCAGTGGCTCACGCCTGTAATCCTAGCACTCTGGGAGGCCGAGGCGGGTGGATCGTTTGAGCTCAGGAGTTCAAGACCAGCCTGAGCAAGAGCCGAGACCCCGTCTCTACTAAAAATAGAAAGAAATTATCTGGCCAAATAAAATATATATAGAAAAAATTAGCTGGGCATGGTGGCGCATGCCTGTAGTCCCAGCTACTCAGGAGGCTGAGGCAGAAGGATTGCTTAAGCCCAGGAGTCTGAGGTTGCTGTGAGCTAGGCTGACGCCACGGCACTCACTCTAGCCAGGGCAACAGAGTAAGACTCTGTCTCCAAAAAAAAAAATTATTCTATATAGCTCTATAGAATGACAGATAATAATAGCTTTCCAATGTAGGAGAACTTTTGTGTACATCAGTTTAATGAATGAAACCACCATATTATCTGTAATCAGTTATACAAATATTTAAACATTATATTGAGCCTCTTATTTATAATTTGCAATATTTCACCACAGAAGTATTGGCATCTAGTTTTTACATTTCAAGAATTGATGAGAAGAGAAAACATGGGTATATTTTCTGAGGAGAAAAAAATATAAAGAACTATATAGAAAACTGAAATTTTTGAGTGCTACTTTATAATTTGGCTTAATTTGACCTGAGGAATTAGGGATATCATAGAATAATGGGACCACCTCCCCAAATGTGGGCTTACAACATTAATACTTTAAGTGTAAAAAGAAGAGTCACTTAGCAAAGCAAAGTAGCTGATGGCATTTGTTCTATATAGAGATAATACCTGTTTTGTGGTATTTTATGTTGTTAAAAAGAGACATTTATTTATTTGAATCATAATGTTTCCTTGAAGAACATTTTTTATTCAGTCATTTAATTGTTCAAGATTTTAAATTTTCTTCAATTTAAAACAAATTTTATCAATTTTATAGATCTGTGTCAGAAGAAAGCAACAGTAACAGCAACTTATCCTCCAAGCAAAGGTGAGTGTAGAACAGTGTTTAATCATTTTGTGTTGTATGCTTTCATCATTGGTTAGGAGCTTCAGCCCCTCAGTTTTTGTTTTGCTTGTTCCCACATAAACATTTCCTAACTCCGGCCCAGACTGCAGGAACCACAGGGGCCAGTTGGTCCCAGGGGATACGCATCACTCCAGAGCTTGGACATTCCAGGTGGACTGCCTTCTGGAGAGACGGACAGAGATGACCAGAGTTCTAGCTTTCCTCCATCCAGACTCTTTTCCTCCCCCGCTCCTCCCCCTGGCCACTGCTGCTGAGAGGGACAATTGAGCCAAGACTCTCAGAAGCAGTTGCTTTCTCTCTGTTGGTGCACCCACCAGTATCGAGGCTTCCACAGAGAGTGGGGCTCACACCTTTCCTCTTAAAGATATGCAGTGGACCAAGGGATGCTTGGACTATGAGCTCTCTGGTCACCGGCCCTCCCAGGTGCTGCTCACCTGGCTGTTCCAGCAAGATACACTCCGAAGTGGAAGGACACCAAACCTGCTTGAGCACTCAATGGGCAACTTGGGACCAGCACAGTTCTCCCTGGCATGGTCAGGGATTGAATCTGGGGGACTCGAGGACTGCCCCGCAGGCCAGATCCCATAACCCCAGGTTTGGATCATGTTGCCTGTGGGAGATTTGTGAACTGATGTCAGGAAGCATTAGAGCCCATGTGGGCAGAACTGAGAGGAGAGTGAAGTGTGGGCCCCAGTCACAGTACACTCGTGGAGCACCCCTCCCCCCACCGGAAAGCTGTGCTCTCAGCCCAGGGTGAGATCTTGAACAGGGAAGCTCCCAGCCCACAGCACCATTGCTTATGAGCTCAGCTAGTTTGAGCTCCTGCCTACAGCCATGTGTGGGAAAGAGAACACAGGGCAGAGGATGGGGAAGAAGAGTGATGCCCACTCTTGACAGCCTGGTTGTGAGTCTCAGATGGCCCTGCTGCCACAGGCAGAATTTCTGGAGTGGTGGGCCTGCTTCAGCAAATCCCTGGTGAATTTCCCCAATGGCCTGCTAGTGGACCCTTGGCCCCTGCCAAGACAGCAACCTTACTGGCTTTTGTGGAGCCTGAAGGAAGGCTCACTCAACCCAGCGCTACCCAGCCAAACTCCCCCCTCCACCTTTGCTGTGATGGAGAATAAGGACTCACCTGGAAGTTCCAGGGCCCCGCTCACTGCCTGGGAAATTCAAGTGCTTCTCCTGAGGGACTAGAGTTGGTCACAGGTTCCAAAAAAAGTAACACTGCAGCTGGTTATTTCTGGCAAGTGCCACCTATTTGTATGGAGGACAACTTATATGGCCTTTTAAAACATTTACTGACTCAATCACACAAGGCATGGCTGATTCTTACCCAAAAGCACCACCTGCTGTCTCAGAGATTAAACTGGGTGTCCCAATATAATAAACACTGTTAAGACCACGGGGTTGGGTAAAAAGGAAGAATTTCAAAGAACCCCATCTTCCCTCATCAACAAGAGGCAGGTAGTCTGCTGACACACATAGCACACCACCACTATAGCCTACAGATAGCTAGAAACTGAAAAAAGGACAATGCTAAAGATATCTATAACCAAGGCATCCATTCAGAAACTAGACACCCATCAAAGTACCAAGAAGCAAAGCCAGTGGATCTTCTTCCATATGTGCCTCAGACATACCCTTAAGAGTGAGGGGTGCTTGGGTTGTTTCCACATCTTTGCAATTGTGAAGTGGATTAATGAAATGTAGTATATGTATACCATGAAGTACTACTCAGCTATAAGAAACAATGGTGATATAGCACCTCTTGCATTTTCCTGGAGAGAGCTGGAACCCATTCTACTAAGTGAAGTATCCCAAGAATGGAAAAATAAGCACCACATGTACTCATCAGAAAATTGGTTTCACTGATCATCACCTAAGAGCACATTTAGGAATAACATTAATCGGGTGTCAGGCAGATGTGGGGGGGATGGGTCTATACATACATAATGAGTGCAATGCGCACCATCTAGGGCATGGACAGACTTGAAGCTCTGATTTGGGGGTGGAGGGGAAGGGCAATATATGTAACCTAAACCTAAATATTTGTACCCCCATAATATGCTGAAATAAAAAATAAAAATAAAGCTACCACAAACATTTGTTTACAAAAAAAAATAAATAAATAAAGTGAGGTGGGGGAAACTCCATCCAAAAAAAAGAAAATCCAAAAAGAAATTACAGCTACTCCAGATGAAAAGGAAACAGCACAAGAACTCTTGAAGCATGAAAAAATCAGAGTGAAAGGACACCCCCAAAGGGGCATGCCAGCTCTGTAGCAATGGGTCCCAACCAAAATAAAAATATTGAAATGTCAGATAAAGAATTCCAAATAAGGATTGTAAGGTAGCTCAATGAAATCCAAGAGAAAATGGAAAACCAGCTCAAAGAAACCAGGAAAACAATTCAGGAAATGAATGAAAAATTTACTATAGAGATTGACATATTAAAAAAAAAATAGAAATTCTGGAAATGAAAAAATTAATTTAAGGAAATACAAAACATGGGAGAAAGCTTTAAGAATAGACCAGGCAGAAGAAAGAATTTCAGAACTTGCAGACAACTCTTTTGAATTAACCCAGTCATTCAAAAATAAAGAACAAATGATCAAGAGGAGTGAAGCCTTTGAGAAATACGGAATTATGTGAAATGGCCAAATATAAGAATCATAGGCATCTCTGGAGGGTGAAGAAGAAAAAGCACAAGGGCTACAAAACCTATTTGAAGGAATAATATAGAGGAAAACTTCCCTGGTCTTGTTAGACATCCAGATATAAGAAGTTCAACTAACACCTGGGAGATTCATCACAAAGAGGCAATCACCAAGACAGATGACACAAACAAGTGAAAAAACATCATGCTCACTGATCAGTAGAATTGACATTGTTAAAATGTTCAGACTACCCAAAGGTATTTACCGATGCAATGCAATACCCCTCTAAATACCAATATTATATTTCTCAGATCTAGAGAAAATAATTCTATGCTTCATTTGGAAAAAGAAAAACGTCTGAGTATCCAAAGCAATCTTAAGCACAAACAACAAATCTGGAGGCATCACAATCCTAGGCCCCAAACTATACTATTAATACAAGGGTATATAGTAACCAAAACAGAATGAAATTGCCACAAAAATAGAGACATGGACCAATGTAGCAGAACAGAGAACCCAGATATAAAACCACCTACCTACAGCCAACTAATCTCTGCCAAAGTAGACAACAACATACACTGGGGAGAAGAAGCCCTATTCAAAAAACAGTGCTGGGAAAATTGGGTTGCCACATGCAGAAAAATAAACAGGACCCCTACCTCTCACCACTCACAAAAATGAATTAAGGATGAATAAAAGACTTACATGTAAGGCATGAAACCATAAGAATTCTAGAAGAAAATGTAGTAAAAACTCTTCTAGGTATTGTCCTAGGGAAAGAATTTATGACTCACATCCCAAAGGCAATTACAGCAACAACAAAAATAAATCAATGGGACTCGATTAAATTAAAAAGCTTCTGCACAGGTAAGGAAATAATCAACAGAGCAAATAACCTACAGAATTGTATAAAATATTCGGAAACTATCCATCCGAATATTTTATCTGGCTAATACCCAGTATCTATGAAGAACTCAAACAAGTCAGCAACAAAGAAAGAAAAAGACAGCCCCATTAAAATGTGGGCAAAAGACACGAACATAACTTTTTCAAAAAAAGTGACCAACGAACATGAAAAAATGCTCAATGTCACTAATCATCAGGGAAATGCAAATGAAAACCATAATGAGATATAACCATATTAGAATAGTTTTTATTAAAAAGTCCAAAAACAATAGATGCTGGTGTGGATGCAGAGAGAAAGGAAAGCTCATGCACTGTTGATGGGACTGCAAATTAGTGCAACTTCTATGGAAAACAGCATGGAGATTTCTCAAAGAACTTTTAGAAACCTACTATTTGATCCAGCAATCCCTCTACTGGGTATCTACCCAAAAGAAAAGTAGTCATTGTATCAAAAAGACACCTGCATTAAACTATTTATTGCAGCACAATTCACAGTTACAAAGATGTGCAATCAACCAAAGTGTCCAACTCAGGAGTGGATTAACAAAATGTGGTGTATACTACTCAGCCATTAGAAAGGATGAATTAATGTCTTTTGAGGCAATTTGGATGGAACTGGAGACCATTATCCTAAGTGAATTATTTTCAAGAATGGAAAAACAAACACATACACTCTCTAATAAATTGGAACTCACTGAGGGACACACATGTGCATGGAAGGAAGTAAAAGTCACTGGTATTCGAGCAGGGGGGAGGGGAATGGGGAAAAAGTGGAGGGGGAGAAAACTTCCTAACTGGTACAATGAACATTATGTGGGTGATGGGCACACTTACAGCCTTGACTCAAGCATTACAAAAACTTTGAATGTAACACAACCATATTTAACCCTTTAATATTTTGAAATAAAAAATAAATAAATAAAAGGAAAAATGCAGCTATGGTTAAAATAAAAATAAATAAAATACCCAACACGTGTGAAGCTCTGACTCAGGGGGCTGGGGGAGCAAGTGCAATATACATAACCTAAACTTTTGTACCCCCACAATATGCTGCAATAATAATAAAAAAATAAAAATAATAATAATTTAAAAACATAAAATAAAATACCCATATCTTGTTTACACTTAAGGTGCCATTTCTATCTACTGAAGAGTAGCATGATATTTTCAATATCTAGGGCTAGATCAGATATGTTTATGTATATGTATATGTGTATGTATGTATACATATATACATACACACATATGTGTGAAATATAAAGTTTCACCACTACCTCATACAAAAACCCACAATTAATTCAAGATGGATCATAGAACTGAGTACCAAACAAAGCCTCTAAAAATAGACAAAGTAAAATCAAAATGAGAGTCTCCTGTACCATTACAAGAGTGTCTAATATTAAAAGAACTGACAACATCAAGTCTTGGTAAAGATGTCAAGCAAGTAGAATTCTGTCTTGCTGGTAGGAGGGTGTTTTGGCACAGCATACTTTTGTCTACTATTCAGTAGTTTAGTGTCTTATAAATATGAATATTCATATAACCTATTGCAGCATTCTGTGTTCATTCAGGGGATAGAAACCACACAGTGATTCAAATAGGTATGTTTATAAGAAAGACTAATTTAACTACAATAGCATAGTAACTATAAGGTAAAGGGAGAAAATCCTCTCCATGGTGCTCTACATGGTACCGAAGAAACTAACTTAAAAGAGGGTAACCTCCACATGCTTGAGCTTCAAACCACAGTAGAGGAGATGTAGTTGCAACCTCCTGAATAGCTGGCTCATTTGCTTGGCTTGGATCTGGTCTTCAGTTGTGTGCCAAGCAGAAAGAAACCATCCAGAGCACAGGCAGAACATAGCTGAGCCACAGCTGGTGGCCAGGAATGTGGGTGTGTAGTGGAAGTGAGAGTGTCAGCTCAGCAAGAGGCCTGGAGCACACAGTATGCTGTGGGTGTCAGGAGGACTGAAACTCAATGGTCAGATGGAAAATGCAAATTAAAAACAATGTGATACTACTAAACACACACCAGATAACCACAGTGAACTTTCAAAATCTATTAAAGCTCATTCAATGCACAGCAGATTCTACTCATTGGTGAGTACCATTATTAGTGGGTATCAATAGATATGTACAAGAATGTCTACAGCAGAACTAACTGTAACATCAAAGCACTGCAAATCACCCAACTTTAAATCTTAATGCTTTCTTTTGCAACATCAGTAATGTATGTATATGCAAGTTTTTATACATTTAACGTAAACTCAATCAAAAACTTTTCGAATACATGGGCAAGAATTGGGTAAAAGGTTCTGAAATTCATATTAAAGGAGAATGTGTGGTAACCAGGGCAACCTTAGTATTGAATAACATGAATTAAAGTATGGATCTTTTTTTAAAAAAAGTTTTTTCTGATTTTTAATGTATTATGAACTATGTATTGAAATATCCAAGAAACCATGAATTAAGGTAAAAATTTTCGTAACTACAATACCTAAACAAAGTCTCTATTAACAATTTATATATCCATCCTCTCAAATATTTTTCTAAGCAAAACATTAAAATACTTTATTTTTTATTTAGAGAACATCATGTACATCTTTTTATATCTTCAAATTTATAGTTAGAGCATTTTGTGACGTAAAATATTCAACTTAAAAATAAAAGTAACATTTTAAATAATATTCTAAAAGTCAATTATTATGAATATTTAGGCTACATTCAGTTTTTATTTATTAGAA
The DNA here is from genome assembly GCA_028533085.1 of Varecia variegata. Classification (NCBI taxonomy): domain Eukaryota; kingdom Metazoa; phylum Chordata; class Mammalia; order Primates; family Lemuridae; genus Varecia; species Varecia variegata. The sequence goes on along the minus strand of CM052451.1, from coordinate 2,676,868 downwards.
ACACCTTGTAATAAATATCCTGTATGAATATACATCTGTGAGCAATTGAACAGTAATAGGGTGAGATAAATCCCCAGAAGACAGACTAATCAAAGAATAAATACATTATAATCTGTAGACTTTTGTTGTTTTTTTATATTAACTGCCAAATTACCAATCTGTTTGTATCAAGTTATCACTAAATTATTTATTTTTAGTCAGTTGTACATGTGAATGGTACATTTTCTGAATCCTTAGCACATCTTAAAATCTACTTTCTTTTACTATCCTATTAAATTTTCTTTGTAATTTTCCACTAGGTCATTTCGTAATGAGCTCTTACATTTGTTTAATTTCAAACTATTATGGGAGTAAACACATTTTGTTTACCTAATTTGCTTTTATATGGTTTGTTTTCCATCTGCATGGAATATTGTTTCCCATCTTTTTACCTTGAATCTAAATGAGTCCTTGTGGGTTAAAGGTGTTTCCTGGAGACAACAGATATTTGGTTTGTATTTTTTTATCCATTCAGCCAGTCTATGTCTCTTCAGTGGGGAGTTCAAGCTATTCACATTTATTGAAAGAATTAATATGTGGAGTGGATTTCTGTTCATCCTGTTGGGTAGACCGTTACTGCTTTGTTTTACCTCTTGAGCCATTATCTGGGCTCTGAACTTTAGCTTTTGGATGATTTTATAGTGGTCAGTGTCTGTTGTGCTGAGCAAAGTATAATGTAGATCTGAGTACCTCCTGCAAGGCAGGTCTGGTCTTTGCAAACTCCCTCAGCAATTGCTTTCTGAGAAGGTCTTCATTTCTCCCTCATACAAGAAACTTAGTTTTGCAGGATACAAAACTCTAGGCTGGCCATTATTCTGTTTTAGAAGACTGAGGATGGGTTCCCAATCCATTCCGGCCTGTAAGGATTCAGTTGAGAAGTCTGCAGTTAGTCTGATAGGTTTCCCTATGTAAGTGACCTGTTGCTTTCACCTTACTGCTTGTAGGAGAGCCTCTTTCAAGTTTACTTTGGCCAGGCTAATGACTATGTTTCGTGGTGATTGACTCTTTATGATGACCCTCCCAGGAGTCCTGTGTGCTTCTTACACATGGATTAGCTAGATTTCTAGCAAGGGCAGGGAAATTTTCCTCAATTATTCCCTCAAATAAATTATCCCACCCTTGTGTATTTTCTTATTTGCCCTCAGGGATGCCTATGATTCTTATATTTGGCTTTTTACGTAATCCCACATTTCTTGTAGGCTTTGTTGTTCCTCTTACTTCTCTGTTCTTTCTTTTTTACTATTTTGTCTAGCTCATGAGTGTTACCTTCATTCTTTATTCTGCCTGGTCTAGCTTATTTGTAAGGTTTTCCACTGTGTTTTGTAATTCCTTGAAAGGATTTTTCATTTTCAGAATTTGTTTGTTTTTCTTTAATAATTTGATTTCTTTAGATAATTTTTCATTCATTTCCTGCATTGTTTATGTGGCTTCTCTGTGTTGGGTTTCTATTTTCTCATGTGTTTCTTTGAGCTTACTTACAATCCACTTTCAAAATTCTTCATCTGTCATTTTAACCATTTTGTTTAGGTTGTTATCCATTGATAAAGAGTTATTGATTTCTTTTGGAGGTGTACTTCTGTGCTGATTTTTCATGTTTCTGGAGTTCATTCAGTGATTCCTTGTCATCTGGCCTCTTAATGGAGAGCTGGGGGTGCTAGGGCTGGCTTATCATCCTGTCCCCAAGTCCCCAAAGGTCGATCCCTGGCAGTGCCAGGGAGAGGAGTGCTGGTCCTGAGTTGCCTTTGGGATGTTTTAGCAGGTTCCATGAACCTCTTGGGTTACCCCTGACCTGTTGTCTTCACCTCTTCCCAAGGGAGTGTAGTGAGTTTGGTCCCCAGCTTAACCTCTGAGCTGGTGGACTGTACTTGTGGGTATGAATCCTCAGTTCCCTAATTGCTTGAGCTGGAGGGCACTATGTTTAGCTACTGGGTTATTCCCCAACATTGATTGTAGTTTGCCTGGAGGAGCCAGCTGCCCAGGTAGTCTTTTGTGCCTGTGGCAGGCTCTGGTTCCCCAGGTGCACATGAATACCCCAAGCTTTGGGAGGGACCCTATAGCTCCCAAGGAGTTGCTTGGTCCCTTCTTCCCCTGAGATGTGGGAAGGAGCAAGACAGAGTGTGGCTGGAGTGAGAGAGCCTGAGGGGCTTTCCTAAGCCTCAATGGGGCTCAGAGTTTGCCTATCTGGCTGCTAGGGGGGAGCCCCTGAGAAGGAGTTCAGAACACTCTCTTCAAGCCAAGAGGGCTATCCCTGGGGGAGAAGCCCAATTTGTGTGATTGCCAAGGTCCCAGGACAGGCCCCTTCCTGTACACTGGCCGATTTCTCTCCTGGAGTGGGGTGAGTGCCCTCCCTATTTTCTCCCTGTGACTCCACTGCGCTCTCCCCTCAGATCAGTCTGAGCGCATGGGTTCCCACGCCACCGGAAAGGAGCTCTCCAACTACCCCACCGTCCGGGTGTGCGCTCAGTGGCAGGCACGGGTGCAAACACGGCCCGCTGTAGAGAAGGAAGCCCCTCAGCACCGAGCACTCTTCTTAGTTGCTGGGGTGGGGCAGGGGCCAGGTCTTCCTGCACCACTCTTGTGTCTCGGGGTGCGGGGCACGGTCTTTCCGGCCGCTTGTCCAAGCCACCAGCAGGCAATTCTGGGAGACGGGGAGCATTTACCTAGTCACTGTGGGGGAGGGGCCGTGGTTTCCTTGCTCGGCTCCGACGTCGGGGGTGCCGGTCCGGCCAGCCCGTCCAGGCACCCGCGGGCGATCCTGCATGAGGCTGTCGTGGCGAGAAACTGTCGTCCAGCGCCAGCACTCTCGCAGTTGCTATGGGTGGGAAGGGCCACGGCTGGAGCCAAAATTGCTTTCTGTAGTCCCAGGAATAGGGCGGATGCAGAGGAGGAAGCGTCCAGATGTATGAAAGGCAGTTCTCTGGTCCCTGGTGGCAATTTCCTGTGGGGTGAGAGCTTCTGTGTCCCGCTGCTCGCGAATGCACCCAAGTGTTGGAGGGGAACCCTCCCTTACCCTTTCACTTGGCTCCGGGTTTCTCTGGATTTGGTCCACACCACTGTTGTCTTCTCTCTTTCTTCCTTTTTCTCATCTTTGCTGCCCTTGTGAGCTATTTCTATAATGAATACGGCAATAGAAGTAGAGAATACATGATATGCACATATGGAATTAGAAGGATTTTAAGAATCCCTTTAGTAAGAGGTATGCTTAGTATATTTTAACTTTCTCCTCTCACTCCACTAATTATTCTGTTACTTAAATTGAGATTTTAGACTTAGCCTACTGTTAATAAATTCTTGCCTTTTAAACATTACCTGGGTTCTAAATATATTTTGTCATTGTCAGTTTTGCACTTAAGTTTATAAAAAACATTTTGAATTCATTTATACTTAACTGGTTCGTAGTTCTAAAGGAAGATTTTAGCTTTTACCAATGTTAAGATCCTTTTCCAGCCAGAGACTTTGAAATGTCTAGATCTTGTCTTTCTCATTACGCTCTTCTCTTAATTTATTCAATACACTTTTTTGTGTATATGTGTGTGAGTCATTCTACTTCTTACTACAGTAGTAATATGTAATAATTTATTTAAAAATACAGGTATGCAAAATAATGAAATAATCATCATCATTAGTCTTGGCACCTAGAGATGATCATTGTTAAGAAATTTCAGTATATAGATACATACATCTGTGTATGTGTGTGTGTGTGTGTGTGTGTATGCACATGTGCATGTTGGTTTTTTTTATCTAATGTAAAATGTAATTGTAGTTAGAATTATCATTTTTTTCTTTTTTATTGTAAGATAAACTCATTTCTTATACTTAGTATGGAATTCCCAAGACACCTTGTTTATTGCCCTAGACAGGTCCCAAACATGGATAAATAAACACTTAGGGTATTTTACCACTACTATTACAAAACTAAGAGTATTTGCAGTTGAGGTAACAGGTAATTTTTTTACTGGACTTAATTTTTATTTCCTTAATCTTTTCCTTTCAATTGCCCATGCTTTTTAAATTACTTGAGCTAGAAATATGTTAGCTACAAAAAAGAAAAATGAGCGACACTGGCATTTTACTTGTGTTTTGTTTTCTCCTGCAGTGACACTCTCTAACAACACTGAATACTAATACCTGGAGAGAGGATAGTACCAAATACATCATCAGAAACTGGCCTGATCCAAGAAGGACAAAACAACATCTGCCTTACTGCTGTTGTCACTGCTGAGGGTTTTAAACTATGAAATAATAAACCATCTGTGCCTGAATCTCTCAACTTATGTCCAGTGTCTTCTCTGAATTTCCAGTCCCAAGTTCTACCTTATCTTCCCCAACTTGAATCCAGAAGATGGTCTTAGTCAGATCAAGGCAGCCTAAGACCCTCATTTCATGAAGCCAAGAGGGTCTGCCAGTGCAGCCCCAAAGAGAGAGTATCTGTTTTCCCTTCTGCTCCTTATGGTGTCCTGAATCTCCCTGCCTCAGTCTGACCTGTCACCTTTCCTTCAGAGTTTCTAGCGTCCAGCTAGTCTGTGACTTGTTCTAGCGGCATTTATTCAAATCTGAATCCAGCTCCTCTCTTGTTACCACTTCTCCTTTTTGAAAGCTGCATACCCACTTTAGTGTGTTGAGAAACCCATTTTTATTTTTATCTTTTTTATTTATTATTTTTTTTTTTGAGACAGAGTCTCACTTTGTTGCCCGGGCTAGAGTGAGTGCCGTGGCGTCAGCCTAGCTCACAGCAACCTCAAACTCCTGGGCTTAAGCGATCCTCCTGCCTCAGCCTCCCGAGTAGCTGGGACTACAGGCATGCGCCACCATGCCCGGCTAATTTTTTCTATATATATTTTTAGTTGGCCAGATCATTTCTTTCTATTTTTAGTAGAGGCAGGGTCTTGCTCTTGCTCAGGCTGGTCTCGAACTCCTGAGCTCAAACAATCCGCCCGCCTCGGCCTCCCAAGTGCTAGGATTACAGGCGTGAGCCACCGTGCCCGGCTGAGAAACCCATTTTTAAAAAGTATATTTATCATGAAACCAAGGAAGTAAAATCTTCAGAACCACTTCCTTGCCCAGACCTTCTTCACAGTCATGAACCTAATTTCGTATTCTTAGATTTCATCAAATGTTCTATGGTTCAGGCCCCAGTGAACCTGGATCACCTCTACTGTTCACCAATTCCCTTGGCAATGGTGTGCTGGAGCACATTCATACCAGCTTCTCAGACCTGATCATTAGAATTTCAGAACTTTTTCAAGTCACTTGTTAAATAGCCATTATTAAAAACATTACTTAAGTTTAAATAAATTAAAAACCAATACTCAAAACATATCATTTCTTAATTATTTCAGTATATTTTATTTTTGCTTTTGAGGTTATGACTTGTATCTTTATGGTGTAATTACTTTATTATGGTGTGGATTTGCATCTCTTCCCAACTCTCCTAGAAATAGCAAGTGGTAGCTTGAAACTAGCCTCCACTGAAACTGATAAACTTATAAGTCTGGTCTTCCTCACCTCCTCCACCACCAACACAGAGACATCTATATAACATTTAATAGCACACCACTGCCCTTGTGTCTATCTCAACTTCCTTCTGTTTTTCTTTTCAGTGGCTTGTTGAAAGTACTTTTCTATCATGGCTCAAATCTATCCCCAACTCTTCCCAGATCAGAATACTCAATAGGCCTCAACAAATTGGGTCAGAAGGAACAGACCTTAATACAATGAAGACCCTATATGACAAACTCACAGCTAACATCATACTGAATGGGGAAAAGTTGAAAGCTTTTCCTTTAAGATTTAGAACAAAACAAGGTTTCTCACTTTTACCACTTTTATTCAACATAGTACTGGAAGTACTAACCAGAGTTATTGGGCAAGAGAAAGAAAAAAATGAATACAAATTAGAAAGAAGTCAAACTGTCCCTGTTTGCAGATGACATGATAACATATATAGAAAACCCTAAAGACTCCAACAAAAACCATTAGAACTAATAAATTAAGTTAGTAAAATTGGAGAATACAAAATCAGCATACAAAAATCAGTAGCATTGCTATATACCAATAGTGAACTATCTGAAAAAGAAATCAAGAAAGTAGTTCCATTACAATAGCTAAAAAATAAAATATCTAGGAATAAACTTAATAAAGGAGGTTAAACCTCTATAATGAAAAATATAAAACACCAATAAAAGAAATTGAAGAGGACACAAATAAATGGAAAGATGTCCTGTGTTCATGGACTGGAATAATTAATATTTTTTAATTGTTCATGTTACTTAAAGCAATCTAGAGATTCAATACAATCCCTATCAAAGTATCATTGAAGTTCTTCACAGAAACAGAAAACACAAAATACATATGGAAAGGTAAAAGACAACAGATAAAGCAATCTTGAGCAAAAAAACAAAGCTAGAAGCATCACATTACCTGACTTCAAAATGTACTATAAAGCTATAGTAATCAAAAAATCATGGTATTGGCATACAAACAGACACATAGGGAATGGACATATTAGACAGAATAGAGAAATTTCAACAAAGGTGCCAAGAGCACACATTGGGGAAAGAACAGTCCTTCAATAAATGGTGAAACTAGGAAAACCAGATGTCCATATGCAGAAGAATGAAACTAGACCCCATCCCTAACTATATTAAAAATATTTACTCAAAGTGGATTAAAGACTTAAATGTAAGACTCAAAACTATGAAATTAGTAGAAGAATATAGGAGAAATGTTTCATGAAATTGTACTGGGCAAAGATTTTTTGAATAAGACCTCTACAGAACAGGCAATAAAAGCAAAATTAAACAAATGGGATTACATTAAAATAAAAGGCTTCTGGACAGCAAAGGTAACAATAGAGTGGAGAGAAGCTACAAAATGGGAAAAGTATTTGTGATGTATGCATCTGAAAAGGGCTAATATCCAGAATATATAAGGAACTCAAACAACTCAATTAAAAAAAGACAAATAACTCAATTAAAAAATGGGCAAAAGTCTTGAATATACATGTCTCCAGGATATAAAACAGCCAAGAGACATATGAAAAAATGCTCAACATCACTAATCATTGCGGAAATGCATATCAAAAGCATAATGAACTATCATCTCACCCCGTTAAAATGGCTGTTATCAAAAAGACAAAAAATAACAAAGGCTGGTGAGGATATGGAGAGAAGGGAACGCTATGCACTGTTGGTGGGAATGTCAGTGCAGCCATTATGGAAAACAGTAGGGAGGCTCCTCAGAAAATTAAAAGTAGAACTACTATGTGATCCAGAAATGCTGTTACTCAGTATATATTCAAAGGATATGAAATATGTATGAATGAAGATATATCTGCATTCCCATCTTTATTGCAGTGCTATTCACAACAGCCGAGATATGGAATCAATGTAAAAAAGCCCATCTACAGATGAATGTATAAAGAAAATGCAGTGTGTATGTGTATATATATATATATATATATACACACACATATATACACACACACACACACACATATATATATATATATATATACACAATAGAATATTATCCAGCCATAAAAAAGAATGAAATTCTGTCATTTACAGTGACACGTATGAATCTGGAGGACGTTATGTTGAATGAAGTCAGGCACAGAAAGACAAAAGTCGCATGTGGAATCATATGTGAAATCAAGTAAACCAAGTCAAATAAACTTTAATAGAAGTAGAGCAGAATAGTGGTTACCAGAGACTGGGGGCACTGGAAGAAGTGGGTTATCAGGTACAAAGTTATAGTTAGACAGGAAAAATAAACTCTGGTGTTCTGTTACAAACAGTAGGGTGACCATAGAAAATAACAATGTATATTTCAAGATAGCTAGAAGAAAAAATTATGAATGTTATTACCACAAAGAAATGATACATGTTTGAAGTAATAGGTATGGTAATCACCCTGATTTGAACATTATACAATATATACATGCAGCAACACATCACACTTTATCCCATAAACATGTAGAATTGTTATATGTCCATTATAAATTTTTAAAAAATGATAAAAATACCCAATTGTCTATGTACCTAGAAAATTTGACATGGTTTGGGGAGAGGCTAAGAGCCACATCTGTCAGAGGCAAAAATGGTGAATTTCAGATCTGCTCTCTGTTATAGATGGTGGAGAAGCTGCGGAGAGATACTATGGTTGCACCACCAAAAGTGACAAGGCTACCCAGTTTTTTGTCTAATGACCTTGTCCTTAGAGATATTCAAATACTGATGAGCTGAGAGGTCTCTGAACATCATGGAAGGCAAATATTTACCAGTAGCCGAGATTAACTACCAAATTCATGAAAGCCTAAGGTAAGTGAAATAAAATGGCTCTGAATTCCACAATAAGCAAGATAATGATGTATTTGTCTTTCTCTGTCTGGCTTGTATCACTTAACATAATGTCCTCCAGGTTCATCCCTGTTGCACCAATGGCAGTATTCTCTTCTTTAAGGCTGAATAGTATTCCATTGTGTATCTACACCAGATTTTGTATTCCTTCATTCATTGATGGACACTTAGGTTGATTCCTTGGTTTTTGTGAATAATGCTGAAATGAAAATGGCAGTGCAGATATCTCTTTGAAATACTGATCTTATTTCCCTTGTATATATACACAGTAATTGGACTGCTGGATCATATGGTGGTTCTATTTTTAATTTTTTGAGGAATCTCCATACTCTTTTTCACAATGGCTGTACTAAATTATAGTCCCGGTACAGTGTACAGGTGTTTCCTTTTTTCTACACCCTCACCAACACTTGTTATCTTTCATCATTTTTGATAACAGTATTCTGACAGGTGTGAGGTGATTGTATTCTGATTTTAAATTTGAATTACTTTAATTATTAGTGATTTTGTGCATATATTCATGTATATGTTGGCCATTTGTATGTTTTATTTTGAGAAATGTTTATTCATGTCTTTTGCCTATTTTAATGTGTTTGTTTTCTTGCTATTGAGTGGTTTGAATTCTTTACATATTTTATATATAACCTATTATCAGATGTATGGTTTGAGTATATGTTCTCCCATTCCTTGACTTCTTCAGTTGTTTCTTGATTCTGTTAGAAGCTTTTTAAGTTTGATGTAATTCCATTAGTCTATTTTTGCTTTTGTTGCTGTGGTTTTGGTGTCGTATTGAAGAAATCATCACCGAAGCCAATGTCATAGAGCTTTTTCTCTGTTTTCCTCTAATCGTATTACACTTTCAGGTCTTACTTTTCAGTTGTTAATCCATTTTCATTGCATTTTTTTACATGATGTGAGTCAAGGGTCTAATTTCAATCTTTTACATGTGACTATCCAGTTTTCCTAACACCCTTAATTGAAGAGTCTGTCCTTTCCCTGTTGTACGTTCTTGGCATGTTTGTCACAAGTCAGTTAACTAAATGTGTAGATTTATTTCTGGACTCTTTATTCTGTTACGTTGGGCTATATGTCTGCTTTTATGCCATTATCATGCTGTTTTGATTACTATAGCTTTGTAGTATATTTTAATGTAAGGTAGTGTGTTTCCTCCAGCTTTACTCATTTTGCTCAGGATTGCTTGGGTTTTTGGAGTCTTTTGTGGTTCTTTATGAATTTTAGAATTGTTTTTTCTATTTCTGTGAAAATGTTATTGGAATTTTGATAGAGATTGCATTGAATCTGTAGATCACTTTGGGTAGTACAGACATTTTAACAATATTAGTTCCTCAAACCCATGAACATGGCTTATCTTTTCATTTATTTGTGTCACCTTTAATCTCTTTCATGAATGTTTTATAGTTTTCAGTGTACGGATATTTCACTTCCTTGGTTAAATTTAGTGTGTATAGAAACACTAATAATTTTTGTGTATTGATTTTATATATGGCAACTTTATTAGTTCTAAAATTTTGGTGGACACATTAGCATTTTTTATGTTTCAGATCGTGTCATCTGCAAACAGAGACAATTTAACTTCTTCCTTTCTGATTTGGATGCCTTTTATTTCCTACTCTTGCATAACAATTGTTTTTCCTTTAATAGTGTTAGTAGTGGCCTAACAATTTTATCTGTCCGTCTATCTATCTATCTATCTATCTACTTATTTATTTTACAAAGCAACCACATTTGTTTACAAGATAATTGGATACAGAATCTGCTAACCA
>CM052451.1:2650487-2666585 GCA_028533085.1 Varecia variegata | reverse complement strand
CCCCCCCCCCCCCCCCCCCCCCCCCCCCGCTCCTTTCCTTCTTCTTTCTTCTTCATTTTTTCAGAGACAGGATCTCGCTCTGTCACCCAGGCTGGAGGATAGTAGCATGATCATAGCTCACTGTAACCTCAAATTCCTAGTTTCAGGGGATCTTTTTACCTCAACCTCTCAAGTAGGTAGGATGACAGGCATGTGTCACCACATTCAGCTAATTAAAAAGAAAAATCACAGAGACAAGATCTCGCTATGTTGCCCAGGCTGGTCTCAAACTCCTGGCCTCAATCAATCCCCTCTCCTTGGCTTCCTAAAGTGCTAGGATTACAGATGACCCACTGCACTTGGCCTATTTCACTTTCATGTATATAGTTCAATTTACTTTCTAAACTCCCTTTTCGTCAGCAAACATGTCTATAAAAGAAAAAAATCTCAGTATTTTCAGATTTGCTTGTCATGTGGTATCTGCTGCACTATTTACCTCTGCTATTGTAGCACGAAGGCAGCCATAGACAATAGACAAACAAATGGGCACATCTATTCTAAAAAGGCTTCATTTACAAGAGAATAGGCAGCAGTTAGATTTGACCAACTGACCACAGTTTGCAGAACTCTGATGTAGAACATGCCTCAGAGAATTTCCTCATAAGCAGCAAGGAATCTGGGATATTTATCTATCAACTGACCATAATAGTTATCTAAGGGTTGATCATTAATTCCAAACTTTTTCTTTCTTTCACTCTTCATACCCAACATGAGCACACAAACATAGACGCAAGAATAGAACATAACCAGCTAGCAATTTTAATGTTTGTTACATGTGCAAATAATATTTTAGTTATATTGGGTTAGATAAAATATATAATTAAAATATAATGCCACAATCGATCTGATTCTTTTCATTTATTTATTTCAGCATATTACAGGGGTACAAATGTTTAGGTTATGTACATTGCCTTTGCCCCACCCGAGTCAGAGCTTCAAGCATGTCTATTCCCCAGACAGTGCACACCACACCCATTGGCTTTGTATATAACCATCCCCTCCTTCTCCCTCCCATCTGCCTGACACCTGAAGAATGTTAGTATTATTTGTGCACTTAAGTGTTGATCATTTAATACCAATTTGATGGTGAGTACATGTGGTGCTTGTCTTTCCATTCTTGTGATACTTCCCTTAGTAGAATGGGCTCCAGCTCTATCCAGGATAATACAAAAAGGGCTAGATCACCATTGTTTTTTGTGGCTGCATAGAACTCCATGGTATACATATACCACATTTTATTAATCCACTCATGGATTGATGGGCACTTGGGTTGTTTCCACATCTTTGCAATTGTGAATTTTGCTACTATAAACATTCAAGTGCAGATGTCTTTTTTATAGAATGTGTTTTTTTCCTTTGGATAGACGTCCAGTAATGGGATTGCTGGATCAAATGGTACTTCTACTTTTAGCTCTTTGCTGTATCTCCATATTACTTTCCATAGAGGTTGTACTCGTTTGCAGTCCCACCAGTAGTGTATGAGTGTTCGTATCTCTCTGCATCCATGCCAACATTATTTATTGTTTAGGGAGTTTTTGATAAAGGCCATTCTTACTGGAGATAAGTGATATCTCATTGTGGTTTTGATTTGCATTTCCCTGATGATTAGAGATGTTGAGCATTTTTTCATGTTTGTTGGCTATTAGTCTATCTTGTTTTGAAAAGTTTCTCTTCTTGTCCTTTGCCCACTTTTTGATAGGGTTGTTTGATTTTTTTCTTGCTGATTTTCCTGAGTTCTATATAGATTCTAGTTATCAGCCTTTTATCAGATGTGTAACATGCAAATATTTTCTCCCACTCTGTAGGTTGTCTATTTGCTCTCGTGATAGTTTCCTTGGCTGTGCAGAAGCTTTTTAATTTAATCAGGTCCCATTTATTTGTTTTTGTTGTTGCTTTGATTGTGTTTGGGGTCTTCTTCATAAATTCTTTGTCTAGGCTGGTGTCTATAAGAGTTTTTCCAACATTTTGTTCTAGAATTCTTATAGTTTTCACTCCTTAGGTTTAAGTCTGTTATCTACCATGAGGTGATTTTTGTGAGAGGTAAGAGGTGCAGATCCTGTTTCAGTCTTCTACATGTGGCTGTCCAATTTTCCCAGCACCATTTATTGAATAGGGATTCTTTTCCCCAGTGTATGTTTTTGTCTGCTTTGTCAAAGATCAGATAGCTATGTGAGTATGGTTTTATATCTGGGTTCGCAGTTTTATTCCATTGGTCTATGTCTCTATTTTTAAATTGCTCTTTCAACCTCATTTTTAACAGGGTTAATGTATATTGCCCCCAACATTTTAACCACATGGAAGTCTAAACCTCTGTATTGTGAATTCCTGTTGTAATATAAATGATTTCAATTTTACCAATTTGAAGTATTTTAATGAAGAAAATATTCAAGCATGAATGTTTTCAATTTAATCACTTTTTTATATAGTAGGTAAGCATTTTTCCAACTTATTTTTCCAGTTAATATTTATTTATTGTAATATTCTTCATCATAATCAGAAAAATGTAATATTTTTAGGTTTTCTTTTCTCTTTTTCTTTCTTTCTTTGGTCATCAATACTACTAAGTCTAACGTTTCTTGGTCAAATTTTGCATGTCTAAATTTTATTCAATATCAATTTCTCTGTTATTTAGTGGTGACTAACAATTTTTTTAAAAATTTGATGGCTGGAACATTGTCATTAGTGTTCCATATAAATTTTTTTGCCAGTATGGCTGCTAAGTTTATTAAATATTTCTTGAAAATTGTGAACAAGCAGTATGTTAAGAAGAGATGAGGGGAAGGGACAAGGGGTATGAACTGGGGAAATGTGAGAATGGGAGGATCAAAATGTAGTAGGAGATAGAGTAACACCGTCCAAATATTGAGCTTTGTAAGTGAATAAAAATTAGTGTAATATAAAGGTAAATAAAAATAGCCTTAGACTCTTAAGTACAAAACAAATATTCTTGATCATTTACCTTTTTCTCTGAAACTTCACTTATTTGACATTATCTTCCTTATTATAACTGTGACCTGCATGAATATGCACTCAGAATCTGCAGTAAAAATATTTTTGTTTTTGGGTTTTTGCATTTTTGCATCAATAATCATCTCAGTCAAGAATAAGTTCTTATCTCTGAATCCATGGTGGTGTCTAAAATTGTAAGTAAATTTTTTGTATGTACTTACACACCTTCTTGTCCACAGATTTCACTGCATAATAAATGGCACATTAAAAATGACATATTGAAAACGGCTGAGATACCAAACAAAGAAGCAAAAAATTAGACATTGCAGTTCTACAGGCCAGTCTTCTTCCTTTTAGAATCACTCCGGGGCTTTTTCACTCAGGACTCTGAAGAGTGAATTGAGGTCAGTGCACCCCCAACCCACATCCTCCATCATAGAGTGGGATGGCCTTGGAAGACCAGCTAGGTGTGGGCTGCTGAGACCCTGGGCCCTAATGCAGAGTGCAGATGTCTGCTAATGTCCTTGGCTCACCTGGCCTGGTCTGGGAAGGGGTGACATGAGGGAGGCACTAGGCGGGTCTGGGAAGGGAACAGTGGGAGCTCTTAGAGCTACAGGAAATTGCTCCCCAGGAAGAACCCAGCCCTGCACTGAAGTCAAATGAGAAGGAACGGGAGGCTACCAGGGAATTCCCTGGGCAGACACACATCTTGCCAAGGTCAGTGAGTAGGATAAAGAGAAGGAACATGGCTTAGCCAGACCACAGGAAGCACAGCCAAAGATGAAGACTGTTGGGCATTGCTGAGGGTCGCAGGCAGGCCCTTGGCCACTGAGCCCCTGGGCCACTCAGAGGACAGTGTGCAGCCCCAGCGTCAGGGTAGGGGATGAAGTCTGCAGATTTCTATTGGCTGAATGACTTCCACAGGGCAGGGAAAGGAAACACCAGACACGAGCATACATGTTTGCCCAAAACTGGTTTGTTGTGGAAACCCCTCAGTAGTGATACAGGAGCAAATAAGCCTGGTTTGCTTTCCTAGTGAGGTTCTTGGTGTTACCAAGCAAAGGGCTCACAGTCCAGTGTGGGGGTGGGGTGGGGCATAAAAGCCAACACTGTGGCACTGGTTTTCAAGAGAAGAAAGGCTTTATTGTAAGGTTGACTGGCAAGGAGACAGGAGGTGCATCCCTGCCTCTCTTTATCAGCCTTAATGTAGCATATTTAAGGGAGACATTTTTGGGGGAAGGGTTTTGGGGTGAGTTAATGATTGGTGGAGGGAAGGGGGAGGTTTGAAAGTTCCCTGGTATGAGTAGTTGTGTCTTCATGGCTCTTCATGAGTCACATGTGCAAATTTGGGAGTTGTTAGTATGAAATGTGTTGTGGAAATTCAGGTTGTGATATCAGCAAGCTCGTTCTGCTCAGACTACAGTCTGCCATATTGGTTTCAACTGATCTTACAGGTGGAGGGTGTTTCACTAAAATGTTTCTTTTATTATCTGACAGCCTGTAAACTTAAGAATTCCTCTTAGTCACTGGATCATTAACTTTGGGGCATGGTTTCATTGATAATTTTGTTTCTCCATGTCACAGTTTCATGGCAGGTTTTATTCACTGTGGTGGAGGAGAAAAGGAAAAATAGAAATGACAAGTATTATTGCTAGCTATTATTTCTAGCAATTTCCTACATGCTACTGCTGCCTTAATAATTTATTACCTTTGCAAATAAGGAAACATCAAGAAAGTGGAACTTTTTAATACTGGTACAATTTCAGCATTATTCACACAATAGCCAAGATATGGAATCAACCTAAGTGTCCATTAAGGGATGAATGGATAAAGAGAATGCAGTATATGTACACAATGGGACAGGATACAGCCTTAAAATAGAAAGAATTTCTGTCATTTTCAACAACATGGATGGAAGTGAAGAACATTATACTAAGTGAAAAATGACAGTCACAGAAAGACAAATACTTTATGATCTTACTTATATATGGAATCTAAAAAGTGAATCTCATAGACACAGACAGTAGAATAGTGGTCTCCAGAAGCAGTGGGGTGGGGGAAGATGGCGAAGAAGATGTTGATCAAAGAGTGCAAAGTGTCAGACTGGAAGAGTAAGTTTTATTGATGTTACACTACTTGGTGACCACAGTTAATAATAAGGTATATTTCAAAATTTGTAAAATAGATTTTTAATGTTCTCACCACAAAAAAAAAAGAAAAAGAAAAGAAAAATCAGTGAGGTGATGGGCATGTTAATTAGCATAACTTAATGTCTCTATTATGTATACATAGATCAAAATATCACCTTGTACTGCATAAGTATACACAATTATTTGTCAATTAAAAATAAATTTACTAAAAAGAAAATGGAACTTGATCCTAATAAGGCAATCAAAAGTACTTTTCTTTGATCGTACCTTTCTTACATTACTAGATTATAATTAGTGGAGGAAAGGGAAATGAAAAATTTGATATTTAATATTTCTTGTCTTTGCAAATGAGAAATCAAGAACATGGAATTTTATCTTGATAAGGCAAATAAAAAGTGCTTTTCTTCAACTGTAAACACTGCTAACCATACTAGATTATAAGAGTGTTATGATGGGAAAGAAAAGCTTCAAATGCAACCTGACCGTGTGTTGTTAACAGTGACTCTGAACAGTGACTAAGAAGCTGTGGGGATGGGGACGGCAGCAAGGCGAGGGGAGAGAGGAAAACGACACCCTGGGGAAGAAGGAGCACGCAAGTGCCTCCTTGAACTTTCTGACAAATATCCTAAACCGCACACGTCCAACACCTAACTCCTCTTCTATCCCACCTCTCACACAGCCCTTCTTTAAACCCAGTGCGCTCTGTTGCAGGGATGAATTGTGTCAACAGTTGTAAAAATAAACTCTGCTCAGCATTAAAACTTGGACCTGCTAGGTACTGGTATAACTGGGCCACTGATAGCTGAGAAATTATTTTTAAAATAAGGCAGAAAGTGATGATAATTGCTGAAAAGATCTCGTGGCAATGAGGATGAGGTATATGTGGTAGAATCATCCTGATTTGTATTTTTCAAACAGCTTTTTTGAGCTGCAATCCACATGCAACATAATTCACCCATTTAAAGTGTAAAATTGAAAGATTTTTTTAGGATGTGTACAGATATGTGTGACCATCACCAATTAATTTCTGCTTAGTTTCATCTCATCAGGAAGAAACCTTGTTCCCTTTAGCCATCAACCCCCTCCCAGCAGTTCTTCGTCCCCCACCTCCCCTCCCAGCCCTAAACAACCACTACACTAATTCTTATCTCCAGAGATGTCTCATTCTGTACATTTTATATAAATGAAAACACATACAAATATATGGTCTTTGTGGCTGGCTTTACTCACTTAGCATAATGGTTTCAAGGATCAACCATGTTGTAGCAGTATCAGTGCTTTATTCCTGTTGATGGCTGACTAACACTCCATTGTTTGGATATACCACATTTTGTTCATCCATTTAGACATTTCAAAAAAGAAACTCTTTTCCTCCTTGATGAGGTCCCTCCACCCCTGTCCCAGGAGCATCTTGGTTTTCTGATGGAGATATTGTAGGTTCTAAACATACTCGAGGTGGGCTGATGGTTCCCTGATCCATGTATAATGCTTTGAGATGTGTAGAAGTGCATCCATCGCAGCAGGAGGGAGATGGGTGGAGGAGGAAAGCAAGAAAATCTTACCCAGAATAGCTTAGCTTCAGTGAAGACAGAGCAGCAAGTTCAGGTTCCCTCAAAAGACAAGAAATATTCTAGGTATCAGTTTATACAGGGCTAAGGGAGCATCACCTAGTGATGGAACAGGTACCTAAGAGCAGGATTCAATGTGAGCAATTCCTTTCAGGTAGAGTGTATGCTATTAACTCTATGGGAGCTCGGGGTTGGGTTGCCACTGCTATTTTTCCACTCAGTACCCCGAAGCCTGGGATGGACAGAGCAGGGGGAGTCATGAGCAATTGGAGAGATGTGGGCTGTAGGTGTCCTCTCTTGAGATGGGACCGGTCAGCGGGGTCACAGGAACCTAAGGAATCTGAATGTTTTCAGCTTGGGATGTAACAAAAACTCTAGGGTTAAAAAGAGGCAAAGCATTTTTGTGCTTTTCCTTTCATCCAAAAAGAGGCAGGTGGAAGAATCAATAGACATACGCTTGCATACTTTCAGTCACAAGATTTATTTTGGTTTGTGAAATTGAAAGCTTTAAGCCATAACGAAAAGAGAAAAAGCAGGGCTGTTTCTTTTTTCATTCTTGGATCAAGCCAGTTAATTGTGGATTTCTTGGTAATGTCCTTTCTCTACCTTTGGGATTTTTGACATATTCACGTATTTACTGTCATAAAAGAAATATAGAAAAATAGAAATGCTAAATTTTCATTGTTAATAAAAACTAATTTTACAATGCAACTACAGATGTGGCAATTTGTTAGTTAAATAAGACACTGCTTATACTGTTGTAATCTATGCCTGATAGTCAGGAAACACTTAAAGCAAAGTTTCTTTTTCATGAATAGTTTGTGATAGCCACATTAAAAGTAAATGTTATAAATTGGTATAAATGTTTCACTTACACAGTCCCTAAACCTCACTTTGGTAAGTGGATATCACCAATAAGAAAACAGAGGGAAAAGAACAATGTAAGCCTATGAAGAAATAGAAAATAGCAACTATTAATTTTTTTATATTTATCTCCAGAAGAAAAGTACTTTCAAATCCATCTGTGCATTTCCGAAAGGTTTCCTGCATATACACGCTCAAAACTCAACTCATTCTTCACTCCCTTCCACTTACCTCAACCCAAATTAGTTCCTTTCTTGCTATACTCTATGTCATTAGTAAAAGGTGTGACTATTCATTGTGTCAGAAAAGTTGAGGTCTTAGTAGTTCTTTCTTTTATTCTAACCCAAATACATCCATCCAGTCACCACTCCAGTTGAATTTACCTGTTGTTTCTCTCAAAACATTTTTGTGCTTTTCCTCTCATCCAGCCTTCGTCACACCTTTCCTGTGCATTCAGTAATCTCTTAGCTGTGTCACTGGTCTTCAGTTTTTATGGAATTAATTTCCCCTACATTATCCCAGTGAAATATATAAAATGCAAGCTGTATCTTTCCAAATTCCTCTCTTACCATGTCAAAAACACTTTGACTATGTCCTAATTCATATAGAAGAACATTTAAACTCCTTATCATGGCATACCATACACTTGTCTTGCCTCACGGTTACCTATGAAAATTTTATCTCTTGATATTTATAAAATTAAACTTACAAAGAGTTAAGAGCACAAACTCTGGAAACAAAGAGGCCATGTTTTACATTATAGTCTTTCTGTCTTCCTGCTCTATAGCAATAACCATATTATTTAAGCACTTTTTCTTTACTCTTCGTCCAAAGTGTCAATGCATTCTGTTGGTTCACCTTCAAAACTTATGCTTAAGTCCATCCTTACCACCCCTAGTCTGAAACACCTTCTTTTCCTTCCTGGACTGTTGCAGTAGTTTCTCCACTTCTACTCTGCCATCACAGTGACTATTTTCAGCAAACCATCCTTTTAAAGTGTGAGTCATGTGCTTAGAATCTAAAAGACAGATGGCTACCAAAACCTCCAAGACCCTATATGAGTTTCACTTCTCTGACAGAATAACTACTGCAACACTCTTGCTGAGTCTGCTCTAGATAACCTGGCATCACTGTAATACCACAAACATTTCTGACATTCTTGTGTCATATCATTCATGTGCTTAGAAAACTACCATCCAAATATATGCATGGATAATTCTCCCAACTCAATGAGTATGTAGGATAGAGTGTATTTACAGTTAGAATTGAAAAGCTCAATTTTTATCTCTGGGAAAGCCTCGATGTCTGTTTTTGACTTTTTGCCAAGATAAAGGCAGTGAGCTTTATGGTGTGCTGTTTAAAATTAAAACAAGGAATCTTGGGAGCTCGTGTCTCTCTGACCCCCAATGCTTGCCTGCATTCTCTTGTTGCACTATATCCTTTGAATTTAAGTAAAAGCTAAGTGAGTTGGCCCTGTCGAGTCACATGAATCCTTTCAAATATATATATCTAGTAAATATTTCACCTACTTCAAATTATTTGCTTACATATCACTTGCTCAATAAGGTCTACTCAGAAAACCATATATAAAATCACTGTTCCTCCCTCAACATCAACTCTCCCAATCATCCATACTGCTCTAATCTTTTCTATATGATTATTCACCTTTCAATTCACTATATAATTGATGTGTATATCTATTACTCATGGATTAAAAGCATAACCCACTCTCTCAAATTCTTGGGGCAAGACTTCAATGCAACCATAAGGTATTGTTGGTAGCAGGAAGTTGTGAAAAAAAGAGAAACTAAAGGAAAACAAGGTATTGAGTTGGTGACTTACAACATGAGTGGGAAGAAGTCAGGGAAATGGCAAGCTTGATATTGCTCTAGGAGGACATGAGTGAAGTTGAGCAGTGGTTGGGGGGAGTTCAGGGCCTAGGTGAAGACACGCAGCAGGATGGTGAGACCATGACCAAAGGACACGAGAAAACAGCTGTCCAAGTGCCAAAGTCCTCAGCTAAGATATGGGCTTTTAATAACGTTACCAAAGAAGAGGTAGAGATTGATCTAGGCAGAAATAAAGCTATTTCACATTGAGGTTAGGAGTTATGGATGTTTTGTTTGGTGGTAGATAAGGAAACAGAGACCTGTTGACTTAACTAGCAATCAAAGTCAGATAAGGGGGATGGCAGATAAGTAATTGGATGAACACTTGATCTCACTCTTGGTGGAAGTTTTGAATTTTTCCATTTACTCCCAGTCATAGGCCTAACATATTGAGTATCATTATTTCTTTACACATGTGAATTAGAACTTTGAACAGCATATATGGATGCCTATTTTAAGCTATCTTATAGTAAAGAATTACCTTTCTGCCTTGGAGCAAGAGTACATTTGACATTTTTCCTGACATCTATTTGGTCCTCAACCAATGTAAATTCCATCCCCATCCCCAGTCTTACGTCAGGATATGTCTGTCAGGCTTGTGGCATTCTTAAGGTGTGTACTTTGGAGTCTCATTGCCTTAAGTTAGACCTCAACTACAAAACTTACTAAAAGTCTACAATGGAAGAACTATTTAATTCTTTACATCCATTTTTCTCATTTCTAAAATAAGGATAACAATATCTATGGAGTCATAGGAACAGATGTAAACCTGGGGAAAGAATCTATGTAAATCTACCAATTGGAGACTTAAATGAGGGAGCAGGAGATATGATTGTTCTTAAATATTTCAAGAAAATATTTAAAATCTCTTTAAATTAATTTCTGATTACAAAAATATTTCTTAATAATTTATTATTAATTCTTAATAAATTATAAAAAATTCTAAATAAAATATTTCTTAAATAATTTGTTCAGTATCAGTTAATACTGAACATTTATAAATTAAGATAAAACAAAATTAACATAAAATACTTTACCTTAGTCCTTGCTTTATGATATTAACAAATATTAACAAACAGGAATTAGATGATGATGAAATATGGAAATAATAATTTTCTCATACAAATGTATTGTTAAAAATTTTTAAAAATTATATTATGAATTATATCATTTGTCAATAATTTTATTCCTTCAATTCACCTTATTCTGACTGGTTGCTGTCACCACTGATGACTTCAAATGTAGATCTGTATAAAAGAGATAGCATTGGTTTTATGGTTAAGAAACACTGTAATCATAGGTAAAATCAACAAAGTTAAAAAAGTTAGATTTGCAACAGTTTAAAGGTATTCAGCATTTTTTAAAATTTCTTACTAAAAATCCATCCATTATTTTTCTCTATCTTATCTACATGGAATATGGAATAAGATGTTAATGTATCTGTAATAATTCTTCTCCACACTTTAAAAAGATAATATAGATGCATATCTTCAAATTCTTTTTTTTTTTTTTTAGCAAAGTATCTTTAATGACAAGATATTTTTAAAAAGAGTTTCTGTAAATATATACAAATTTAACACATTTGGAAAGAGTTTTTTACTAAAGGTAATATACATAACTTCTTAGTTACTATTAACATTGTCTATCTGTCTGTGTACTCTAAAGATACCGTGGAAATTGGTGAGAAAACCAGCATGGAGAAAGAAGTAAGTTTCATTGAATTAAATTATCATTTATCTAATTATAGTATTTCTACCAATAGCTGTGAAAAGAACTAATTAGTTGGACTATAATTTCACTTTCATTAATGAGGCCCTTAATGAAGCCTCTGTCTTTCAGCTATATTTAGTTACATTTTATAGTATTTATACAGCCTACATTTTTTTCTTGAGATTAGTTTTGACCACCTAACTCAGGATTACAAATGCAGACAGAACACTGGCTGAATTTAGATACCCTTCCACAGCTACTTCTTTCTGTCTCTAGAGAATATGAAATAAGAGGCATTGACTAAGATTATTAGTATTTTATTTTAAAATTAAAATAGGGTTGAGATGGACATACAGAGCCAAGTGCAAGCAGAGCAGACAATTTGGAGAAAACGAAATATTCCTGACCATCCAGTTCATTATCACCCTTTTGTGCTTCAGCTCTATATCATTTTTCACCCTCACCACCCTGAAACCACTTATTGTTGTTAGGCTGTTGAGACCAGATTTTGCCATTTTTAACCAATGGCTTCTCACTGTAACATTTGTTCCAAAAGTCAGATTTATTTCTAGCAACTACTCAGATATTTCCAAGATATCTTAAGAGCAAGCATAGGAAGACTCATGTTAGTTGTATTATTCAATTAGGTCAATTTGTAACAATTTGATGATTATGCATATGTCTTAATGTTAATACAGCATACAGAATATTACTCTGAATTTAACTATTTGGTGCTAAGTTGTTGACAAATAAAATTAACTAACTTGGAAATGGAGGAGGTAATGGAAATTTTATATAATTATCTCCATCTACACCAGTGAGAAACAGAGAACAATTTTCCTTTAGCACAAAACAAGGAGAACCACTTACCCTTACTTCTGCATTCTCATTTCCCTAAATATTCACCGAGTTGGTATCAATGTTACAGCAAAGAAAAAAGTTGTGAAAATACCTTAATTATAATTTTAATTTTAGGAACGTGAAAAATACTGATTATGCACAAAATGTGGAGTACGTTGTGTATTCTACCTCATTCTGTGCCATCTTCTATTTTCATTTTTTTTTTACCTTTTACATATTCTAGACAGAAAATTTGCTTCCCTCACTGTCTCTATTAGTCTCTGTGGTAAAAATGATTGGCAATACATGGAAAATTGGCTTGACTGGGAAGTCACAGGACCTCCTACAACAATTATAGGTAACCTGGCTTTGTAAGTGAAACACAATGAGAACTTACTGAGCAGCTTTAATTGTTCTTGGCCCTGTAAGAACATGTAAGATACCTAACTTCCTAAAATCTGAAAAAAAAAAAAACCTTCTTATATGTGAAAGCCTTCCTATTCAATATTTCTAAACATTTACCCAAACCATCCAAAAATTCCTACTTGTAATATTCTGAATTACACTCAAATTCTTTCAAGAGTACATTTGTAATATTAAATATAAAAAATAAGTTTACTTACCCTTCACTTACAGTTTCTGTTCTGTGCCAAAATGCCTTCATTTTATTCCAGTTAAGACCAATGATGGCAGTTAAAATGAGGGAAGGTAGAAGAACGTAGAAACCAATCAAAAGGCCATTTTTTTTATGAGTAGCATGTTGTTTCACAAACGTGGGTATCTTCTTTCCTGAAACATGAGAATACCTTTCAGCTTTTTCAAAAATGATATTTAATTTGTACTATTAATTTGAATTTTAATATTTAGAATTCAAATAATACAGTTAGAGAATGAATAAAATAAATTTGATCAAGTTTTCCAATCTTCTGTGACTGTGCCCCAAAATGCATTATATATTTATGTCAAGTCAGTACACTATACATATCATTGACAACATGCAATCATTGACAATATACAATACAATTGAAAAATTTAGTTTTAATCTTTTATGTCTATTTAATCTTTATGTAATATATTCTAATCTATTGTATTCTACACATTCTCTTCTATTTCTACTTATAGTACATTTACTGATATTATTATTGAATAACTTCTTCAGTTTAAAAAAATAGAGGTGAAAAACTGTTATAAAATTATTTTTATGAGAAATTATTGATGGAGCTGAGGGCTAATTTTAAAAAACAATCAATGATAGTAATTGAAATTGAAGGAGACACAAATAAATAGAAAGATAGTTGTTCATATGTTCATGGATTAGAATTGATATTGTTTAAATGTCCGTACCACCCAAAGTGATCTACAGATTAAAAACAATCCCTATCAAAATTTTAGTGCTGTATTTCACAAAAATAGAAAAAAAATTCTAAAATTCATGTGGAGCCACAATATAAACATATAATGGTGGTTATCAGAGTGTGGGAGGGAGGGCGAATAAGGAGATGTTGGTCAAAGGATACAAAGTTTCAAGTAGACAGGAGGATTAAAGCATAAATATTTGATGTGATAGATATGTTAATTAAATGATTCAATCATTCCACACTGTATACATACACCATATCATAACATGTCATGACATATCATAACATCACTTTTACCCATAATTTGTCAGTGAAAAGCTATAAAAAGTATAAAATCATTTTAAAAGTAGAGTAGTGTAACTTGTTTCAAAATTGATTTTATGAAAAATTATTGACATACTTGAGGACTAACTTTAAAATCAATTAAAGATAGTAAATTAGGCAAAATTTCCACATTATAAGGTGATATTGTTCCAATTTTGATTATATTAATTAGAAAAATAGATATCTCTCTCAGTGACATAAAACACATAAATAAGTATTAAGAGAATTAGAAAAATAAGATCTATTGAATCTTGTTCCTGCTAAATAAAAGACATAAACCATACAACTAAAATACAAAAGTAATAAATTAAACAACTTGGCAAGTATTATCACCAAAATAACTATTATCATATTAAATGTAAATGAACTGAATACCCCCCAAAAAAGACAAGGAATCGGTCACTTTAAAACACACAGACAAGGGGTGGAAAAAATGGCGGAGTGGAAGTAACCTCCTGGATTCCTGTTCCCAGAGAGGGAGGCATAGATCTGGTCTGCTACACACCAGTGGATTGCTCCCCTGCAAGAACAGCATTATGAATCAGCAGAGAATCAGGGTGGGACACAAAAAGCAGGAAAAAGAAAAGGTGAACAGAAGATAAGATTGCGAAATATGGAGAATGCGAGACAAACAATGGAGAGTAGAGCGTGGGGTGGCTGCGCCCACCGGGCCAGCCAGTGAGCTGGGATCAGTTTCACAGGAGAACGTCTTCCTTCCCCACTGACCTCCACACCCACTCAGACAGGGATCTGCCTGAAGTCGGTGCAAAATCACCGTGGGAAATGTGGGGCTCTGTGGAGAGGAGACAATAGCGGGAAGCATCTTGAACTCCCCGAGCTGAGCTCTGTGCCAGGACTGCGCTTGGCGGGGGAGGGACTGGTCTGGGCTACCGCTGGAGGCAGTTAGGAGACAGGTAAATTGCCTTTACCACTCAGCGGGTCCAGATTGATGGAGGTGAACACTAATTAGGGGACTCTAACCTGGAAACCACCAGGGGCTAGTAGGCCCACTCAGGGTGGATCAGAAAGAGTGAGAGCTCCTGCTGGACAGGTGTGAGATTGTGGGAAGGTGACATAAAAGAGACAAAGGGGCATCCTGTTGACTCAGCCCCCTGACCTGGCACCTGCCAACTCCTGAACAGTCACCCCCAGTGCTAGAACTCTGCGGGCGGGCGGTCGCCATTTTCAGGGTCCACAACCCAGCCACTGTGGTGTGACACATTGTCGGGCGGCTCCCTTCCCC
The DNA here is from genome assembly GCA_028533085.1 of Varecia variegata. NCBI lineage: Eukaryota > Metazoa > Chordata > Mammalia > Primates > Lemuridae > Varecia > Varecia variegata. The sequence continues at coordinate 2,651,651 of CM052451.1, read as the reverse complement.
CAGCCCAGGGACTCCTGTGACAAGCTCCACCTTTACATGACTTATCATCAACTAGCCAGATCCGTTTTGATGTGTGAACTCTGAGCGCTTCCTTAGTTGTGGGAGGCTAATGCCTGTGGGACCTACAGGCGCTGGGGCATGGGAAGTTAACGCTCCTGGGACTTACAGGTGCTGGGGTGGTGGGCCAACTGTGGCACCACCCCCTCCCCCTAGCCAGCATCTTTCCCGCTGACAGTGGTAGGCGCCACCTCTGGAGGTAGGGAGAGACAAGAAAAGCCACTCTCCCTCTGCAACTAGCATGAATCTGTGGGGCCTTGGCACAGATCAAAAGTTGACACCCCAGTGACTTTGCTCATCAGACCGGTTTAACCATCTGGGAGGATCAAAACTTTGGGGCTGGATTTCTGCCTCTGGTTGGCTGCCAACAGTGGGATCCATGGTCAGGGAACAAAAACCCTGGCAAGAGGCCAAAACAGGCTCCCCAAGTAACCCCTCCCACCAGGAGCAGCCTCACAACTGTGGTAGAAGAACCCTGAACAACATATTAGTGGCTCTCCCTAGCAGCAGATCAAGCAACCATAGAAGTACACACATCCAGGCTGGCAGGCAGCGCTTCGATCTGCCTGCTCCTACAGCATCTACAGGAACAGATCCTACACACGGTGGGTTACTTTCCAAAGGAAAACTGAAAGGTGGGAAGCAATGGCTGATCCAGGTGGGAAGGACTCAGTGAAAGAACTCTGGAAGTATGAAGAATCAAACAGAAAACACACCCCCAAAGAGGAACACCAGCTCTCTAGCAATGGACATTAACCAAATTCAGAACACTAAAACGTCACAGGAATAATTTCAAACATGGATTGTAAGAAAGCTTAATGATATGCAAGAAAAAATGGATAACCAACACAAAGAAACAAAACAAACAAAAAAAAATCCATCCAGGACTTGGAAGAAAAATTCACTAAAGACAAAAACATACTCTGGGGAAAAGATTCCTTATTCAATAAATGGTGCTGGGAAAACTGGATAACCACATGTAGAAGACTGAAACAGGACCCACAGCTTTCACCTCTCACAAAAATTAAATCACGGTGGTTAACAGACTTAAACCTTAGGAATGAAACTATTAGAATCCTAGAAGAAAATGTAGGAAAGACTCTTACA
>CM052451.1:2624121-2649987 GCA_028533085.1 Varecia variegata | reverse complement strand
GAACGAATCAACTCAAAGAGCTGGAGGAAGAAGAATAGTCTAACCCCAAACCCAGCAGAAGAAGTGAAATTAATAAGATCAAATCAGAACTAAATGAAATTGACAACAGGAAAACTATATGGAAGATTAATAAAACAAAAAGTTGCTTCTTTAATCACGGTGGATAACAGACTTAAACCTAAGGTTTGAAACTAGTAGAATTCTAGAAGAAAATGTGGCAAAAACTCTTATAGACATTGGCCTAGGCAAAGAATTTATGAAGAAGGCCCCCAAGGCAATCACAGCAACAACAAAAATAAATAAATGAGATCTGATCAAATTAAAAAGCTTCTGCACAGCCAAAGAAACTATCACGAGAGGAAACAGACAACACACAGAATGGCAAAAAATTTTTGCATGCTACACATCCGATAAAGGGCTGATAACTAGAATCTATTTAGAACTTAGGAAAATCAGCAAGAAAAAAATCAAACAACCCTATCAAAAAGTGGGCAAAGGACATGAACAGAAACTTTTCAAAAGAAGACAGAACAATGGCCAACAAACATATGAAAAAAGGCTCAACATCTCTAATCATCAGGGAAATGCAAATCAAAAGCACAAGGAGATATCACTTATTTCCAGTGAGAATAGCCTTTATCAAAAAGTCCCCAAACGACAAATGTTGGTGTGGATGTGGAGAGATAGGAACACTCATACACTGTTGGTGGGACTGCAAACTAGTGTAACTTCTGTGGAAAGCAATATGGAGACACCTCAAAGAGTTGCAAGTAGACCTACCATTTAATCCAGCAATCCCATGACTGGGCATATGCCCAAAAGAACAAAAGACATTCTATAAATAAGACATCTGCACTAAAATGTTCATAGCAGCAGAATTCACAATTGCAAAGATGTGGAAACAACCCAAGTGCCCATCAATCCATGAGTGGATTAATAAAATATGGTATATGTATACCATGGAGTACTACTCAGCTATAAGAAATAATGGTGATATAGCACCTCTTGTATTTCCCTGTATAGAGCTGGAACCCATTCTACTAAGTGAAGTATCCCAAGAATGGAAAAATAAGCACCACATGTACTCACCATCAAATTGGTTTCCCTGATCAACACCTAAGAGCCCATATAGGAATAACACTATTTGGGTGTCGGGCAGATGTGGGTGGGGGAGGGGATTCGTGTATGCATACATAATGAGTGCGATGCGCACCGTCTGGTGGATGGACAGGCTTGAAGCTCTGTCTCAGGAGGGGAGGAGGGGCAAGGGCAATATACATATCCTAAACCTTTGTACCCCCATAATATGCTGAAATAATAAAAGAAAAAGGAAAAAAACCCACAGACACACACACAGAGACAATCTAATCATATGTTGATTAGAAGTGTTTTTACTAAAGGAAAGTGGTTCATGAGTTTTTATGTATTAAATAAATGGGCAAGAATATGCAAAACTATTGACACTAAACAGATATGCAGCAGTCTGATGGTATGGTGGGGCACAATGCTATCAAACTTTTCTTCTTCACTGTTTCATGCATCAGAAAACATAGTTCTACCTCTTGTCTATTGAGAATAATGCTGCTAAAAACATGGGTGTACAAATACCTGTTTGTGTCCCTGCTTTTAATACTTTTGGGTATTAATATATATGGAATTGCATACTAATATGGTAATTCTAAGTTTAATTTTTTGAGGAACCACTACAGTGTTTTCCACAAATTCTGCACCATTTTACATCCCCACCAGCAATGCACAAAAATTCCAGTCTTTCCCTATTCTAGGCAAGTCTTGATATTTTCAAAAAACTTTTTTATACTAACCATATTAGTAGGTATGAACTGGTATCTCATTGTAGGTTTGACTACATTTTTCTGAGGATTGGTTATGGTGAACCTATTTTCATGTGCTTATTAGCCATGTTTGTATCTTCCTTGAAGAAATGTTTATTCAAGTCTTTTTAACCAGATGTTGTTGAGCTGTAGGTGTTCTTTACATATGCTGGATATGAATATCTTATCAGATATATGATTTCCAAACATTTTCCTTTTGATGAACAAGGGTTTTAATTACAATGAATTCCAATTTATCTATTTTTTCTTTTATTGTCTATGTCTTTGATGTGCTATACAATAAATTATTTTCAAATTCAATGTCATGAAGATTTCCTCCTATATTTTCTTTGGAGATTTTTATGGCTTTAGAACTTACAGTCAGATCGTTAATCCATTTTGAGTTAAATTTTGTAGATAGTGTAAGTAAGTGCATGTGAAAATCCAGTTATCCCCCAACACAATTTGTTTAAAAGATTGTCCTTTCCTTGTTGAAGGGTCTTGTCACCTTTGTTGAAAATCAATACAGTGTATATGCAAGGGTTTATTTCTGGGCTTCCTTTTTTTAGTCCATTGGAAATATTTAGTGCTCTTAATTTGTCACCCAAAGTAATGTATCAACTTTCAATAAGTATGAAAGCATCTTGGAGACAATTTCTGTCTTTTTTAAAAATCTTAAAATTTTAAAGGGTTACAAATGTTTTTATTTCATGGAAAACAAGAATGGGGGTGGATGGGAGGTGGTGGGGGATAAAAATTTACAATTTCTGCCCTTTTATTTTAGCTTTTACTGTACCTGATTGAGAATTCATATTTTTATTTTTTATTGTCCACAAGGATAAAAAAGGAAAATCAGTGGAAGAAGTAGAACACAATTATTAATCACACAAATGCAAAGAACGGAAAGCAGCACTAACCTGTAATGATGATTCTCCTGCTCTGTTCAGGCTGCTATAACAGGTATACCATAGACTTAGTGGCTTATAAACAATAGAATTGAATTGCTCACAGTTTTGGAGGCTAAGAATTTCAAGATCAAGGTGCTGGCAGATTTGGTGTCTGGGCAAGGCCTGCATAGGCAGCCATCTCCTTGCTATAACCTCATGTCATGGAAAGAGTAAAGGATCTCATTGGAATCTCTTTTATAAGGTCACTAATCTCATCCATATATATGCCCAGTAAAAACATAGAATAAAAAATTGGCTTTTCCATGTTTAAATTTTGATCAAGGTTTTTAATAAAGCTGATTTTCACTGTTTTATTTGTACTTCTTCAAATTATCTGTGATATGATTTTTAAAGTATACAAAATAAGGATTCGTTGACATAGAGGTTAAAGATAAATTTTGAGGGTTATTTTCAGGCAAAGTAGAGTTCAAGACAAAGAAGTACACTGCAAAAGGAGCAAGTCCACAGAAAAACATAAAAATCAAAATGATGAATGCATTAAGAATGATTCAAAATAATATGAAATATAAAAAGAGAATAAAATGGAGAAATAAATTATGATTACAATTGGAGTCCTTTCTTAGTAATTGACATAAATAAAAATCAATTCCTAAGAAAAAAGGAACTACTTAAACTCACTTTAATAGGAAATAGATAATATGAATGGCTACATATCTATTAAGAAAAAATATGTATTCTTAAAAAATACAGACAGTGTACGTTAGATGTTCTCAACACAAACTATGTGAGGGAATGCATTTATTATTTAGCTAGATTTAACCTTTCCACAACGTACATATACTTCAAAACTTTGTGTTGTGCATGATAAATACATACAATTTTATCTGCAAATATAAAATATAATTTTAAGAAAAGAACTATATAAAAACCCTTCCCCAAAAGGAATCTACTGGCCCATAAGAATTCATTAGAGGATGTTACCAAACATTTAAAGAAGCAATAATGCCAATTGTAAGTTATCACTTGCAGAATACAGATGAGGAATAAACACATCCTAACTCATTTTGTGAGGCCACCATTATGTGATACCAAAACAAGATATAGAGATTACAAGAAAGAAAGAATGAAACCTATAAACCAATATCTTTCAAAGCTATATGCACAAAAATTCTAAAAAAATTAACAAACCAAATTCAGTAATGTACTATTAATAATAGACAAAAATAATAAATATTAAAAGTAACAAATAATAATAGCAATACATAAGAAAATAATAACAAAAATAAAATAATTGACCAAAGAAGATTTATTCTAGGTATTCAAGATTAGTTCAATATTCAAAAATCCGTGTAATACATTATATGAAGAGGCACAAAAGGCAAAATCATATGATCCTATCAATTAAAACTAAAAGTATTTGCAAAACTCAGTACTATTAGCAACAAAAAACTCATAAACTAGGTATTGGGGGGAATTTCCTCAAACTCATAATGATTATCTCTAAACAAAACAAAGCAAAAACCCTGTCAATAGCATTATACTTAAAAAAGTGGGGGATAGCTTTTTAAAAAAATTCCACTGGACCAATTAGACATCCAAAAATAAAAAAAAATTAATAGGGATTGCATTGAATCTGTAGATCACTTTGGGTGGTATATACATTTTGACAATGTTGATTCTTCCAATCCACGAGCATGGTATGGTTTTCCACCTGTTTACGTGCTCTGCGATTTCCTTCCTCAGTGTTTCATAGTCTCCCTGTAGAGGTCTTTTACCTCCTTAGTTAAATGTATTCCTACTTTATTTTCTTTGTTGTGATTGTGAAGGGTATTGAGTCTTTGATTTGGTTCTCAGTTGGACTGTTATTGGCATATATGAATGCCTCTGATTTGGGTGTATTGATTTTGTATCCTGAGACTCTACTGAATTCATTTCTCAGTTCCAGGAGTCTCTTGGTTGAATCCTTGGGATTTTCTAGATATAATATCATATCATCAGCAAAGAGTGAGAGTTTGATCTCTTCTGTCCCCATTTGGACACCCTTGATTCTGCTCTCTTGCTGGATTGCTCTCACAAGCACTTCCAGCACTATGTTGAATAGCAGTGGGGACAGTGGGCAACCTTGTCTGGTTCCAGTTCTAAGTGGGAATGCTTTCAGTTTTTCCCCATTCAGTATGATGTTGGCTGTGGGTTTGTCATATATGACTTGTATCATTTTTAGGTAGGCCCCATCTATGCCTTTTTTGTTAAGCATTCTTATAAAAGGGTGTTGAATTTTGTCAAATGCTTTTTCTGCATCTATTGAGAAGGTCATATGGTCTTTATTTTTCCTTCTATTTATGTGGTGAATTACATTTATAGATTTTTGTATGTTGAACCATCCCTGCATCTCTGGGATGAAGCGCACTTGGTTGTGATGGATTATTTTCTTGATAAGCACCTGCATTCGATTTGCTAGGATTTTGACAATTTTTGCATCAATATTCAAAAGGGATATTGATCTGTAGTTTTCTATTTTTGTTGCATCAAATACCTGGTTTTGGTATTAGAGTTATGTTGGCTTCATAAAATGTGTTGGGGAGGATTCCGTCTTTCTCACAATCCCTATTAAATTACCAACATCATTTTTCACAGATATAGAAAAAATAATTTTACACTTTGTATGGAACCAGAGAAGACCATTTTTAGCAAAAGCAATTTTAAGCAATAAGAACAAAATGGGAAGTATTAATTTACCAGACTTCAAACTATACTACAAGGCTGTGGTTATTAAAACACCTTGGTATTTGCACAAGAACAGGGACACAGACCAGTGGAACAGAATTGAGAATCCAGATATAAAACCATCCTCATATAGCCATCTAATCTTTGACAAAGCAGACAGAAACATACTCTGGGGAAAAGAATCCTCATTCAATAAATGGTGCTGGGAAAACTGGATAGCCACATGTAGAAGACTGAAACAGGACCCACACCTTTCATCTCTCACAAAAATCAAATCATGGTGGATAACAGACTTAAACCTTAGATGTGAAACTATTAGAATTCTAAAAGAAAATGTGGGAAAGACTCTTATAGACATTGGCCCAGGCAAAGAATTTATGAAGAAGACGCCAAAGGCAATCACAGCAACAACAAAAATAAATAAATGGGACCTGATCAAATTAAAAAGTTTCTGCACAGCCAAAGAAACTGTCACGAGAGTAAACAGACAACCTACAGAATGGGAAAAAGCTTTCGCATGCTACACATCTGATAAAGAACTGATAAGTAGAATATATTTAGAACTTGGAAAATCAGCAAGAAAATATCAAACAACCCAATCAAAAAGTGGGCAAAGGGCATGAACAGAAATTTTTCAAAAGAAGACAGAACAATGGCCAAAAAACATATGAAAAAATGCTCACCATCTCTAATCATCGGGGAAATGCAAATCAAAACCACAATGAGATATCACTTAACTGCAGTGAGAATGGCCTTTATCAAAAAGTCCCATAACAATAAATGTTGGCGTGGATGCGGAGAGACAGGAACACTCATACACTGCTGGTGGGACTGCAAACTAGTGCAACCTCTGTGGAAAGCAGTATGGAGATACCTTAAACAGATACTAGTAGACCTACCATTTCATCCAGCAATCTCATTATTGGCCATCTACCGAAAAGAACAAAAGACATTCTATAAAAAAGACATCTCCACCTGAATGTTTATAGCAGCACAATTCACAATTGCAAAGATATGGAACAACCCAAGTGCCCATCAATACATGAGTGGATTAATAAAATGTGGTATATGTATACCATGGAGTATTACTCAGCTATAAGAAATAATCATATATAGAATCTCTTATGTTCTCCTGGATAGAGTTGGAACCCATTCTACTAAGTGAAGTATCCCAAGAATGCAAAAATAAGCACCACATGTACTTACCATCAAATTGGTTTCACTGATCATCACCTAAGAGCACATTTAGGAAAAACATTGATCGGGTGTCTGGCAGATGTGGCTGGGAGAGGGGATGGGTGTATACCTGCATAATAAGTGCGATGCGCACTGTCTAGGGGATGGACACGTTTGAAGCTCTGACTCAGGGGGGGCAAGGGCAATATATGTAACTTAAACTTTTGTACCCCCACAATATGCTGAAATAATAATAAAAAATGAAAAAATAAAAATATATTGTTGTCTTAAAATCTCCCACTCTTAACCATCCTTTTCTTGGGGTAGCACTACCGTCCAATGAACGATTAATGAGGGCAGCACTGCTAATGCTATTTCTTAATTTTATAAGAAAAATAAAAAAATTATAAAAAATCTCCCACCCTTTATAAAAATTAGCTCAAAATATATCATGAATTTAAATGCAAAATAGAGAATGACACCTTTTAGAAATATCATAGCAGAAAATATTTATGGCCAGGAATGACAGAGAATTCAATATACTTGACACAAAAAAGATACAAAAAGAAAAAAAGGTCTTATCAAAATAAAAATTAAGAAAATATATTAGTCTGAGAAAATAATTTACATACTTGGATAAAACATGTGCAAAGCACATATCCAAAAATTATAACATGTATCTAGAAAGCATAAAATCTCTCAAAACACAACATTTATAAAAATACAAATAATCTAATTAAAAATGAGCAAAAGATATGAATAGACTTTTCACAGAAGAGGATATACAGATGCGAAATAAATGCATTAAACATTTAATACATTAATTAATACAGTATGTATTATTACATATTGGGAAAGCACAAATTAAAACCATGGTAAGATATTAATATAAACCTATTAGAATGGCTCAAATAAAAAATGATGGTACTGTCTAATGTTGATGAGGATGCCAAAAACACTGGGTCATTCATATAGTATTGGTGGGACTCTTAAATGGTACAGACATTCAAGTTTCTTTAAAAGAAGTTTGACAGCTCCTGTTAAAGTTAAATAAATAGAAATGTTCCAGGAACCATGGTTAAAATTAAGGGGAGGCCTAGATTAGAATTAAAAATGTGCACAAAATTTTGCTTGACAGTGTAATTTGGAGCTCCACTGTCCTATATAGTAGCCACTAGCCACAAGTGGTTAAGTTTAAAATAAAATAAAATAGAAATTTCAATTCTGTAGTCGCACTATCCACATGTCAGGGCTCAATAGCAACGTAGTACAGCGGAGATGTAGACCATTTCTAGGAAGGCAGAGAGCTTTGTTGGAACACACTGATCCAGAGACCAACCTGAATGAGTCCAAAACCCATTATCCATACTTCCTCCTGGTGATAAATATAGTGGATCACAAAAAGGAGGAACATATCCAGGATCACAGTGACAGTTATGGAAACTGTTACAAACCTAAAAAACCAAAATTAAATAAAAAATAATAATGTTTATATGCAACATAAAAATTAAGTGCATTGTTTGTGATTGTTAGTCAATGTAAATTCTTAAACTAATGTGATTTAGTACATTATATAAGTAGATTTTATTCTAATTGAAAAATAATTTTTAAAATAAAAAGCAATATAATAAATGTCCATGCAATACCTCTTAAACACCAGAGAGGTTTCCTCTCATCTCTTGTAATTTTAAATAAAAGTAAATAATATTCTTGATACAATTGAAATGCATTATGCTAGAAACACATATAAATTTATAAAGCTACAAAGTACAAAGTGGTTGGAGGAAAAATTGATTATAAATTGTGCTAGATTTAAGAAAAATAGCTGTGATTAGAGCCAACATTTATAGAAAATGAAAAAAGTAAAAAAAGAAACAGAAAAGAAACTGTAAATAATAGGATGTGCAAGTGATTTGGGGGAAAATGTAAATTATAAGTGAAATGTCACTTTTTTTTCTGAATTACTATATAAAATATGAATCATCAGTGTGGCAGTAGACACTGACCATAAAGTGTAAGCCAAATGCATGTTTGGAAAAAACTGTAAACTTTACAAAGTTTCTATAACCCAGTAGAAATTTTGACAATGAATGGATGAATAGAAATAAAAGTGACAAATGTGAACATACATACTTAAGAACTGCATCATTAATTATCAAATAAATGCAAATTAACAATACATTTAGCATATAGAGGAGTTTAGAAAGATTGATAGACTAGTTTAGCCAGAATATGAAGAAATGCATTTTTTGTACATGATAGGTGGGAACAAAACCAGGCATAATATTAATATTTTTTGAAGACAATATCATACTTATGCAAATATTAATGGTGCATATATTTAAACCACATTTCATTGCTCAAATTTAATATGTCAACTAAATGTGCAAAGTTGAATGAATGTACAATGTCTGCTGTACCACCAGTTGCAATACTTAAATTAAAATTTAACATTATCCAAAAGACCAACAGTAAATGACTTTTCAAATATAGTATAGAAGATCCACACAAAGAAATAAATTGAAGATGTTGAAGAATTTAACAGATCTGAATGAATATTAAGTGTGTATTTATACTAATAAGTATGTACAAGTGCATATACACTTAATTATAAGTAAAATGTACATGTATGTGTAAATTAATATGTGTAATCCTTAATAAATCCATTTTTACAATTCATAATCTGAAATCTAACATTATAATATGGAATTATGATTTATTTTGCATTTTTGCACAAGGATCAAAGCTTATTTACATATAAATTATGTAAAAATCATGTTTTCCTTATTTAACTACAATTTCTAAAAGAAATTCCAACTTTGGATAATCCTGAACCTTGTTATTCTTCTGGAAAATGTTATTGACATGGATTAAAATAACTATGCTTAAAAACAGAGTAACTGTTACATACCCCATGCCCCTGGCATGTTATGTTTGAGTCACAAAGTGTTAGACCTTTAATTTCCAGCCTACTTTTGCAATATCCATCTTGACATACCTAAAATGTTAAAGCAACTAACATCAAAAAATTTAAATGCAAAGTCAAAAGTTGAGCACCTGCATTTTGTTCATGAACTATATGTGTGATATATACACACAACACATGAATCTGGATTCCATGACATTTGTGCATTCTAATAAAAGAGCTTGAAATCAACATAAAACTGGTACGCTATTATTTCATAAAATATTATATTATCTTATAGTCCTGTGTATAAGAATGACTAAGAGGAAAGCAGTTAATTTTAATTATTTATTCACTGATTAGTTTATCTACATTGAAAAGCTATGTATTGATTAGCTTATCTATATGCCCCAAATAAATTTCTTTTCAATTATAAAAGAATTGTGCTGAATTGTGCTTGACTCTCCTAGCTCACATACATGAAGTTTGATAAACTCTTCTCCTGATCTAAGTTTTACAAATAAGAAAATCAAAGAGCTTTCTATCACAACCCATGTTAAACAAATTTGTAGTACTAGAATAACACCTTTCGCCATGTAGTATAGTATTCATTTGGTATATTAGTATGTTAAATTTGAGTGTTTTATTTACAAATTTTATTCTAATTAATAAAGAAGATATACATATTTTATTCATATTGATAAGAAAAATTGTATATCTACCTAATCTATTTATCTATATTCATATAGGTATAGATGAAGATGTAGATATACATTAAATTTGATTTTTCCAAAGAAGCCACATTAAATAAAGGTAAGTTAAAGAATTTTCTATTTTCTTACCTCTCGGAAATCAAATCAACAATTTAGAATAACAAATGAAAAAAAAGTACATCTTTGGTGAATTTTTAAAATAGCCATGGAAAGGCTCCAATTTGACAAACTTAGCACACAAAATAATTCTCTTTTATTAATGAGAGTAAAGAAGAATAAAAAGAGGCATATTTTTAAAATTTCATAATATCATGGGGGTACAAATGTTTTGGTTAGATGAATTGCTTTTGCACTGTTTGAGTCAAAGTTATAAGGGTGCCTATCACCCAGAGAGTGTATATTGTACCCGTTAGGTATAATTTCAGAAATCCCCTCCACCCTTGATTGAATTCTATTGAGTTTAACTTCTAACTGTGCACATGAGTGGTGATCACTTAGCTCCAATTTAATAGTGAGTACATGTGGTGTTTGTAATAACCATTCTTGTGATACTTCACTTATGAGAATGGTCTCCAGATCCACCCAGACTCTTGCAAAAGGAATTAATTCACCTCTTTTATGGGTGTATATTACTCCATGGTGTACATATACCACATTTTATTAATCCACTCATGACCTGATGGGTACTCAGGTTGATTCCACATCTTTGTGATTGTGAATTATGCTGCAATAAACATTCAAGTGCAAGTGTCTTTTGGATAAAATGAGTTTTTCCCCCTTTGTTTAAATACCCAGTAGTGGAATTGCTGGATCAAATGGGAGGAGGTCTACTATTAGTTTCTTCAGGAATCTCCATACTATTTTCTATAGAGGTTGTAGTAGTTTGCAGTCCCACCAACAGTGTGTGAGTGTTCCTTTCTCTCCACATCCATGGCAGCACCTATTGTTTTGGGTCTTTTTGATAAAAGCCATTCTCACTGGGGTTATGCAATATCTCATTGTAGTTTTGATTTGCATTTCCCTGATGACGAATTACATGGAGCATTTTTTCATATTTGTATTGGCTGTTAGTCTATCTTCTTTTGAAAAGCTTCTGTTCTTGTCTTTTGTCCACTTTTTAATGGGTTTGTTAGATTTTTTTCTTTCTGATTTGTTGAGTTCTTTGTAGATTCTGTTTATAAGCCCTTTATCAGATGTATATAGCAAGTGAATATTTTCTGGCATTCTGTAGGTTGTTTATTTGCTCTGTTGATTATTTCTTTGGCTGTGCAGAAGATTGCTAATTTAATCAAGTTCCATTTCTTTATTTTCATTTTTGCCATGATTGCCATTGGGGTCTTTGTCATAAATTCTTTGCCTAGGCTGGTACCTAGAAGAGTTTTTCCAATACATTCTTCTAGAATTTTTATGGTTTCATGTCTTGCATTTAAGTCTTTTTATCCATCTTGAGTGGTGAGAGATATGGATCCTGTTTCAATCTTCTACATGTAGCTATCCAATTTTCCCAGCACCATTTATTGAATAAGGATTATTTTCCCTGGTGTACATTGTTGTCTGCTTTGTCAAAGATCAGATGGCAATATGAGATTGGTTTTATATCTGGGTTCTCTGTTCTGTTCCATTGGCCTGTGTATCTATTTTTATGGCAATAGCGTGCTACTTTGGTTCCTATAGCCTTGTACTATAGCTTAAAGTCTGGTAAAGTGATGCCTCCAGTTTTGCAATAGCAGTCCTAAGGGGAAGATTCATAGCCTTAAATCTAAAAGACAGAAAGTTTACAAATGAACAATCTAATGAATCATCTCAAGGAACTAGAAAAGGAAGAGCATATAAAACCCAAACGCAGCAGAAAAAAAAAGAATTAACTAAAGGAAGAGCAGAATGAAATGAAACCAAAAACAAAACAAAACAAAAATACAGAAGATCAGTGAAAGAAGAAGTTGGTTCTTTGAAAAGATAAACAAAACAGAAAGACCTCTTGCTAGAATAAGCAGAAATAGAAAAAAAGGACCCAGTAAAGTCAATCAGAAATGAAAATGGAGATTTTACAACAGATACACAGAAATGCAAAATGGCATCTGTGAATACTATAAAAATCTCTATGCACATAAAATCAAAAGTGTTGGAAAAATCATTTGTTAAATCAATTGTTTAAATGTTGATACTCCTCAAAGTGATTTACAGATTCAGCGCAATCCCCATGAAAATACCATCATCATTTTTTTGTGGATATAGAAAAAATAATTCTGCACTTCGTTTGGAACTAGAAAAGAACCCAGATAGCCAAAGCAACCTTAAGCAAAAGGAAAAAGAGACATTTTGAAGACAAGAAATTTAAGAACTTCTTGAGATTTTGAAATAAACCTGAAGGCCATTTATGGATAAAATGAAGTGAGAAAGCACCACATCAATGACAATGACAAAGGAGAGAGACTAGTTATCAGTCTAACAATGGTTTAGAAAAGCTGTGGCCTCAGAACCATAAGGAAAACCTGAGGAAGAAATGCTGAAAGGGCAGGAATGGGAAGAGTGGCTAAATCGTGGTATTATCGATGGAAATATGTCCACAAAACCACAGAACTACTTATTTTTCAGCATCCATTACTCACCTCTCCTTCTCTTTCTCAATTACAGAACTCAGGCAACACACTTGTTATCCCAAGAGAGACGATTTAGAAGGGTAATTTCTTTCCTAAAGCAATTGAATTGCTGTTGACTTCAGAATTCAGTCTTCCAGCGGGGTCTGTCCTCTAGAGTAAGCACTATTCAATTAAACTACTGGAAGTATCATGGCCCCAAAGCCACCTTCCAAGATGAAAATGGACATTTGACAAACCCTTGTCACACAGAAAAAAATCCCAATTAGGTCCCAATGAGGCTTTCAACATCTCTAATCATCAGAGAAATGCAAATTAAAACCTCAGTTACCAACTCATATCTGTTAAATTAGCCATTATTAAAAGTATAAAAACTAACAAGTGTTGGTTATGATGTGGAGAAAAGGGAACACTTATACCATTATAAATTAGTACAACCTCTTGGGAAACAGTACAGTTCCTCAAAACACTAAAAAGAGAATTATCATATAATCCAGCAATCCCACTACTGGGTATATACTGAGTGGAACTGAAATTCGTATGTCTGCATTTCCATGTCCATTGTAGCACTATTCAAAATAGCCAAGATATGGAAACAACCTAAATGTCCATCAACAAATGAATAGATTTTTTAAAATTGTGACACACACACACATACATACACAGGAACACTGTTGAACCTTTAAAAAACCCAGGAAATTCTGTCATTTGCAAAAATGTTGATGAACCTACATGTTGTTATGTTTAAGTGGAATAAGCCAGGCACAGAGAGATAAATGCCTTATGATCTCATTCATATGTGAAATCTAAAAAAGTCAAACTCATAGAAGGAGAGAGTAGAATGGGGGTTACCAGAGGCTTGGGAGGGGGCTGGTGGACAGGGAAAGGGGGGAGACTCAGTTAATGACTATAAATTTACAGTTAGGAATTTTTGTGTTCTATGACACAGCAAGGTGAGTATAGTTAATAATAATGTCTTGTATTTTTCAAAATAGCTAAATATTTGAGGTGATATATATGCTAATTACATCAATATATTTACTTCATAACATATACATGTATCAAAACATCACATTGAATCCCATAGAAATACACACTTATTATTTGCCAATTAAAAAGAAAACTATAAAAATGATGTAGGAGTAAACTGTCATGCCAGCCCAGTGTTTCCACAACATCAACAAGGAAAATCCAAATAAATGACCTTAATCATACTTTATGGGCATCATTGATCTTTGAATGCAATGCATAACCATCAACTAAAATTCCAAACTGGGAGGACATTTCAAAAGTCAGACAACAATCTCTCTGCTTTCTTTTCTTTTCTCTTCTCTTCCCTCTCTTCTCTCACCCTCTCTCTTTCTTTCCTCCATAGAGACATTGGTGAGGATATTTGCTTAATTCCAATGTTGTGTGGGATAGTAGTTAACTATCAGAGCAATCTTCAGTGGCATATGTATGTCTATCTTCCATCTGGTTTATTTCAATTGTGGTCACTGTAATTGTCTTTTTCCTGTACATAAGATACCATTTCACTCTCATTAATTTTAAGACACATTTTTTTTTTTGGTCTTTAACTTTCAGAAATTCTATTATGCCATATCCTTCTGTGGATATCACTAGGTTTTTCCTACATGAAGTTCGCTCAGCTTCTTGAACCTGTAGGTTTATTCCTTTTGCCAAGTTTGTACACTTAGGTATAATTTCCTCAAATACTTTTTTGTCCTTAACCTCATTCTCCTGTTCCTCCAGAATGACTATGCCATCAATGTTGTATCTTCATTTATACTCTCACATGTCTGAGTCTCTATTCTTTTTTTTTCTCCAGTCCATTTTCTCTCTGTTCAGCTTGGCTACTTTCTATTGCTCTCTTTTCAGCTTTCTGATTCTTTCCCCAGTCCTCTTTATTCTGCTCCTGAATCCAGCACTTTATATTTTGATTTTTATGTTTTTAAGTTCTAAATTTTCTGATTGATTCATCTTTGTATCTTCTAATTTGGGCTCAAACTTTCTATTGCTACATTAGATTAGAGCATGTCTGTGATTGCTCATTGACGTGTTAATGATGGGTGCTTTACACTCTTTGTTTTTGTTTTTTTTTTTTGAGACAGAGTCTCGCTTTTGTTGCCTGGGCTAGAGTGAGTGCTGTGGCGTCAGCCTAGCTCACAGCAACCTCAAACTCCTGGGCTCAAGCAATCCTCCTGCCTCAGCCTCCAGAGTAGCTGGGACTACAGGCATGCACCACCATGCCCGGCTAACTTTTTCTATATGTATTTTTAGTTGGCCAGATCATTTCTTTCTATTTTTAGTAGAGATGGGGTCTTGCTCTTGCTCAGGCTGGTCTCAAACTCCTGACCTTGAGCAATCCACCCTCCTTGGCCTCCCAGAGTGCTAGGATTACAGGCGTGAACCACTGCGCCCGGCCTGCTTTACACTCTTTGAAAACAATTCTAATATCTGTGTTATAATGTTGGTATTTGTTGATTGTCTTAACTCATTCAAGTTAAGATTTTCCTGGTTCTTGATATGAAGAGTGACTTTTTATTTTTATTTTTATGCTTATTCTTATTTCAGCATATTGTGGGGGTACAAAAGTTTAGGTTATGTATATTGCCCTTGCCCCCCCCCCTCCCCGAGTCAGAAAGAGTGACTTTTGATTGAAACCTAGACATTTTGAATATTATGTTATGAGACTCTGAATCTTGTTAAACCTTCTGTTTTAGTTAAAACTCTAGTGGGGTGAAAGGAGCAGTGCCTCATCATTGCCATGTATGTTTGGAAGTGCAGATTCCATTAATACCTGGGGTGTGAGGAGCTCCTAAACATTGCTATATTGTGTGAGAACAGGCTCTCCACTAGGTCTCTGTTCATAACACCATGAGAGGTATGGAGGTAGGGCACATTTTTTTATGTGCCCTTGGCTGACGTGGAGCAGTTAAGTTTGCAAGTGTACTGCTTTGCTGGGCTGCTCCTTTGGCTCGAGAAGGCAGGCTTTCCTTGGGACTTCTTTTTGTCTATGCATCTTGGCATTTCTGAATTGCTGTACACTCTGGCACTTACTTTGGGACATATAAGGCAAAAAGGAAAGAGAACTCACTGTTATTTTGTTCCTTAGTTTCCGAGACCTTAGCTGGTCTGCCTTTAAAACAGATTTAGGTTTTCTGTGTCATGAACCAAGGACAAAGACCAAATATATTTTATGCATTGCATCACATACATACACCATTTTAGCATTTTTTCTCTAATGAATTAATGAATAAATTAGTTAATAAATTTATATATTTCCTTTGTCATACTTAGAGTAAACAATTTTTTCAGTTTGTTTTAAATTGTGTTTGAAGGGATGACATATTGCTTTATAATGTAGTCAGCACAAGTAGGCTCCTTTGTGATTACTTTATTAATTTCGTGTGAGAATAACTTTTCTCATTCTGAAATAAGTTTACTATTCATTTCCATTTTATCCTATCTTTCCTTCTTTAAAATATTGTGTATATATATATATGTAAATATAAAAATCCCTTAACCATTTTGTTTCTCAAAATTTTTAAGAAAAAGAAAAAAAATAAGTAAAGCTAAAACTCTGTTTTACTATTGTGTCTTGTGGGAAGGCCATATTTTTAATAAGTGTATTATGTTATTGGAGGAAGAATTAGGATAGTAGGTTTATAAGCAAATAAATGTTTTACTTTCATTATAACCAAATAAAATATTGTTGCCATTTACTACAAGACTAAATTCTTAGCTTTTTTTATGTTGTTCTTTAATGTTTCTTTAATGTTCTTATTATTCAGGTTGTTTTGACCTGCTTTTTAGACACATTATTTGATTATTTTTTGTTGATCATTTACACATATTATTACAGATAAGATTATGAATTAGCAAAGAGATTTGGTTCTCAGGTATAAGAAAAGAAGTTTAAAAATCTGTTTATGTGGTGAATCACATTTATTGATTTACAGATGTTGGACCATCCTTATATCCCGTGGATGAAGCCCACTTTATAAAACATTGTGGATTATATTTTTGATGGGTTTTTGAACTTGGTTTGCTAGTATTTTATTGAGGATTTTTCATCTATGTTCATGAGGGATATTGGTCTACAGTTTTCTTTTTTTGTGATGTCCTCTACAGGCTTTGGTATTAAGGTGATACTGGCTTCATAGACTGAATTAGGAGGATTCAACTCCTTTTTGATGCTGTGAAATAATTTCTGCATCATGGGTATCATGTCTTCCTCAGAGTTCTGGTAGAATTCTGTTGTGAGTCTATCTGGTCTGGGGCTTTGGTTTGTAAGGAGAGTTTTTTATTACTGCGTCAACCTTGCTGCTTGCTATAGGTCTCTTCAGGAGTTCTATTTCATCCTGATTGAGTCTTGGGATGTTGTCTGTTTCCAGGAATTTGTCCATATCCTCACCATTTTCGAGTTTATGTGTACAGAGATTTACATAATATTCACAGCTAATATTTGTATTTCTGTGGTGTAAATTGCAATATCTACTTTTTCATTTCTGATTGAGCTTATTTGGGTCCTTTCTCTTATATTTCTGGTTTATCTAGCAAGAGGTCTATTGCTTTTGTTTATCTTTTCAAAGAAATAGCTATGTAATTATCCCATTAGATGCAGAAAAAGCACTTGACATAATCCATCATCCTTTCATGATAAAAATTGTCTTCAAACTAGGCATAGAAGGAATGTATCTTAAAATAATAAAAGTCAAATATGACAAAAGCACAGCCACCATCATACTGAATGGGGAAAAGTTGAAAGCATTCCCTGTAAGAACTAGAAAAAGCCAGGAAAGCCCAATATCCCCACTTCTATTCAGCATTATATTGGAAGTTCTGGCAAGAGCAATCAGAAAAGAGAAAGAAAGAAAGATATCCAAATCAGGAAAAAGGATATCAAACTATTGCTTTTCACTGATGATATGATCTTGTATTTAGAAAATCCCAAAGACTCCACACCAAGAGACTCCTGGAAATAATTAATACATTCAGCAAAGTCTCAGGTTACAAAATCAATGTACAGAAATCAGTAGCATATCTTTATACCAATAATAGTCAAATTGAGGGTCAAATAAAGGACTCAATAACATTCACAATAACTGCAAAGAAGATGAAATACTTAGAAATATACATAACCAAGGAAGTGAAAGATCTCTACAAGAAAAACTATGAAACACTGAGGAAAGAAATTTCAGATGACAGAAACAAATAGAAAAACATATCTACTCATGGATTGGTAGAATCAACATTGTTAAAATGTCCATGCTAGTCAAAGTGACTTACACATTCAATGCAATCCTCATCACAATACCAACACCATATTTCACAGATTAAAAAACAATTCTATGCTTTATTTGAAACCCGAAGGAGACCAAATAGCTAAAGCAATCTTAAGCAAAAAGAACAAATCTGGAAGCATCAAATTACCAGTCTTCAAACTACCCTATGAGACTATAATAATCAAAACAGCATGGTATTGGTATAAAAATAGAGACATAGACCAATGGAACAGAACAGAGAACCCAGATATAAAACCATCTACCTACAGTCAACTGATCTTTGGTAAAGTAGACAACAACATACAATGTGAAAAAGAAGTCCTATTCGATAAATGGTGCTGGGAAAATTGTTCAGCCATATGCAGAAGAAGAAAACAAGACCCATATCTCTCACCACTTACAAAAATTAATTCAAGATGGATAAAAGACTTAAATATAAGGCATGAAACCATACGAATTCTAGAAGAAAATGTAGTAAAAAACTCTTCTAGATATCATCCTAGGCAAAGAATTTATGAGTACAGCCCCCAAAGGCAATTACAGCAAAGACAAATATAAATAAATGGGACTCGATTAAATTAAAAAGCTTCTATACAGCTAAGGAAATAATCAACATTGCAAATGGACAAACTACAGAATGGGAGAAACTATTTGCAAACTAACCATTTGATAAAGGGCTAATATCCAGAATCTACAAAGAACTCAAACAAACCAGCAAGAAACAAACAAACAAACAAACAGCACCATTAAAAAAATGTGCCAAGACATGAGCAGAAGTTTTTGAAAAGAAGATAGCCAAATGGCCAATAAAAATATGAAGAAATCCTTAACATCATTAATTACCATAATTTGCATCACAGTAATGCAAATTAAAACCACAGTGAGATATCAGCTTACCAGAATGGCCATTACTAAAAAGTCAAAAAACAATTGATGGTAGCATGGATGTAGAGAGAAAGGAAGGTTTATATACTGTTGGTAGGATTCCAAATTAATACAACCTCTATGGAAAAGAGTATGGAGATTCCTCAAAGAACTAAAAGTAGACCTACCATCTGATCGAGGAATCCCACTACTCGTTATCTACCCAAAGGAAAAGAAGTCATTTTATCAAAAAGACAGCTGCACTCAAATGTTTATTGCAGCACAATTCACAATTGCAAAGATGTAGAATCAACCCAAGTACCCATCAATTCATGAGTGGATTAACAAAATATGTTTGTGTCTACACACACACACACACACACACGCACCATGGATTACTATGCAGTCATAAAAATAATGTATTTTGAAGATATTTGGATGGAACTGGACACCATTCTCCTAAGTGAAGTATCTCAAGAATGGAAAAACAAACACCACATGTACTCTCTAATAATTTGGAACTAATTGATGGGCACACATGGACACACAGAGAAGTACAAGTCATTGGAAGTCAGGAATAGTAGAGTGGGGAGGAGGAAGTGTTAAAAACCCTACCTACCCTGTACGATGACACTATTTTGGTGATGGGAACTCTAAAAGACATTACTCAAGCATTATGAAATCTATGCATATAACAAAAACATTTGTACCCCCTTAATATTTTGAAGTAAAAAAATAAATAAATTGAAGAAATATGTTTAAAGAAATCTATAGAAAAATACAAAATAAAAAATGATAGATGGTGAAAAATTCCTTTGACCAACAAAAATTCTGACCTCTGAATCTTAAGATCATGTAGTAACCAATATTTGTAACACCATTTATACATAAAAATATTAAGATGTCTCTCACATATACTTGCACACACATATACACAGACACACAAACACACACATACATATAGTATCAAATAAAGTTTTTATTTACCTTTTCATGATCACATATACTACCATTGTATGTATAGGAAATATCTTTTACTCCCATTTTGTATCGATAAGATGCAGACACACATAGTTTGCCTCTGTAGAAAACATATTGAACATCATAATTTTCTGGTGATATTAGTTGTGTACTTTTCCAGTAACAAACTAACTTTCCACAAAGAGCATGCCTGGAAAAATAAGGCAGAAAAAAATCACCCACTTGTCACTTAAATACACAATATATTAGGTTAAATTACAGTTCAAAATATGAGGATAATTCAAAATGTTACTTTGATCATACCACCAAAGAGATTCAGAATATATAAAATTTTATAAAGTACAAGATGTAAATTCTCCTGGATATCCTAGGTGCATCTTTCATTTGTGTAAAATGACTCTTTGAAACACAAACACACACACGCACACACACACATGCACACACACACTTGTACATGCATTTGGAAAATGCATACTTTTTAAAAATACCTACATAAAATGACAATTTTTACGATGACAGTTTCCAAAATTATCTATCTGTGAATTCACCTCCTGTGTACATACATAATCAGCACTCTGAGCAACTGAAAACATAAATAAAGAAGTTCTAATTACTCATATTTAAAAAATCATTATAAACTAGAATTATAAATTAATATTGGCACATCTTAACGATAATAATTCTGATTTAGTACAATCCACTTGAATAGTAGAAGTAGGAGACTGCATTTTAGTGAAGAAATGATTGAGAAGTCAGTCATTTGCTCTCATATGCTATTTTAATGTTCCACTCTCTTTCTACCAATCACCTGATATTTGATCAAGGGCCTATTCCTTTTTTTGTTTTTAGCTTGAATTATAACTTTTATTTATTTATTTATTTATTTATTTATTTTATTTCAGATTATTATAGGGCTACAAATGTTTGGGTGACATAAATTGCTTTTTTATAGTTTAAGTCAAAGTTATACATGTGCCTATCACCCAGATAGTGTGCATTGTACCTGTTAGGTGTAAATTTACCCATCGCCTCCTCCCCCCACCACCTGCTTGATTTCTGATGGTTTTACTTCTATATATGCATACACATGTTGATTGATTAATTCAAATTTAGTAGTGAGTACAGGTGGTGTTTGTGTTTTCATTCTTGGGACAATTTATTTAGAAGCATAGTCTCCAGTTCCATCCTGATTGTTACAAAAGTATTAAATCACCATTTTTTATGGCTTAGTAAGTACTCCATGGTGTGTGTGTGTGTGTATGTGTGTGTGTATACCACATTTTATTAATTCACTCATATATTGATGGGCACTTGGGTTGTTTCCACATCTTTGCAATTGTGAATTGTGTTGCTATAAACATTTTTGAGTGCAGGTGTCTTTTTAACAAAATGGCTTCTTTCCCTTTCTGTAAATACCTAATTGTGAGATTGCTGGATCTAATGTCTACTTTTAGTTCTTTGAGGTATCTCCATACTACTTTCCATAGAGGCTGTATTAGTTTTCAGTCCCACCAGCATTGTATGAGTGTTCCATTATCTTTGCATCCCCACCTACATCTGTTGGTTTTGGATCTTTTGATAAGAACCATTCTCATTGGAGTTAGAAGATATCTCAGATGTTTGATTTGCATTTCCCTGATGATTAGAGACATTTAGCAATTTTTCATATGTGGTGGGCCTTTAGTCTATCTTCTTTTGAAAAGTTTCTGTTCATGTCTCTTGCCCGCTTTTTAGTGGGATTCTTTCATGTTTTCTTGCTGATTTGCTTGAGTTCTTTGTATATTCTGATTATCAACCCTTTATTGGATGCATAGTATGCAAATATTTACTCCCATTCTGCAGGTGGTATATATACTCTGTGACTATTTCCTTGGCTGTGCAGAAGCTTTTTAATTTGATCAGGTCCCATTTATTCATTTTTATTGTTGCTGTGATTGCTTTGGGGTCTTCTTTACAAATTCTTTGCCTAGGCCAATGTCTATAAGAGTTTACTCAATCTCTTTTTCTAGAATTATTATAGTTTTATGCCTTAGTTTTAAGTCTGTTATTCATTGTGAATTATTTTTTGGGAGTGGTGAGAGGGAAGGATCTTGTTTCAGTCTTCTAAATATGGCTATCCAATTTTTCCAGCACCATTTATTGAATAGGGATTCTTTTCCCCAGTGTATGTTTTTGTCTGCTTTGTCAGAGATCAGATGCAATATGTGCTTGGCTTTATATCTTGGTTCTCTGTACTCGTCCATGTCTCTGTTGTTGTGCCAGTACCATGCTGTTTTGATTCCTATAGCCTTGTAGTACAGCTTGAAGTCTGATAAATTGATGCCTCCTTATTTGTTCTTTTTGCTTAAGTTTGCTTTGGGTATTTGGGCTCTTTTCTGCTTCCAAAGGAAGCATATAATTTTTTTTCTAGATCTGCAAAAATCGACATTGGCATTTTACTGGGGATTGCATTGAATTTGTAAATCACTTTGAGTTATATAGGTATTTTAACAATATTGATTTTGCTGATCCATGAGCATGATATGTTTTCCCATTTGTTTACATCCTCCATGATTTTTTTCTTCAATGTTCTACAATTTCTCCTTGTAGAGGTTTTTCACTTCCTTGGTTAAGTATAATCTTAGGTATTTTATTTTCTTTGTTGCTATCATGAAAGGTATGAGTCTTTGATTTGATTCTTATCTTGACTGCTGTTGGTGTATAGGAATGCTGCTGATTTCTGTACATTGATTTTGTAACTTGAGACTTTGGTGAGTTTATTTATCAATACCAGGAATCTCTTGGCAGAATCTTTGGGGTTTTCTAAATATAAGATCATATCATCATGAAAGAGTGACAAATTGACCTCTTCTTTTCCCATTTGGATACCCTTGATTTCCTTCTCTTGCCTGATTGCTCTGGCTAGGACTTTCAGCACTATGTTGAATAGAAGAGGTGATAATGGGCAACTTTGTCTGGTTTCAGTTCTAAGCGAGAATGGTGTCAATTTTTCTCCATTACTTAATGATGTTGACTGTGGGTTTGTCATGTTGTTTTTGTAATATTGAGGTATGTTCCATATATGCCTATTTTGTTAAACATTCTTATCATAAAAGGATGCTGAATTTTGTCAAATTCTTTTTCAAAAAATCTTTTAAGAGGATCATATGGTCTTTGTTTTCATTTCTACATATGTGGTGAATCACATTCATAGATTTACATATGTTGAACCATCCTTGCATTTCTAGGATGAAGCCCGCTTGGTCTTGATGGATTATTTTTTTGATGTGCAGGTGAATTCGGTTTGCTAGGATTTTATTGTGAATTTGTGCATTTATATTCATAAAGGATATTGGTCTGTGGTTTTCTTTTTTTGTTACGTTCTTTCCTGGTTTTGGTATCAAGGTGACATTGGCTTTGTAGGACAATTTGGGGAGGATTCCCTACTTCTCAATGTTATAAAATAATTTTTGAAGTATAGGTACCAGTTCTTCTCTGTAAAAGAAGTAAAATCTGGTGAAATTTGGATGTGAAACCGTCTGGTCCAGGACTTTCTTTTGTTGGAATATTTTTTATTGCTGCTTCAATTTCGTTACTTCATAGTGGTCTGATCAGGAATTATATTTCTTCCTGAATGAGCCTAGGGAAGTTGTGTGTTTCCAAGAATTTCTCCATTTCCTTAACATTTTCAATATTGTTTAGTGCACAGAGATATTTATAGCATTCAAAGATGATATTTTGTATTTCTGTGTTATTAGTTGTAATATTTCCTTTTTCATATCTGATTGAGCTTATTAGGGTCCTTTCTTTTCTGTTTTTGCTTAATCTAGCAAGATGCCTGTCAATTTTATTTTTTCACAGAGACAACTTTGTGTTTTATTCATCTTCTGTATAATTCTTTTGGAATCAATTTCATTTAGTTGTGCTCTGATCTTAGTTATTTCTTTTCTTCTGTCTCTTTGTGACTGGTTTATTCTTCCTTTTTTTAATTCCTTGAGATGATTTATTAGATTGTTGACTTGTGATCTTTCTGTCTCTTGAATATAGGCATTTAAGGCTATGAATTTTCCCTTAAGGAGTGTTTTTGCAGAATTCCACAGATCTTGGTAACTTTTGTCCACTTTACCATTTAGTTCACTGAATGTTTTGATTTCCATCTTAATATCCTTATTGACTTAAGAATCATTCAGCAGTAGGTTGTTTAATTTCCATGGCTTTTTGTAGAGTTGAGTGTTTCTGTTGAAATTAATGTCTAATGTATCCCACTGTGGTCTGAGAAAATACATGGTATGATTTCTATTTTTTTAAAAAACTTGTTGAGGCATGAACTGTGGCCTATGATGTGATCAATCTTAGAGAATTTTTGAACTGATGAGAAGAATGTATATTCAGTGTTTTTGAGGTAGAATGTTCTGTAAATGTTTGTCAGGCCCATTTATTCTAGAGTCCTGTTTACATCCACTGTTGCTTTGTTTATTTTCTGCTTGGAGGAACTTTCTCATTCTGTCAGTGCGTGTTGACATCCCTGGCTATTACAATGCTGCTGTTTATGATTTTGTTTAGATTGAGTAGGGTTTGCTTATCAATCTGGGTGCACCTGTGTTATGTGCATAAATATTTAGGATTGCTATGTCTTTTTGTTGAATTGTTCCCTTTGCCATTATATAATGACCATCTTTGTCTTTCCTTTTGTTGACTTGAAGTCTGTTATCAGATACGAGAATGGCTACACCAGCTTTCTTTTGATTTCCATTTGCATAGAATATTGTTTTCCATCACTTCACCTTGAGTCTGAACGAGTCCTTGTGGGTTAGATGCATTTCCTGGAAACAGCGGATAATTGGCTTATATTTTTCAATCTATTCAACCAGCCTATGTCTTTTTAGTGGGGAGTTCAAGCCATTCACATTTATTGAAAGAATTGATAAGTGGGGTGGATTTCTGTTCTTCCCGTTGAGTAGAATTTTATTGCTTTGTTTCATTGTGGTATCTGGGTTTTGACCTTTACCTTTTGGTTGACTTTAGACTGTTGGGTGTCTATTGTGCTGATACATGTTTAATGCAGATCTGAGTAATTCCTATAGGGCAGGTCTAGTTACGATGAATTTCTTCAGTGTTTGTCCGGGGAAAGACTTAATTTGTCCATCAAATGTGAAAGTTACTTATGCTTTTAGCACTTTCTTCTTCTCCCTCAGGGATACCTATAATTCATATGCTTGTTCACTTTGCATAGTCCCACATGTCTCTAACTGATTGCACTGCCTTTGTTTTTCTCGTCTTTCCCTTTTTAAATGGGTTAACTTTAGAGCCTTCTCTTCAAGCTCTGAGATTCTTTTTTGTCCTTCATTTGATCTGTTGCTGAAATATTCTGCTGTGTTTTGAACATGCTAGAATGACTCTTTCATTTCTCTAAGTTCTATTATATCGTCCCTAATTTTGTCTATGTCTTTAGTAACTTTTTCATTAATTTTCTGAAATATTTTGGGGGCTTCTTTTTGTTGGTTTTCTACTTTCTCCTCAATTCCGTTCATCTTATTTGTCCTCCATATGTTGAATTTCATTTCTGTCATTTTGATGATTTCCTTGTAGTTGAATTTCACTGCTGTAGCTCCATTATGAAACTTGAGGGTGTTGATATGTTTTGGTTTTTCTTGTTGTCTGGGTTCTATTGCTGTTTTCTTCTCATCTGACACCTCCTTTCTCAACTCAGGGCTAACGCGTTTGCAGGGGTCCTGCTCCTTGCTGGAAACTCTCCTGCTTGGTTGGAATAAGTGTTGTCACTAGATGGCACTCTTTCCCCACAATTCTGGAATGTTGGCACAGCAGCGGAGGAGTGTGTGCACTAGAAACCTGTAATGCAGCTGTTTTGATTTCTTCTGTTCTCCTCTGTTGGCCTCTG
>CM052451.1:2605633-2623621 GCA_028533085.1 Varecia variegata | reverse complement strand
CCCAAACAATAAATGTTGGCATGGATGCGGAGAGATAGGAACACTCATACACTGCTGGTGGGACTGCAAACTAGTACAACCTCTGTGGAAAGCAATATGGCGATACCTCAAAGAGCTACAAGTAGATTACCATTTGATCCAGAAATTGTATTACTGGGCATCTACCCAAAGAACAAAAGACATTCTATGAAAAAGACATCTGCACTCGAATGTTTATAGCAGCACAATTCACAATTGCAAAGATGTGGGAACAACCCCAAGTGCCCATCAATACATGAGTGGATTAATAAAATGTGGTATATGTATACCATTGAGTTTTATTCGGCCACAAAAAACAATGATGATACAGTACCTCTTGTATTATCCTGGATAGAGCTGGAGCCCATTCTACTAAATGAAGTATCCCAAGAATGGAAAAACAAGCACCATATGTACTCACCATCAAATTGGTTTTAACTGACCAACACTTATGTGCACATATATTAATAACATTCATTGGGTGTCGGGCAGATGGGAGGCAGGTGGAGGGGATGGGTATATACACACCTAATGGGTGCGGTGTGCACCGTCTGGGGGATGGACATGCTTGAAGCTCTGACTCAGGTGGGGCAAGGGCAATATATGTAACCTAAACATTTGTACCCCCATAATATGGTCAAATAAAAAAAAACAGATACTCAGAAAAAAAGCCATTATAAAATCAGTTGATGTAATTCTTCACACATCAACAGACTAAAGAAGAAAAAAAATCACATTTATGATATCAATAAATACAGAAGAAAACAAATAAAACAACAAATAAAATCCAACTTGCATTAATCATTTAAAAGATATCAGCAAACTAGGAATATAGGAATCTTTTTCAAGTAGATAAAGAATATCTAAGAAAAAGCCTATAGCTGACATAATACTTAATGATGAGAAATTAGATACTTTCCCACTAAAATCAGAAACAATGCAAGGATGTTCCTTCTCTCACCACTCCTACTTCAACATCAAACTGGAAGTTCTAGTTAATATATTAAGACCACAAAAGGAAATAAAGATATACTAAATTGGAGGAAAAAATAAAACTGTCATTGTTTGCATAAACAATCACCTATGTAGAAAATCCAAAAAGAATTGAAGAAAAAAGAAACTCCTGGAACTAAAAAATGATTACAGCAAGACTGCAAGATACAACGTTAAATGTACAAGAGCCAATCATTTTCCTACTGGAATAGCAATGAACAAACGACATCTTAAATTTAAAACATACTATCATTTATATTAGCACCTCCCAAAATGAAGTACTTAGCTATAAATCTAACAAAATATGCATAATATCTACATGAGAAAAACTATAAAACACTGATGAAAGAATTAATAAAAAAGAACTAAGTGAATGAGGAGATATTACAAGTTAATGGATAGGAAAACTCGTTGTCAAGATATCAATTCTTCTTAACTTCATCTATAGATTGAATGCAATTCTACTCATAATCCCTGCAATTTATTTTGTGGAAATCAACAAACTGAATCTAAAGTTTATTTGAAGAAGCAAAAGGCCCAGAATAGCTAACTCAATATTGAAAGGAGAAGAATGAAGTCAGAAGATGAATACTACCCACCTCAACATACTATAAATCTATGGTATTCAAGACAGTATGTTATTGAAGAAAGAATAATCTAAAAGGTAAATGAAACAGGATAGAAGGTCCAAAAATAGACATATGTAAATCTAGTCATCTGGTCTTTGATGAAGGAACAAAAGCAATATGGTAGAGAACAGAGAGTCTTTCAACAAGTGGTGCTGGAACAACTGGACATCCACATAGGAAAAAATAATCTAGACACAGACTTTACGACCTTCAAAAAGTAACTCAAAATGGATCATAGACATAAATGTAAAATGCAAAACTAAAACTCCTAGAAGATAACTTAGGAAAAACCTAGATGACCTCGGGTATGGCATCGAGATTTTAGGTAAAATATCACAGGCACAGTCCATGAAAGAAAGGATTGAGAAGCTGGACTTCATTAAATTAAAATTTTCTCTTGTGTGAAAAACACTGTCAAGAGAATAAAAAGATAAGCCACAGACTGGGAGAAAATATTTGCAACAGACACATCAGATACAGGACTGTGACCCAAAATATTCAAATGACACTTAAAACTCAACAACAAGAAAACAAACAGCCTCATTTAAAAATGGGCAAAATACTTTAAAAGACCCCTCATCAAAAAATATATATAGATGGTAAATAAGTATGTGAACAGATGCTCCACATTGTATTTCATCACGAAAATGCAAATTAAAACAACAATTAGATACCACAACACACCTATTAGAATGGCCAAAATCCAAAACACTGACATCAAGTGTTGGTGTGGATGTGGAGCAACAGGGACCCGCCTTCACTGCTCATACCCTTGGTATTTACCCATAGGAGTTGAAAATTTATGCCCACAGGAAAACCTGCATAAGGATGTTTATTCCAGCTTCATTTATATTACCAAACTTGGAAGCAACCAAGATGTTCTTCAGTAGGTGAATGGATAAAAAACTGTACATCCAGACAATGGAATATTATGTAACACTAAATAGAAATGAGCTATCAAGCAACGAAAAGACATGGAGAAACTTTAAATGTATATTACTAAGTAAAAGAAACCAATCTGAAAAGGCTACTGTATGATTCCAATAACATGACAATGTGGAAAAGGAAACACTATGGGGACAGTAAAATGATCACTGGTTGTCAGGGATTGGGGGTGAAAAGGACAGGATGAAAAGGCAGAATACAGAGGATTTTTAAAACAGTTAAAATATTCTGTCTGATATTACAGTGGTGGGTACATGCCCTTATATTTTTGTCAAAACCCATAGAATGTACAACAGCAAGAGTGAACCCTAAGGTAAACTATGGACTTTGGATGATAATGATGTGTCCATGTAGGTTTATCCACTGTAATAAATATACCACTCCAGTAGAGGAAGGAGGAAGCTTAAATGTATATCAGTAAGTGAAACAAGCCAATCTTAAAATCCTACATACTGTGTGATTCAAATAACATGACATTCTGAAAAAAGAAAAACCATGGAGACAGTAAAAAGATCAGTGGTTGCTAGGGATCAGGGGAGAAGGAAGGATGAGTTGATGGAGCACAGGATTTTTAGGGCAGTGAAAATAATGTGTATGGTATTATAATGACAGACACATGTGTCATTTTACATTTGTAAGGATCCACAGAATGTACAACACTAAGAGTGGACCCTACTATAAACTGTGGACTTTGGCTGATAATGGTGTATCCATGTGGGTCATCATTTATAACAAATATACCACTCTGGTATGTGATATTAAGCTTGAGGAAGGTTGTGTGGATGTGGGATGGGAAATCTCTGTACTTTCCGCTGTAAGCTTCTGTGAACCTAAAGCTGCTCTAAAAAATAAAGCCTATTTTTTAAAATAGAGAGAAAACCATTAGTTTTCCATGACCCTATGTATTCACAGGCACAGGAGTTGTGGCATAATTATATTCCCTTTGTGAACAGGTTAATACATTTATTGGAAAATTTAACACCTTTTGAAAAGTATCAGACTATAACAATAATTTTTCTAAAACTAGTTATGGATACTGACTTTAGCAACTTAATGCAGCTCTAAAGTGAAACTAGATACAACAGGGTCTGGCACATAGTAGCAACTCAGTAAATGTTATAAATTAATGAATGATGCTAAAAAGTGTCCAAAATAGGTATGATTCAGGGAAACGTGCTTACTTACTCCATGTCCAGAGCACTTTTGTGAACAAGCTTCTGATTCACTCTTAATAAACCTTGATTCTCTACAATAATGATCCATACAAATCTAAAGAAAAACACACACAAAAATGTTTCCAAGCCAAAGAGGTCCAGCATTCATAACATCACAATTAGTAATTATATAACATAAAATCATAACCATTTAATGCTATAAATTTCCCTCTAAGTACTGTTTTAGCTGCATTCCAGAAATTAGATAAGTTGTATTTTCATTTACATTTAGTTCAAACATTTTAAAAATTTTCTTGAGAATTTTTCCTTGACCCATGTGTTATTTAGAAATGTGCTGTTTAATGTACAAGAATCTGGGAATTTTCCAGGTAACCTTAATATAAACTATGACCTTTGAGTGCCAGTGATGTGTCAATGTAAGTTCATCAATTATAACAAATATACCATATTGGTGTGGGTTGTGCATAGTGGGAGGTTGCATGGGGTGGGGAGGGATGAGGAATATATTAGAACTTTGAAGCTTCCACTCAATTTTTCTGTGAACCTAAAACTGTGCTAAAATATAAAATCTATTATTTAAATAAATATATATTTTTAAAAGTGATTCAGGCAGAGAAGTAAGGAATGTCAATGCAATAAGATTGGCTATAACAAAAAAAATAATTATAACGAACCACTTTTCATTGCAATAACATGAAATATAACAAAATTATTCCTGAGCAAATAGTTAAAATAATACCATGTATTAATTGCACATATCAAAATTTTACATAGAAAAAATTTAATTAAATATAATCATGGCATATAATCAGTTTTCATAAAATATGAGCCATTATTAGAGTACCATAGTATTTAATAAATAAATGTAATGGAAATTTTTATTAAAATATACTAGAGATGTGTATCATTCTATTATAGAATGTATTATATAAAACTTCATATAAAAATTTTTTAACTTTCAAGTATAATAATCAGAGGACTAAGGATATATTCCTGACTCCATGATTTATAGCAATCTCAACTTCCCTAAGTTACAGTTTTGTTACAAGAGTACAATCATACTTTTCCTAAAAAAAAGTATTATTTTAGAATAAGTAAATAGCATTTGAGTTTGTTTCTAGCTTAAAATGAGACAATGTGTGGGAAAATTAATTCCTTTTCAACATTAAAGCACAGCATAACTCTCCAAAGAAACTGGTCTCACAAAAGTTCTTCTAAATACAAATAGTTTAAAACTTTTAATTTGCTGAGTCTTCTCACTGGTCCTAGGCCATGAAGGTGTGTCTAACAACTCCTGTTGGAATGTACTATTTCTTGTTTCCCTGGCTTAGTTGAAATTGAGATAGAGTCCTACCACATAAGGACATTTACTTACAGAAACCATACTAAGAATGTTTTATCATATATGATTTATTGTATCATTAAAAACTACCTGGCAAAATTTGTTTTCACACATTATCTCTGAGAAGGATTGTCCACGTTGTAAAAAGACACTACTCTTACTAAATTACGTATTGAATACTCTCAAACCATCTGTTGCCTGTGTTGTACTTCAGTTGCTTTGGCCCCATGGCCAAATATCTACTGAGCTCTAGACTAAACCTCCTTCAATAGGGCATTTATGATTCCTGGGCATAAAAAGAAAATCAATATTAATGGGTCTACATACTTTACCTATTAGAAACTTCATTTAAACCACAAAACCACTAACAGTGGCTACTAATGTATATATTTCACATCTAAGGATACTAAAGCTTAACTGTATTAAATAATTTGTTCAAGACAATCTATCAAGTAACTGGCAGAGTCAGAATTGAAATCTATGTGCACCTCTCTTCAAAGCCTATACTTTAAATTATTTTATATTTCCTCATAAGCAAAGATCTGGTCAGGAAATAAATGAAATTCTGAAGTAATTTATTTCCTTTATTTCTTCTCTAGATGTTGGTTGGTTTCAAAGACAAATTATAATGATAATAATCAATCATAACAGCTAAACTGTATTTAGCTCTTACTATGTGCTGGGCCTTGTGCTAAGCACTTAAACTGTTACCTCATTTAATCTTCACAATACCCTACAGAGTAAAGGCTACTATTATTCAACTTTATACACTGCTGATGTACCTCAGTTTGGCTAGGTAACTTGCAAAACATCAAACAATAAGAGGTGAAGATTTGATTCTAAACAGCCTGATCTAAGCTGTGCTCTTATTGGCAGGGACACGAAGAGATGTTTATTCATAAGTGGGATTTCTTCCTTCCTCTTCTGAGAAGAAAAGCAAATTTCCATGCTGTGGAGTACCTCACCACAATATATTCCCAAGATCTCTTCCCTTCCCACTCCAGCCCTCAAACACTTGAGGCCTCCTTGCTCATCACACTGAAATTCTGAAGGGGATAAAACATTCCCATTTCCCTCTTACTATTTGGAGACAAATTTAAACTTATGAATATTCTACAAACATTTAAGGTTACATAATACTAGAAATGAATTAAAGCTTGATACTTAAATGAAAAGATTTATTGAAGCAATGAATAAAACTAGATTTAAAAAAATAGATTTTATTTACCCTTCCAGTATCACAAGCAGTGCCATCTTGCGTAATCATGGGATCTTCAGTTTCTAGATGTATTGGGTGGTCTAGAGTTACGCATACAGTACCTCGTACGAAAGCATAAATCACATTACCCATTTTTGGATAGAAAGGAGCTCGACCAGGGTAGGTACAAACTAATCGTCCACATATAAGATTACTGTGAACATAATAAAATCATATGGTTATTATACATTAGGCATTTATTAGGAAAGCTTTGAGTTTGCTTTCTTTGACCAAAAATAGAAACAGAGACAGATAAAGGAAAAAAAGGAAGGAAGGAAGCAAGAAAGAAAGGAAGGAAAGGAGGGAGGGAAAGAAAGAAAGAGAAAACAGAAAGAAAGAGGAAGGAAGGAAGCTAGGTTGGTTGCTTCTTCATTTATGGTAGTATATCTAAGGAAAATGTAATGCTTTAACAGTAACATTTAAAGTAAAAAGTAAAAAAGTATACATCCATTGATCCAAGCTTATCTTTCAATGTATTAGTGGTCTTTTATTCACTGTGCAGATTATATATTTACTGTTAAATAATCAGTTTACTCCAACATTTTATATCCCCTCATAGGGGGAGAGAAAGATGAAAAAGTTGTAAGCCCTATCCTCTTTTATCTTACAATCTAATACTCTTACTATGGCTTACAATACAAATATGATTCAAATGCCATTAAAAATGATACAAGTGAAATAAATCCTCACAGGAATTTGAGATGTGGACACATTCTATTTTAACAGTTAGGGAAGACTTCATAGAGAAGATGCCACCTGAATCCAGGCTCACAAATTAGTAAGCTTTCAACAGAAATAGTGAGGTATTTCAAAACAAAAGTAACAGTATAAGCAAATCAAGGAAGCATAAAACTACATGCTATGTTTGAGTCTACAAATTCTATGAGTGTATGAGTATGCTTTGCTAACTAGAAGTTAGCCCAGTGTCTGGCACATAGTATGTTCCTAATAAATGTTATTTTAAAATAAACTAAACAAAAACCTAGCTCTTCAAAGGTAGTAAGAATTGAATTTCATTTTATAGACCCTGGGAAGTCTTCATTCTGAATAAGTATCAAAGTGGATGCGGATACTATTTTTATGAGGAAAAATGAACAGATTTGGAGAAAAACGGTGCAATGGGTGCTATGATTTTCAATTTTGATTTGGATTTAGTAACCCAATCATCATTCATACGTAAAGGTCAAAAAATAAGATGAAATTTTATACTGTAGCTCAAGAAAGATGTCAGGACTAGAGATTTTAATCTGAAATTCACTCCCATGCACATGTAATACTTTAAACCACTGGAATGAATGACATATACTAAAGAGAGAGAAAAAAGATAAATATTTATCTGTATATATGTGTGTGTATATATATATATATGAAGAAAAAGTATCATTTATATTTGTATAGCATACTTCCATCCACAGTACATATATTTCCCTCTACTGATACCGCAGTTCCCAAAACTATCTCCTTGAGATTGTATTTCTTCATAGCAGGCAAATGGAGCTTGTCTGGAACCTGTCAAAGTTAGAAATATATTTGGATTAAAACAAATGCTGTTTTTTTTATCTTCATCCATTTCTTAATATATCATATGTTTCCTTTGCTTCTTTCTCCATTGTTATCTAATTCAAAGGTTTTCCTAGCAAGGTTGTAAGGAAAGAGAAAAATATATGGTGAAAGGCAATGCTCATGGTTATTCCTCCTTTTGCTTCGTTTTCATTCATTTCCATCACAGAAGATAATATGGCAGAGTAGAGAGTTATAGAAGTGTAAATTAAGAGAGGATTCTGCAGAAGAAAACAATAGAGAGATAATACAAGAAAACTATAGTATTCTAGATTCTGAGTGGGAATTCATAAATAGCCAGATCTATAACAAAATCAATGAGATTTCTTCAATGAGAAGACATTTTATCATATCTTCAGGTCATCTAAACTGAAGAAATTAAAATCAGCAACCTATGTATTTACCCATTTTTTCCTTCACTGCTATATTGTTTTTTAATTTCTCTGTAAAAAATTACCAAAACTTAGAAGTTTAAAACAACATCCATTTAAGTTCCAGTTTCTGCAGGTCAGAAATTCAGTAAGGCACAGGTGGGTTCTCTGCTCAGGGTCTCACTATGCTGAAATCAAGGTCTTGGTTGGGGCTATAGTATATCATCTGAGGTTGGAGTTTCCTTCAGAGCTCACTGATTGTTGGTAGGATTCAGTTTCTTTGCAGTTGCAGGTCTGAGGTTCCATTTTCTTGCCAGGTATTGCTCTTGGCTCTTGGAAAGTCTCCCCAGGTCCTGGTCGCATGACCCTCCCACAACATGATAGCTTCCTTCTTCCAAACAAGCAAAAGAATCTTTTTGACATCTCCCGTCTTTTAGGGGCTCACATGATCAGTTCAGCCCCACCCTTTTGATTAAATCAAAGTTGACCGATTATGGGCCTTAATTATATCCTCAAAATTCCTTTGAATTTACTATATAACCTGATCACATGAATGATACTACATCATATATTCCCTGGTTCTTCCTCAACCCAAAGTCAGGGAACCATCCACAATGTGTATGAACCAGAAGAAATTTAGAGGTCATCTTAGGATTCTGCCTCGTACAGTTACCTTCTCCAAAGTGAACCTCTCTAAGCCTAACTGCCTGATCTATAAAAGCAGATAATAATATCTACCTCCATTAATTGTTATGAGAATTAATCATTCTTATGTTTATTTAGTCACTGTTAATGCCCATCTAATCCCTCTCCATCCTATTTTACAATTAGGAGGGTTTCTCCTGTTTACCGGCCTCTTCTATAATTTACGTTTTTTTCTTTCCACTATTCTTCTCACATTCTTTACTTTCCCCTTACCCTAGCACTTTCTACCATTTCTAGACATTGGTCCATCGATCAAAGGAGACTGTACAGATTCCATCAGTACAAGCGATGTTAGTTCTGGGTAGTCACAATGTTTAACCACTTCAATAGTGTATCTGAGATACCAGGTTAGGAATACCAGTCTATGGCTGTTAAACACCAAGAGACTATCTGGAGAAAGTCAGAAATTAGATAACACAGTTCTGTTTGGAGAGATAATGTAAAAGAATATGTTTGGTCATAAAGTGGTCAGAAGAATTTTGCTGAAAGTAATAATCTCCATCCAGACCAATTTTATTAGTCTACTTATGGCATCTAAAGTTACCAATGAGCCCTTATCATTAATTTCTCCCTTAAGCACTTTCTCCCATTCATATTAGATACTCACTCTCTCTTAGATCAGTCTTGGTTTTCCAGAGTGATATGAAAACAATGAAAGGTGAGCATTTTGCAAACCTGAAGTCACATGTTAAATTTTCCCCTTAAATCCAGTGTACTGACCAAATTTACTAACAGAATTTGCCCTTCCATGGTCCAAATAATATTTAGATTCCCTGTACTCCATTATCAAATGCTTTGAAGTGCATTAAAATAGTGGATGTACTTTCATAGACAGTTGTGCATGGCTGGATCTAGGGCAGTAAATGCTGGAAAATTATTGCAAATAACTTAAGTAATCCTTCATAAATATTGAGCACTTGAGAGTTTGATGTTACATTCCCTGACAACTATCAGAGATAATTAGGTATAATAGAAGTACACTCCCTCTTAACTTGAATATAAGGAACCACTGAGATGTTAGGTAAAATTTTAGCTTTCATAACCTGATATCTAACTCATCTCATCTTTGACTAATAGGCATTTGCAACTTCACATATCCTCAAACCAAATTCTGTTTTACCCCCAGACTTCATACTCCAGATGTTCAGGCCAATATTTAGGAATCATCCTTTCTTTTATCCTCTTACTACCTGCGTCTACCATCCAAGTCTTATGGACATTACCTCCTGAATACAGCCTGAGCATGGTAACTTCTCACATTTTCTGTAGCTACCACTCTATCCTGAGCTATCTACCACCAGTTCTCTTCTAGTATGCTGAGTTCTAATCAACTCCTTGCTTGTATTCTGCACTCCTCATAATACATGTGCCATATCACAAATCAGAGTGCTCTTTTTAAAAGTAAAATTCATATGTCAGACTCTTACTTAAATATCTCTACACATTACACAAAGAATAAAATCCAGTTTTCTCACCATCGTCTTTACTTAGCCTAATTTAGTACACTTTAGTCATACTCCTCTTTTTCTATTCTTGAACAAATCAAATTCATCCTAAATATGGTGCCATAATATTTGCTGTATTTTTCTCTCAGAAATGTTCTTTCCCAAATTACAATGCACAAAAACTGTTTTCAGGTTACAACCATTTCTACCTTCTTTGTATAACTATCATAACAATCAATGTACCATCTGCTAGGAAATTTTCTAGGAGCAAAAGACAGTGGTGTATCCCTAAGACTGGAAATGTGTGATAGACCCTGAGTCTGGTAGTCTGGGCTGAAATACTAATTAAATGAATTCACTCCCTCTGGATACTAAGTTTCAGAAAATAATTAGTGCTTGGAAATTTTTGATATCTTAATCTCTCTTGGTAAGATGACCCTGTATATTTTATCAAGAAATAGACTAGAAAGTTCAACTAAGCTATGCACACATATTTACTTGTCATCCATTTAAAAAATTCTATTGACTGATCAACCCTATGGTGATCATATGGTAGTAATATTCTCCAGGGATTAGGGGGTTGGGAAGGTAAACTAACAACTAACGGACAGGGTGAGCATTGTAAAGGGGAAGGGCATGCCTTTAATCCTTACTTGGGTGAGGCAAAGACATAAAATGTAACCAAAATGTTTGTACCCTCATAATACCCTGAAATAAAATTAAAAAAAAATAAATAAATAAATTAGAAAAAAAAATTCTATTGAGGAAGGAGCCACGATGGCCAACTAGAGACGTAGCTTCTTAGACTGTCCTGGCTGAAGGGTAGAAGTTTAGTCTGAGGAGAGTGGAGAACAATTGCTGCTGGGGTGAGGATCACGGGGAGAGACAGCAGAGGTGACCAGGGACCCCACCAAGAAGGACTGTGAAACTGAGAAAGAGGAAGAGAGAGAAGAGAGGACAGTGGCACAAACCACATCCAGAGAGACCTGGAGGCCAGTTAAAGGGTAAGGGGGGATCCTCTCCCCTACTTGGGTGACCTAGAGAGGAGCGGGACACTAAACTCTCACCCCCTGGGAGATTGGCAGGAAAGACGTGAGAGCTGGCATTATGCCTCCTCCTCTGCACCTCCTCCATTCCTGGATTGACAGAAAGTTATTTTGGCTCAAGCCTGCTTGTAGCCTTGGCCCCTCCCCACCACACCAACCTCGAGAGCGCTGAGAAGCCTGTTTCTATGTGGCGGGAGCACGTTCCTGGCTGAGCCCACAACTGAGAGGGGAACCACCTCAGCGGCATTTTGCAAAATCGCCTGACGGCACCTTGGACAGTTGGGAAGAACCCGGCACCCCCGCTGGACATGAGAGCAGTGCAGAGAGACCGCGGCCTCTCCCCAACCCGTAGCAACCATGAGCACGCTTCATGCAGAGAGGCCTGTCTCTGCCGCGGGCGCATGGTCCTGGCAGAACCCGCCACTGACAGGGGAGCCATCAGAGCAGCATAAGCCAAGAGGTTCATCAAACCTGCTAGAGCACCCCAAAGGCAACTCTGGACAAACATTTCTCTCCCTGGCATGGTCAGAGACCAATCTTTGGGGACTCGGAGACAGGTCCATAAGTCAGCCCTGGCAAGCTCAGCTCTGGATGGAGAGGCCAGATGAGAAGGAACCAGCGAAATTCATCCTGAAATATGAAAAATCAAAGTGAAAGGACACCCCAGAAGAAAACAAAAACTCCTTACAAATGGATACAAAACTAAATGAAAAGACTGAAATAATAAATAAAGAATTTTGAATATGGATTGTAAGGAAGCTCAATGAAATACAAGAGAAAATAGAAACCCCCCAAAAAGAAGTCACAAAACAATGCAGAAATTAATAAAACATTCTCTAAAGAAATAAAATTATTACCAAAAAAACCCCAAACAGTACTTCTGGATATGAAAAATTCATTCAAGGAATTACAAAACATGATGGAAACCCTTAACAATAGGCTCAATCATGCAGAAGGAAGAATTTCAGAGCTTGAAGATAACACCTTTGAGCTAAACAACTCACTCAAAGAGAAAGAATAGAGAAATAAGGAGAATTAACAAAGCCTACAAGAAATGTGGGATTATGTAAAGAGGTCAAACATAAGAATCATAGGCATCCCTGAGAGTGAAGAAGAAAATACACAAGGGTTGGAAAATCTATTTGAAGGAGTAACTGAAGAAAATTTCCCTGGCCTCTCTAGAAATCTAGATATTCAGATACAAGAAGCTCAAAGGACTTCTGGAAAATTCATTACAGAGAGGCAACCACCACAACACAATGTCATTAGGTTGGCCCAAGTAAACATGAAAGAGACACTCCTATATGCAGCAAGGTGAAAAAATCAGGTAACTTACAAAGGAAAACCTATCAGACTAACTGCAGATTTCTCAACTGAGACCTTATAAGCCAGAAAGGATTGGGGCCCCATTCTCAGTCTTCTCAAACAGAATAATGGCCAGCTTAGAGTTTTGTATCCTGAAAAACTAAGTTTCTTATCTGAGGGAGATATAAAGATGTTCTCAAAGAAGCAAACACTGAGGGAATTTGTCAAGACCTAACCTGCCCTGAAGAAAGTACTTAGAACTGCATAATACATGGATCAACACAGTAGACACCCACCAGTGTAAAATCACCCAAAAGATAAAGGTGAGAGCCCCGATACCACAATGGCACAAGAGGAAAAACAGAGCAATAAAGTTCTATTCAACAGGAAGAACAGAAAACTACCCAAATTATCAATTCTTTCAATAAATGTGAATGGCTTGAACTCCCCACTCCAGAGACATAGGCTGGCTGAATGGATAAAAAAAAATAGAAGCCAAGAATCTGCTGCCTCCAGCAAACACATCTAACTCACAAGGACTCATTCAGACTCAAGGTGAAAGGATGTAAAACAATATTTCATGCAAATGGAAACTAAAATAAAGCTGGTATAGCCATTCTCATATCAGATATCATATACTTCAACAAAAGTAAAGAAAGACAAAAATGATAATTATATAAAGGGAACAATTCCACAAGAAGTCATAACAATTTTAAATATTTATGTGGCTAACATAGGAGCACCCAGATTCATAAAGCAAATCCTACTTGATCTAAACAAAATGATAAACAGCAGAACTTTAAGAGCTGGGGACTTTAAGACCCCACCGGAAGAATAGGACAGATCCTCCAAACAGAAAATAAACAAAGAAACAATGGACCTAAACAGAACTCTAGAAAAAATGGGCCTAATAGACGTTTACAGAACATTATACCCCAAAACCACTGAATTTACATTCTTCTCATAAGCTCATGGAACAGTCCCTAAGATTGGTAACATCCTAAGCCACAAAACAAATCAAAAAATTTCAAAAAAATGGAAATTATACCAAGCATATTCTTAAACCTTGGTAGAATAATATTAGAAATGAACCCCAACAGAAACACTCATCATTAAACAAAGTCATGGAACTAAACAACCTACTGCTGAACAATAGTAGGGTAAAGGTGGAAATCAATATGGAAATCAAAAGATTATTTGACCTAATTGACAAAGGGGACACAGGTCATCAAAATCTGTGGGTTACAGTTAAAGCAGTCCTGAGAAAAAAATTCATAACCCTAAATGCCTAAATCCAAAAGATAGAAAGATTGCAAATCAACAATTCAAAGAATTCTCTTAAGGAACTGACAAAGGAAAAGCAAATCAATCCAAAGCACAGCAGAAGAAAAGAAATAACCAAGATCAGGGCAGAACTAAATGAAATCAATGAAAAAGAACTATACAGAAGATTAATTTAAAAAGTTGGCTTTTTGAAAAGATAAACAAAATTGAGAGGCTTCTCACTAGATTAACCAGAAGCAGAAAAGAAAGGACTCAAATAAGTGTAATCAGAAATGAAAAAGGAGAAATCACAACTGATGCTATGGAAATACAAAATATCATCTCTGAATACTATAAAAATCTCTATGCCCCAAAACTTCAAAACTTGGGGAAAACTGACAAATTCTTAGAAACACACAGCCTCAATAAACTCAAGCAGCAAAAAGAAATGGAATTCCTGAAAACACCAATATCAAGTATCAAAATTGACAAAACATTAAAAAATCTTCCAACCAAAAAAAAGTGCCAGGCCAGATGGTTTCACACACAAATTCTGTAAGACCTTCAAAGAACTGTTGCCTATGCTTTGGAAATTACTCCACAACATCAAGAAGGAAGGAAATGAACTGAATGACACAAGCTTCCAAAATTTATGAAATACAGTAAAGCAGTGCCAACGGGGACATTCATAGCCTTAAATGCTTACATCAAAAAGACAGAAAAATCTCAAATTGACCTTATGTCCCACCTCAAGGAACTAGAAAAGGATGACAAACCAAACCTAAAGCTAGCAGAAGAAAATAAATAAAAAAAACACAGAGCAGATTAAAAAAAGGAAATAAAAATATAATACAAAAGATCAACAAAATAAAAAGTTGGTTTTTTGAAAAGATACACCAAATCGATAGACCACTAGTCAGATTAACCAGAAATAGAAGAGAAAGGACTCAAATATGTTTAATCAGATATGAAAAAGGAGACATTATAATTGATACCAAAGAAATACAAAATATTAATATCATCTGTGACTACTATGAAAACTTCTACACACACAAACTAAAAACCCTATTAAGAAAGGGGTAAATTTTTGGAGACACACAATCTCCCACACCTGATTCAGGAAGAAACAGGAATTCTGAACAGACCAATAATGAGTAGTGAGATTGAAACAGTAATAAAAAATCTCCCAACAACAGAAAAGCCCCAGCCAGACAGATTCACAGCCAGATTATACCAGACCTACAAAGAAGAACTGGCACCTTTACTGAAATTGTTCCATAAAATTTAGAAGAAAGGAATCCTCCCT
Source organism: Varecia variegata (assembly GCA_028533085.1). NCBI lineage: Eukaryota > Metazoa > Chordata > Mammalia > Primates > Lemuridae > Varecia > Varecia variegata. The sequence goes on along the minus strand of CM052451.1, from coordinate 2,608,260 downwards.
AAACCATTTTATGAAGCCAGTATCACCTCCATACCAAAGTAAGGAAATAACACAACAACAACAACAACAAAAAAAAAAACTACAGACCAATAATCCATATGAACATAGAGGCAAAAATCCTTGACAAAATACTAGCAAACCAAATTAACAGCACATCAAAAAGACAATTCACCATGATCAAGTGAGTTTCATCACAGGCATGCAAGGATGGTTACATATAGACAAATCGATAAATGTGATTCACCACATAAACAGAAGTAAAAACAAAGGGCATATGATCATCTCAGCAGATGGAGAAAAAGCATTCAATAACATATGGTACCTATTCATGATAAAAACTCTCAGGAAATGAGGCATAGAAGGAACATACCTCAAAATAATAAAACCATGTATGAAAAACCTACAGCCAACATCATACTGAATTGGGAAAAGTTGAATACATTCACCCTAAGAACTGGAACAAAACAAGGGTGCCCACTGTCACCACTTCTATTCAACATAATAGTGGGAGTCTTAGCCAGAGCAATCAGGCAAAAGAAAGAAATAAAGATCACCGAAATCAGGAAAGAGGAAGTCAAACTCTCCTTGTTTTCTGGTAATATGATCCTGTATCTAGAAAACCCTAAAGACTTCATGAAAAGACTCCTAGAATTGTTAAATAAATTCAGCAAAGTCTCAGGTTACAAAATCAATGTACACAAATCAGTAGCATTTCTATATATTAATCAAAGTCAAGCTGAGAGTCAAATCAACAATTCATACCATTTACAATAGCGTCAAAGAAAATAAAATATTTAGCAATAAATATAAAAAAGGAGGTGAAAGATCTCTACGAGGAGAACTACAAAACACTGATGAAAGACATTACAGATGACAAAAACAAATAGAAAAACATCCCATGCTCATTGATTGAAACAATCAACATTGTTAAAATGTCCATACTGTGTAAAGTGATTTACAGATTCAATGCAATTCCCATCAAAATATGAACATCTTTTTTCACAAATCTAGAAAAAAAATCCTAAACTTCATATGGAACCAAAAAAGACCCTGAATAGCCAAAGAAATCTTAAGCAAGAACAACAAACTTAGAGGCATCACATTACCTGACTTCAAGCTATATTCCAAGGCTATAGTGATGAAAAAAGTATGGTACTGTTATAAATGTAGACACACAGACCAATGGAACAGAATAAAGAATGCAGAAATAAAATCATTTAGCTATGACCAACTTATTTTCAACAAAGCAGACAAAAACGTACACCAGAGAAAGGATGCCCTATTCGATAAATAGTGCTGACAGAATTGGAGAATCACATTCACAAGAATGAAACAGGAACCTTATCTCTTGCCATACACAAAAATTAACTCAAGATAGATTAAAGACTTAACTATAAGACCTGAAGCCATAACTATTCAAGAAGAAAACAAGGCACACAAATCAGAGTCATTCATATACATCAATAACAGTCAAGCTGAAAATCAAATAAAAAATGCAGCACCATTTACAATAGCTTCAAAGAAAATTAGATATCTAGGAATATATTTAATGAAAGAGGTGAGAGATATATACAGCAAGAACTACGAAACACTAAGAAAAGAAATTGTAGAAGATGTAAACAGATGGGAAAATCTACCTTGCTCATGGATTGGCAGAATCAACATTGTTAAAATGTGCATACTACCCAAAGTGATCTACAGAATTAATGCAATCCCTATCAAAGTACCATCATCATTCTTTACAGATCTAGAAAAAATAATTCTATGCTTCGTATGGAACCAGAGAAGACCTCGTATAGCCAAAGCAATCTTAAGCAAGAAGAATAAACTGGGAGGTATCAATCTACCAGATTTCAAGGTTTACTACAAGGCTATAGTAATCAAAACAACATGGTACTGGCACAAGAACAGAGATATAGATCTTTGGATCTGGACTGAGAACCCAGAAATGAAACCATCTGCATACTGTTATCTAATCTTTGACAAAGCAGACAAAAATATACACTGGAGAAAAGAATCTCTTTTCAATAAACGGTGCTGGGAAAACTGGATAACTACATGCAGAAGATTGAAACGGCATCCCCACCTCTCACCTCTCACAAAAATCAATTCACGATGGATAACAGATTTAAACCTAAGGCATGCAACTGTAAGAATCCTAGAAGAAAATGTTGGAAGACTCTTTCAGACATTGGCCTAGGCAAAGAATTTATGAAGAAGACCCCCAAAGCAATCACAGAAGCAACAAAAATAAATAAATGGATTATCCTAGCAAATCGAATCCAAGTACTTATCAAAAAAATAATCCATCATGACCAAGTGGGCTTCATCCCAGAGATGCAGGGATGGTTTCACATACGCAAATCTATAAATGTAATTCATCACATAAATAGAAGCAAAACCAAAGACCATATGATCCTCTCAATAGATGCAGAAAAAGCATTTGACAAAATACAACACCCTTTTATGATAAGAACGCTTAACAAATTAGGCATAGACGGGGCCTATCTAAAAATGATTCAAGCCATATACGACAAACCTACAGCCAACATCATATTGAATGGGGAAAAATCGAAAGCATTCCCACTTCGAACTGGAACCAGACAAGGATGCCCACTGTCTCCATT